>JARBWK010000005.1:72560221-72668345 GCA_030556195.1 Anolis apletophallus
GCAAACGGCCCGGTCACTCAGTACAAAGCATTTATACCCCCATGGCGGCATCTCGAAAAGCCCGCCTCCTTCATGGATTTTACACAATCATAATTGGCTGGTGTCTCATGGCATTTCATTAATCCAATAAAACATTACATTTTCATTAGCATCACATCTCCAAACCCCACCTATGTGTTAGAACAATGAACATTTCTAAGTTAGTTCTTTCTCACAGTACATATCAGTGGCCTGGGACGCTCATGTACCCGATTAGCAACATTTCACTTTCTGCCTTTCCTTGCCAGCAACGGATGGGGCAGATTCCCTCTGTACATGCGCAGTTCTTCTCCCTCTGGCACTAACATCACCAAATAGCACATTCTGTACTGTTTGACCAATCTAAGCCTACGTTATCTCACGTTAGGCACGGGGTGTATTTTAACAAGTCACAGCATTGATTAGAAGCACCAATCACAGTGTTACATTCACGGAGCAAGTGCCTGCCTGATTCTTGGCACAGAAACCCACTTTTCAAAGCTCTACACGTGTGCAGCATCACTCTCTGACCTTTCTCCTCCACAGAAAGTACCAAAAACTGCTTTAATACATTACATTACAATTATTATACTATAACATAATACAATATATTGACATATTATATCATATTATATCATATTATTATATAAAATAATACATACAATTATTTATTTAAACAAAATAAAATTGCTTATTTAAATAAATATTTTAATAGAATTATTTTAAACACAGCAAGACTTAGACAAAAGAAGGGGGAGGGTGAAAATAATAATATAAAACACAAAATAAAGTAAAATAAAATAAATAAAACAAAAATAAAAATTTAAAACAAGATGATGAGATGCAGCAGGACCCAAGATGGTGGTTGTTGTCTTCACAAGAAGGAAGGAAGCCAAGATGGTGCTCGCTCAGTAGCAGCAATGGAGGCCTTCCGATAGAGCAGTCTTTCTCAACCGCTGCTCCTCGGCACACCAGTGCTCCTTGAAGAATCACTTGGTGTGCCGTGAAAAACCTCTCTCCCCCCGCCTTTCTTCCCCCTCCTGGCTGCTACTGCTGCTTTGGGGGAGGAGGAGGAGGGGCCGGGCGGCAGCGAAGAAGGGGCTGGGCGCTGCCCTCTCCCTTCTCGCAGTCTCTGTGTGTGTGTGTCTCTGGGAAGGAGGAGCGCGGCCGCCGGCGCAGACAAGAGGAGGAGCCGCACAAAGAAAGGCAGCCCAGCCGGGTCTCTCTCCGCCAAGGAAGGAAGGAGGGAGGGGAAAGAGAGAGGCCCTTGCCTTGCTCACCCCACCCTCTCCGGCTGCAGAGAGAGGAGGAGAGAAGGGGCGCGTGATTGCTGCGCCGAGAGGGTGTGCGCCTATGCTGAGCTCTCTCAGATCTCTCGGCACATGCCTCCCTCTCCCACCCCAGTCTAGTTCCTCCCTTCCTATCCCCTGCCTCTCTCCCCCACTTTTCCAGCTCCCTTTCCATCCCAGGCTTTTCCAGGTTCCAGCCTGTCTTTCCCATTTTCCTGTCTTGCCCCTTGTCCCACCCCCGTTTTTCCACTTTCCCAGCCTCTTTCCCCACATGTTCACTTGCTCCCTTCCCATTGCACTCTTTCCATCTTTCCATCCAACATTCTGCCGAAGAGAGGGGAACGGAGGGAGTTTTGAGACCCAGTGGGGCTGGCTGCCTGCCTGCTCTCCTTGCAAATTGAGCAAGATTGGGGTGCAAAAGGCCTCCGTTTTGTTCCCCCGTCTTGCTCATTTTGCAATCTTCCCCAGGCAGCTGCTCTTCTGCTGGCCCCAAGAGGAAGGAGAGCAGGAAGGCAACCCCACCAGGATACCTGGGTCTCAAAACTCCCTCTGTTCCCCTCCCCTCGGCAGAACGTTGACTGATTTGAAGTGGAAGAGGGAGAAGCAGGACATGCCTGCTGGGTAATGTAGTCTTTTTTTCCTCCAAGGCAGCTCCTGTTCCTTCAGGAGGTTGGCCCCTGCTCAGATTCAGTGGGTCCTGAAGGAGGGAGGGAAGGGGAGGAAGGGTTGCCACCGCTGCCTTCCCAAGGGCAGAAGCAGCCCTGGAGGCAAAGCAGAGATCTGGCATGGCTCCTCCTATGGCTGAACCAGGAAGCCCCAAATCCAGGAGATCTAACAGCAGAGAGTCCCCAGTATTCCCTTGGCCCATGGCCTAAGTTGCACCCGTACCAGACCTTTTTCTCCCACTTCTGCCCCACTCAGTCCCATACATCACACTGCACCAACTTCGTCCCTCCCAGTACACCCAGCCACCATTGCCTCCCATTGCCCCACCTACACAACATTTGCACAGCCAATAGCACATGAAAGACACCTCAGCCAACACCAAACAGCACATTAGCAATAAACCAGGACATTCTCCACCCCAGCACCACCAAAACCCACACATGGCAACATCACATTGGACCCCATAAACAGCCCACAGCAAGACAAAAAGCCAAATACATTTTCCCTCCCTTCTGTCCACAGAGCACCAATGCATACATCAGAAATACTTCACATAACATTGCATAAACAATAGAATAGAACATTTCCCCCAGCGCCCACACAATCCCATAAGCCAACTCCTGTTCAAAAACAACAAACTCTCAAACCTCCTGCCAAGCCACAACAGCCTGGCTAATCGGCCCCCAGGCCTGTGCAAGGCCGCTGCAGTACCACCACCCACCACTAGGGCCAAAACGCCCGTCCCTGCCTCAACCGCTAACAAGAAAAAACCCCAAAACAACCCAAACACTTCAAAAACAAACAAAACAATAAACAAGACCTTTCCCCTTTTCCTACCTTGTTTTCCATCCTTCTGCGACCGGTCCGACCCTTCTGGCCTCTAGGGGGGCCGCGCGGGCGAGATGCACCTCCGCAGACTCGCCCGCCCCAGACGCCATCTTGGAAAAGTGGGGGCCATTGCCGAGGGTGGGGGCAAGGAGCGGAGCGATCCGCGGATAAGTGAGATCGCCATAGGAAGAGTGGATTCAGTATCCACTCTTTGGAAGTGTCCCCGATTTGCCCCGCTGTTGTCCCCGAAGCACTCTGCCTCTTCCCCCATCTTGTCTCTGCTTCTTTCTTCTCCCCGTTCTCCCTCCCATGCCTGGGGGAAGCCCGGAAAAGCGGCCGCTCGCAATCAGCGGCCTGGCTCTCAGCTGAGCGCTCAGTTCACCCGAGGACAATCGGCCCCCACCTTTTTTTCGCATTAAGTTCCATAGCCTCTAGCAGCAATAGCGAATCCAAAACCGGCAGCGGGTCAACGGTTTTGGGCTAAAGGGATCCTGAAGGGGGGAAAGGCACCCCAGAAGGGACCTGAAGTTTCCCCAAGTACACTGGCACCTTTTGCCTTTCTTCATGCTACATTTCCCCAGATTATTCCTGGACTGCTCTTCACAGCTGATTCCAGCAAGAGCCTTGCTACACCTCACAGATCATGAACCCACAGAGACCCCCTTTCTGGGTAAGCCGTGTCCGATGTTTTCCGGAGGGGTTTTGCCCAGATTGCAAGGGGACTGAAAGGGAACCCAGGTCTTTTGGGCTTTGGGAGAAGCAGTTCACCAAGGACACTCCCCAGTTGAACATTCCCAGCCTTTTCCCTTCTGACCACATGGACTTTGTGACTCTTTTGCCGCTCTACTGCACTCCAGGAGCCATTCTGCCCCTCAGGACTTTGTAGTTTCCCCAAGGACGCTTCTTCAGTTGGACATTTCCTGTTCTTTTCCCCCTTCACATCATGGACCCTCAGTGACTTTGCCTCTGCTTGGCACCCCAGCCCCGAAGGCTCTAGCAGTTCTCAAGGACCATGGAGGACTACAACTCCCAGGAAGTGCCTGTTTTGAAGATCATTACTCTGGGAGCAACAGCTGCATGGGAATGTATTTGGGGATGATTGTTGGGGATCTCTGTATTGTGTTGCCTATTTTGTACCCCTTTGTGTGTTCCCTTTTCGTGTCAATGTAACTTCTAAGTTAATGCCCTCAGCAGAGCGTTCCAAGGATGAACAGCGCAATAATCCATTTTTCTACCCAATTTTACCCTGCACAAATAATAACTTTGGGGAAGGGACGTTGGGTTTCTTCGTGGGGGGAGGCCCACTCTATATGCCCAAGACTTCCCTGCATATGTCCCTATCATTCTCGGAGCTTGGCCAATGATAAGGGAATATGTAAGGTCATCTAGTCAAACCCCAAAACATGGTTGATTCATGCGGGCTTCGGACCCCCGCAGTCAGCCCTAATAACTATCTCTCAGGACCATTCTAAGCTAAGCAACCATGCTTCCAAACTCAGCCAGGGCTCTCTTTGCGGAGAGTTCCCCTGGTAAACAAATAATACATTTTCTGGCCATATGATGCTCTTTCACCAATATGGGAGGGAGGTCAGGTGTTCTGTGGAACATAGATTCCGCCATTATGAGCCTGGATCCCCCCCGCTCGTGTTCCCCCTTGGCCTCGGAGCTGGACCCCCAAGGGATCATGGGCTCTAACAAACCCAAGTCACTCTACCACCCCATAGCTGGACCTGAGTGGGCTTCGGAACCCCGCTTGCCGGCTGCAATAAGTTACACTTTGGCCATTTCTAACTGAGAAATCATGCTTCCCGCTAGACTGAAACTCTCAACACAAGGGAGTTTCAGCCAGGACAAAAGACTCCCATTAAGGCACTCAGGACAAACAATAAACAGGAAGGTGGGCTTTCACATCGAGGGCCCTCCGGCCGCAAGGTATTTCAGCCACCAGTTACTTCCTCCACCCAGCCGTTTTTCTCTTTGTGTCCTTTCCCGCCCTGCGCAGCCGGCCAGGATAGGCCAGTTCAAATCTTGGCGCGCCTTCTCCTATTGGCCAAAGCGCACCGATCTCCTCCTGGCCCAGCTGACTTTGACAGCCAGGCCAATCAGCTGAAGCTACTCGTGGAAGGGGAAGGCGCCCGATTCAAATGTAAATGACTGCTTTTGACTGCTTTTCTATATATTGGACTGCTTTACCATTAAACGACTATGTTTTTGCCTTTGGATTCCTGGCGTGGCATTACATCCTATTCAGCTGAATTAGATTCTTCTCTCGGTAGTGGCGTTCTTCCGTCTGGGTGAGCATTGATCTGGGTTTCTTTGGGATTTGTAGTTCTGGGAAGATCATCCAGATTTTGGGCCTCGATCCTCGCTTTTAGGGGTGGCCTGGGCTCTGTCCCCTTAAGGGAAGGATCCCTAGTCAGATTTCGGTAACACTCCTTTCCCTCTCCCTCCCAGTCTCTGAAAACAGCCTTTTCCCCAAAGAAAAACAGACTCCGAGGTAAGCAGAGGGAAGAGCCATCCAGTCACACCTCCAGCCACTCAGAAACACACAATCAAAGCACTCTGAACAGATGGCTCTGCTTAAAATAGTCCAGAGTAGGAAGGAGACTCCACCATGCCCCAAAGCAGCATATTCCATTATGAAACAATTCGGCTCCTCTTTCTTCTCTCCTGTCTTTTGAGGAAAAGTTGGAGCCTGTTTGTGTCTCTTTGGGGTTCCCAGAAAGGAAGACTGGGGTGAGGGGATGCCATGCTCTATTTATTGTTGTTATTACATTTATTATATTATAGTTGTTATTACATTTATTATTTTACTCTATTGTTATTATTACATTTATTATTTTATTATATTGTTATTATATTTATTATTAGAGTGTCATTTTGGTTGGTGGTGTGCCCCAGGATTTTGTAAATGTAAAAAGTGTGCCGCGGCTCAAAAAAGGTTGCGAAACACTGCGATAGAGAACCTGTTGGTGGAGGATCTAGTAGTGGTCTTCAGTCCCTTTCACAGATGGCAAGATAACTAAACAGTCCTACGATCGCAACTGCAAATCACTGGCCAGAGACTTCTGTTGCCTCCCAAACTGGCAAGGCAGCAGGCCCGAGCTCCAGCCACCTTCCAAAATGGAGTAGCAGCAAGGGAATCCAGGATGAAGGGCTTGCTGGGGGAGGGCCTCCGATGTCACAGGAGATGGAACTGTCTTCCTGGCTCCTCTTCTTTGTCAAAGTACTCCCATAAAATAACAAATGCAGGTTGCACAGAAGAAAGTCCATTTCAGAATTCAACGTCTAGCATATAATTGTTACAATAGGAGGTGAAATTGAAAAAGAAATTGTGGGATCCAATTATTTCACTTTTGAATGCCGCTTTTGTCGCATAGTTATTGATTCTACTATTGCTAACTCCCTGTGAATGTTAGGGTCTTTTACCTCTTCATCTCATATACTTTTCATTTGTAGGAAAGGTATATGTTATCTAGTGTAACAGTTTCAGTCTCCTTGGTCACTAATGAAGCCCCTTAGATAAAATTATAAGAAATGAAATACAGACTCTGTGCCCATTCTCTCTCCTTCTCTTCCTTTCTCTCTCTGTCCATATGTACATGACTATAAGGTGTTTTTTTTACAAAGCATGCAGATAAAAATATTATTGCTACTACTACTACTTCAATAACAATTCTAACTGTGAGAAACAGATTAAAAGCAACTCCTATAAATTAATTGTTTGTTGTCTCTTTGACCTAACAAAAAAAGAGTGTACTCTTCCTGGGACAAACAAAAGCAATACATCAACAAAATCTGTGTCTTTACTTTAGCAGCTATTAAGAAGGTTATTATGTGGAGGTGCTGTGAATTTAGCCAACCACTTCAGCATTTGCCAACTTTTTGAGGAAGAGAGACTACATTCCAGTGATAGATAGAAGGACGTCACCTCCCTTTTCAAATGGATTTGATTGAAGGTTTGATCACAGAAGATCTAAAACAGGAAAATAAGAGGTAACCATCTTCTCTCATTTTTTCTGAGGGCCTCAGCTCACACTCTTTCTTTCTGTATTTTGATTTTATGCAAAGTCCTGCTAATAGGCTTGTTGGTAAGGAGTCAGGACACTATGTATAAGGAAAGGTTGAAGGAGCTGGTCATGTCCAACTTGGTAAAGAAGAAAAAAAGGGGGGGGGGGTTCCAGACAGGCCCTTTATCCCAGGTTTTCTATTGTAAACTGGATTATATGAGTCTGCCTTGCCAGAGAATCTGGGATAAACCTGGGATGAGATCCTGGGATATAGGACCTAAAGGATGATATGAACAAGATAAAATACTGGATAATCAGTGCTACTTATAACAAGTGTCCCCTACCTTGCTGCCTTCATATCTGCAGCTCCGTTTAATCCTGATGATGAAACGAATACAGTAGAGTTCCACTTATCCAACATAAATGGGCCAGCAGAATGTTGGATAAGTGAAAAAGTTGGATAATAAGGAGGGATTTGGGAAAAGCCTATTAAACATCAAATTACATTATGATTTTACAAATTAAGCACCAAAACATCATGCTTTACAACAAATTGACAGAAAAAGCAGTTCAATACATGGCAACGTTATGTAGTAATTACTGTATTTGCAAATTTAGCACCAAAACATCACAATATATTAAAACAGCTGTGGATCCAGGTGGGAGGCAGACTGTGTTGGATAATGCAGAATGTTGGATGAGTGAAGGTTGGATAAGTGAGACTCTCTACTGTACTCAAATTAACAGAAGTTCCAAATCTTGCGTATATGTTCAAATTATAGATTTATAAAAAGAACCTTCACAGTCAAGTAGTTTAGAAATACACAAATAAAGAATCCATGACAGAATGCTAACCATTCACTGTCTAAAAGTATAAATGGGGGAGAATCTATAGTCTTCTGAGGCAACCTGCTCCACTATTGAACAACACTTACTATTAGAAATGTCTTCCGAGAAAGGATGATACACTATTACTAACGTAGCTATACGGGAGAAATGAATAGATATATAACTAATCCTTCTGCATCTCACCCCCTTCCCCCCACACAGAATATCCCCCTTGTACCCCCAACCCTCCTAGCTCCATCATTTACCCAACCCCCTCTCACTTCCCCCTTTTAGATAATAATACATAAGTGCTAATAATTTTCAATCTTACAGATGTACCTACAAAAAATTTGCAATAAAAATTTATTGAAAAAATGTCTTCCTAATGTTTATTCAAAATATTTCTCATTGATTGAACCCACTAATTTAGGTTCTACATTCTCAAGCTAAAAGATATTAGTTTATTCCATCTTCTTAACAGATCGTCTTATTTATAATGAAGGAAAACACCACTTCCATGTGGGAGACATTTTTTTTTAAAACAAAGGTCATTTAAATTCCCAACTTTATCAAGTTGTTTTCTTTAGACTCTGTTTTAAAATATATGCACGTGCTTCTCCAAATGAAAGGAAAAGCAGTATTAGGGGACGCATTTGTTAACAACTCTTTCCAAGAACCAAGAACCATTAGCATTCTGTTTTACTTTGGAGGCTTGCTTGATGCAAAATAGATCAGCATGTGAAAAAAGAGTGAAACACGTTTAAGACAAATGAGGCACAAGAATGACAGCTTGAGATGGAGAGGAGAATGAGCAGAAGTGGGGGGGAAAGGGTATCGTGTTTGCCCACGAATGTATCTAGTAATCTGCTGTGGAGCAGAGAATTTTCAATTCTAGGAGTGCTAGCTCAAGTCCCTCAGTTCTCACCTTGTATACCTGATCAATGAAGCCAAATACTACAAACATCACAGGCTTCCAGTGATCTCTCCTGCCAAAGCAAAGCAAACCCAGTTAATCACTGCTCCGAAACTTCTCACGTTTCAAGATACTGTGCACATAATAGTAAATCCTTCTGTCTAACAAGCATTAAAGCACAATAAGTAAAGTCTTGCTCTCTTTTGTTTTTGTCCCAGAAAGGTCTCCTCCCCCCACCAGCTCTTGCCATGTCTGTGGTTTGATTCCTTTCCACAGCCTGACAGCTCCCATCCATTTCAAGTCCACCACAGCAGCTCTTGATTGACAACACTGGACTTTTTGAAATTGCATCTGTTATCAGAAGACTTCCACACAGCAGCCTATCTTCATTATACATTCATGAAGAAGAGGAGGGTGGGTCTGTCCTAATAAATATTTTTCACAATACCAAGGGGTTTCGCCTCCTCAGTAGTAATAATACTGATTGCATTCATCCTCATAAAAGTGGGGTTTCCAGCATTTGAGTCTCCAAACTGTACTACAAGTAAGGAAAAAGATACAAATAATGGCTGCTGAAAAGGTAACTGATTCATATGGGGCTATATAGTATAACTAGCTGTCCCCTGCACGCGTTGCTGTGCCATCGTCTGTGGCTTACCCTTTCTACCTACATGGTGTGTGTGTGTGTGTATGTGTGGTGATGTTTGTGTGTATATGTGTATGTGTATTTTGTGTATGTTTGTGTTTTATGTGCTGGTATATATGTGTGTTTGTGTGCGTGTCTTCATGTATGTGTGTGTGTGTGTGTTGATGTGTGTGTATATATGTGTATGTGTGTTCTTATGTATATGTGCATGCCTGTATGTGTGCATGTTTTTATGTATATGAGTGTGTGTGTGTGTGGTGATGTTTGTGTGTATATGTGTGTATGTGTATGTTGTGTATGTGTGTGTTCTTATGTGTATGTGCATGTATATATGTGTGTATGTGTGCATGTCTTTATGTATATGTGTGTGGTGATGTGTGTGTGTATATATGTGTATAATGTGTATGTATGTGTTCTTATGTATATGTGCATGTACATATGTGTGTATGTGTGGATGTTTTCATGTATTTGTGTGTGTATGTGTGTGGTGTGTGCTGATGTTTGTGTGTATATGTGTATATGTTTTGTATGTTTTCTCTTTCTTTCTGTCTCTCTCTTTTTCTTTCTCTGCCTCTGTTTTCTTCCCCTAATTTCCTTCCTCCCCCCCCTTTCCGGCGAGGAGTACGAAGTGGAGGAGGGAGGAGGCGGAGGCTGGCCGGGAGGAGGAGGTGGCAGCGACATGCGGGGCTGGTGGTTCCTGTTTCCTCCTCTGTCTTCTCCGCCTCCTCCGTGGAAGAGGGCGAGGGTGGGTTTTTTG
Organism: Anolis apletophallus; assembly: GCA_030556195.1. Classification (NCBI taxonomy): domain Eukaryota; kingdom Metazoa; phylum Chordata; class Lepidosauria; order Squamata; family Anolidae; genus Anolis; species Anolis apletophallus. The sequence goes on from JARBWK010000005.1 coordinate 72,570,177, forward strand.
GTGTTTTTTGGGGGCCGTGGGGAGGGGTTAGGCTGTTTTGCGGGCTTTTTTGAATTTTTGGTAGTGCATATGCTCTTTGCTGTGTTTCGCTGCAAAGGGTTTTGGGAAATGTAGCTTGGAATGGCTGGAGAGAAGAAGGCGTCGGGTGAGTGTGTGAGGGATGTTTAGTGTTAAAAGGTAAGGGAAGTTTGTGGGTTTTTGTTGTTTTGGGGTGTTTGGAAGGGGTGAGGGAGTATTGTGGTTATTTTGGAAAGGGATGGTGGGAAGGGAGGAAGATTGTGTTGTGGGCAGGGAAGTTTGTGGGTTCGGGGCAGGGCGCTGTTGGTTAGGGATGATGGGAAGGGAGGGGCGCTGCGTTGTGGGCAGAGGCGCTGCGGCAGCCACGTGCGTGGGAAGGGGGCATGTTGTTTGTTGTTTTGGGGTGTTTGGAAGGGGTGTCGTGGGCAGGGAAGTTTGTGTGTTCGGGGCAGGGCGCTGTTGGTTAGGGATCGTTGGAAGGGAGGGGCGCTGTGTTGTGGGCAGATTTTGATTGCGGCGTGGGCTTATGTGGCGAAGTTTGTGGGATGGGGTTGCCGCGTTGTGCTGGCCATGTGCGTGGGAAGGGGGGTATAGTGCATTGTTTGTTTGTTTGTTGGGGTCATGTGTTTGTGCTGGTTAGTGATCGTGGGTAGGGAGGTGTGTTGCTGGCAGGGTTTGAGTGGGGCATGCGGTTCTGTGGTGAAGTCTGTGGGATCGGGCCGCTGTGCTTTGTCTGCCATTTGTGAGTGTTCGAAACGTTTGCGCTGGCAGCGGAGCGGCCGGGGAGAGAGTTTCGTTGTCAGTTTAAGGGGGTCGGTGTTTTAAGGTGTTGCGAGGTACGTATGGCCGGTTTTTTTGGCGCTGTCTGTACCTCGTTGTATGGTTAGCAAGGCTGCCGAGTTTGGTGGTTTTGGGATGTTTAGTTTCGTTGTCTATATACGACATTGCATGAACCTAAGAAAAATATATAGAGAGATAACATGAATATCACAGAGAGAGAGAAAAGCAAAGAACTGGGAATGAAAATGGATGCTGATTGTAAAGCAGACTTTCTGAAACCAATACCCCTCAGAAATATTTGATAAGGACCCCATCAACCCAAGGCAGCACAGTTGGCTATATAGGCAGGGGATGATGGGAGTTGCAGGAAAATATATTTAGAGGACACCTTGCTGGATAAGACTGTAAGACAAAATTAATATGGATTCAATCCTGCACCACAGCACCAAAATGATGGTTCTGTTAATTTCATTATGCAGAATCTGGACAACAGGTGGTGAGAAAATTTTCATGATAAATACAATGCCAGGTACTTTTGTTTTAGATCTTGTATGGATGAGTACCTCCACAACTGTCTAATGTTTGAGAGCGGAAATGCAGCTAAGAAGAAAGTACATCTGAAAGACCATTCTCTTGGTTTCCTTAAAAGAGTTCATCTTAACTTGTTCAATCATTTACATGAGAAATTTGTCTAGTTGTCTCGGTATTTATTTATTTATTTACATTTATATTCCGCCCTTCTCACCCTGGAGGGAACTCAGAGCGGCTTACAAGTTATATGTACATACAATATATTATATTATTACTATAGCACAATATTAGTATTATATATTACTATATTGTACTATACCACTATACTGCAATTTTATTAGTAATATTACATGTAATATAAAATATAGAAATATTATATTGTATTGCATTATAATATTATCAATATTATATGTGTATACATATACAATATATTATATTATTAGCACAGCACAAAATTAGTATTATATATTACTATGTTGCACTATACAACTATACTGTAATATTATTGGCAATACTACATGTACTGTATTTTCTGGTGTATAAGACTTCTTTTTAACCCAAGAAAATCTCAAAAGTCAAAGGTCGTCTTATATGCGGGAGTTGACTTATACACCGGGAGTCGTCTTCAGTCGGGTGCTGAAACTTCCAATCTGGATTGGAGAATCTGTGGTTGCCACATATGGTGGGGGAAGCTCAAAAATGGCAGTGGTCGCATCCCTGCCATATGCAGTGACTGTATGAAAGCATTAAGGGCAATGCTGTACAAGTACGATAGAAAAAAATCCATTAATCAGGATTCGTGGACTTAATGCGGTCCCAATGGTGAGGTGAAGGGGTGCCTCACTGGGATGGTGTAAGTGAAGGGTGGAGCAAGCTGCAGCAGTCCGGGGTGCCCAAGGTATGGAAAAAAGAGATAGAGTGGCTCTGGGCCCAGAAAAACACACCTTTTACCTGTCTGGCCCGCGCTTGTATCCTATTACCATACCTCCTCCTCTGCCTCTCAGATCTCGCTCCTGAAGACTGCAGTGAAGTGGTGCAGGTGCTCATGTGCGAGATCTGAGAGGCAGAGAAGAAGGTACAGTAATAGGAAAATTACCATATTGAAATCAAATCTAATGCTTTAAAAAATTTTATTTGGTGTGCGTTGGAAGAGGGGTAGTCTTATTTAGTGGGTATATCCAAAACTCTATATTTTAACCGGAAAAGTTGGGGGTCGTCTTATACACCCAGTCATCTTATGTGCTGGAAAATATGGTAATATAAAATACAGAATTAGTATATTGTATTATTATTAGTAGTATTATATTGTATTATTAGTAATATTACATGTAATAAAGTATTGACCCAGGGTATAGGTAGAAGGAGGAATTCATTTGCATGATTCACCTTCATTTCCCCAGTTACAAAATGGGAATAAATGTGAGGCAGCTTGCAGAGTCACTGTTGCAGAATTCTTGCACTGTAGGCTCCCTAACTCAGACCTCTTTGAATTATATGAAGCAGTTCTGAAGTCCACCCATTCATTTCTAAAGCAGTAATGCTGTATATGCTTTGGGCAACGCTTGGAAGAGCTATTTTGGAGAACAATTCCCAGAACATGCCACCCATGAAAACATCATTTCTGAAAAGGTGCTGGAATCTTCAGCTATAACATGAACAGGGCAGTTCAAGTCTGATATAAATGCCCAAGACTATGATTCATAAGGAAAATTTCACACGTGAGCACAACTCTCCGATGGATAAAATCCACAGTGGTCAAATTTGCCAGTAATAACTACCATCATGTTTTATCATTACATTCAGTGTTCGTGTATTTAGTAGGGCTGTTATACAATTTCGGATATGCCTGAATTTCGAAAGTTTTTCAGATACTTCTGACTTTTTTTTAGCAATTTTGAGAGCAGCCCTCCCAACAGGAATTCTGAAATCCGAATTTTGGATGCCATTTCCGAATTTTCTTGCTGATTGCTCATTGGCTGATGGCTAACAGCTGACTCTCCCTTCATTTTTGAAAGTGGATGGCGTTTTTAAAGACTTCCGAAGACTTCCGAATTTCGGAAATACTTCCGAATCAATTTCAAAATTTATCGTAATTTTTTCAGAAGTCTAAATAATCCGAAATGCAATCTATGACTACATCCGAAACAAGTTTTGAAACTTTTTTTGATCAAACAGCCCTAGTATCTAGGAGTGTTGTAGACCATTGAGTGGTGACTCAAAGCAAGCGTATTCTAATCTATATCTTAGTACATTTTGGAAATTTGGACAAAAGGCAGGGGAAGAAATAGGACTGAGTTAAACAATTGCATCACTCCAGAATTTATATTTAATTTATTTGAGCATTTGAGACAAAGAAGAAGAGGAAAAGAGGAGAAACAGGAGGATAAATAATCGGAAAAAAAGAAAGTCTAGGAAAGCCAGCATGGTGAAGTGGTTTGAGCTTTAGACTATGACTCTGGATACCAGGATTCAAATCCCCACTCAGCCATGGGTACCCAGTGGGTGATCTCAGGAAGTTTCTGTTTCTCAGTCATAGAAAGAGTGCCTTGGTTTACTAAAGAGCTGGCAGTAATGAAATGCAAGAGACAAGGACCAGAGTGGCAGTGGCAGAAAACACAGAGCAATCCCAACTGGAAACTCTGAAACTATATGGTGGGGCAATAAAAGCAGCAAAAAGAGTGTTTTATACCAACACTCTTGCTAAAGCACAAAACTGACCAGCAGAGCTATTTTAAGTGGTTAGAGGCCTAATATAACCTGGTCCAAAAGAGAATGTCACCCATGCAATAGCAAACTGTGAAGAACTTGCCCACAATTTGCAAATAATATCTCTCCTATTCACTCTGATTTAGACATCACAGTTGATACAGGTCCTGTGGATGTAACCTTGGCTTTTACATGTCCAGTGTTCATGGATACTTTCAATTTGTGCAGCCTAAGAATGCGGACAGGATCTCTAGTGAGGTAAGAACTGCTACATCTTGAGAGGTTCTTGAGACCTCTACCCTTCCTGGCTCAATAAACAGGTCAGACGGGGACTGGTGGAAAGGGTCAGGGAAGTTATTAATGCCTCCTTGCATCAGACAGAGTCCCCATGGGCCTCAAGGAGGCTGTTATAAGATCTCTTTTAAAGAAACCTTCTTTAAAACCCTGCTGTTATGTTAGGGTCAAATATGACCCGTTGTGGAAATTGATATTTGTTTATTTATTCATTTTTTGATTTTGAAACTTGTGGTTCCTTGACTTTTCCTAATTTACGGGGTTTATACTAAGGGTACTAAAAATTTTTGTTTCGGTGCTTTACTTTTTGAGATACAGTTTTTTATACACTTGTTATGTTCGGGTCAAAAATGACCCGGTAGCCTTTTATACTAATCTAATACCATATTTTGAGTAAAACAAAGGATTTTTAGTTTATTTTGAGACTACTTATTGCATCTACTATTGTTTATCAAGTTATCTACTTGTGTAACTCCTCCATGCCCTCAGAATAGTACCTTTGTTATGCAAAACCGTAACACAATACTAGCCTCTCCCATTTCCTCAGTCAGAAATTGCTAAGCTGTTGAAGATTGCTGAGTAGTTTCTGGTTATTCAGAGTGACTTTTCTTTCTTTGCCTTTGAATAAATAGATTAGCAGAAACCTTTTGGGGAAAACTGATTATTTTTAATTTTTCTGATTATTTTTATTATTATTTTTCAAAATGCTTTTATACTGTTAAAATTTATTTTAGTTTTAAGTTAGTTGTACTAATAGTTACCTGAAGTTGTTGTTGATGTTGTTAACTATGATCACACAAAGTATAATAATGCAACAAGTATTCAAAAAGAACTTTTCAGTGGCTCAAAATAACATCCGGGTCAAAAATGACCCGAACATAACAAGTGTAAGATTTTCCTGACAGAACAGCAGGGTTAAATCCCATTGTACTTGAAAACTGCAGACCAGTCTCCAATCTCCCATTTCTGGGCAAGGTACTGGAGCACGTGGTTGCTTCTGAACTCCAAGGGTTCCTGAATGAAGCTGAGTCTCTAGATCCATTTCAGTCTACTTTTAGGCCTGTTTATGAGACAGAGACGTTTTTGGTCACTATGGTGGATCACCTATGCAGAGAACTGAATAGAAGGGAATGCGTCCTTGCTAGTTCTCCTTGACTTTTCAGCGGCTTTGATACCATCAACCATGGGATCCTTCTGCGACACCTCACTGTGATGCGACTTGGTGGTACTGTTCTTCAATGGCTCTCCCCCTTCAAGAAGGTGGTGCTGGGAGAGGCCTGTTTGACCCCTTGGCCTCTGCCCTGTGGGGTCCTCCAGGTTTTTGTGTTGTCCCTCATGCTGTTCAATATATATATGAAACTGCTGGGAGAGGTCATTCAGAGTTGCAGATGATGCACAACTCTATTACTCCTTTCCACCTAATTTCAATAAAGCAGTTCATGTACTAAACTGGAGCTTGGCAGCTGCAATAGACTGGATATCTGTATCTGTATACCTTTATAAAACGGAATGTTTGTATGTGTGTATGCGGAGGGCGGGAGGGCAGAAGAGCGGAAGCAGCCACTTTCACAGGCCAGGGCGGATATGTGGCAGCCACTTTCACAGGCCAGGGCGGATATGTGGCAGCCACTTTCACAGGCCAGGGCGGATATGTGGCAGCCACTTTCACAGGCCAGGGCGGATATGTGGCAGCCACTTTCACAGGCCAGGGTGGATATGTGGCAGCCACTTTCACAGGCCAGGGCAGATATGTGGCAGCCACTTTCACAGGCCAGGGCAGATATGTGGCAGCCACTTTCACAGGCCACAGCGACCAGCGCGGGTGATGGACCTGCACCAAACTTGGTACACATAACCCCCCTAACGCCCTTTACGTCCTGGCACGGGTCGGGGGACACGACCCACGGATTATGGGATTTGTAGTACTTTCCAACACTTTGGTTCCCACAGACCACTGAGGCCACCAAAAAGGACCAATACAGACCACACTCAGCACACACAGCCCCCATGACCCACTCTACATCCTGGTGCAGTTCGGAGGAGGGTGGACCATGGATGATGGGACTTGAAGTACCTCTACTCACTTCCCAAGTCTGCTGCGACCCTCATCCAATTACCGATTGAGACCAAACTTGGCACACATAACCCCCATGACTGCCTTCACGTCCTGGTGAGGTTCGGGGGAGGACTGACAATGGATGATGGAATTTGTAGTATTTTCACACCCCTCTGTTCCCACAGACCACTGTGGCCTCCAAAAAACACCGAGAAAGTCCACACTTGGCACACAGAGCCCCAGTGACCCACTCTACATCCTACTGAAGTTTGGAGGGGAAGAGAACATGGATGATGGGACTTGCAGTACCTTCCCTCACTTCCCAATCCTGCTACAAACCTAATCCAATGACTGATCAACACCAAATCTGGCACACAGAGCCCTCATGACCCACTCTACAGCCTGGTGCAGTTTACTGTGAGACGGACCATGGATGATGGGACTTGAAGTACCTTCACTCACTTCCGAAAAAGAATGCATCCCTCATCCATTCACCAATACAGACCAAACTTAGCACACAGAGCCCCCATGACCCAATCTACATCCTACTACACTTTGGGGGGGGGGACAGAGATGATGGGACTTGCACTACCTTCAGTAATTTCATGATACCACTGCAACTCCCAATAATGATGGATCAAGACCAAACTTGGCACACAGAGCCCCCATGACCCACTCTACATCCTGCTGCGCTTCACAAATAACCCGGGCAGGGCCGGGTCCCCAAGCTAGTGAGAAATAAATTGAAGTTTAATCCACACAAGACAGAGGTGCTTCTGGTTAGTTGAAAGACAAATCTGAGAGTTAGATAGAATCACACTCCCCCTGAAAATGTAGATTGTCAGTTTGGAGGTACTTCTGGATTCCCCTGTGAACTTAAAGGCCCAGATATCTGCGGTGACCAGGAGTGCTTTTGCACAGTTAAAGCTTGTGTGCCAAGTGTGCCTGTTCTTGGAGAAGTTGAATCTGGCCACGGTGGTACATGCCTTGATCTCATGGATAGCTCTAATAGTGAAGGTGGGGAGATGCTGGCTGATGAGCCAGTGTTGGAGCTGGAGCAGTGCCAGTAACTCCCTTAACCTCTAAAGAAGAGCCTATGGACATAGCACTAACTACAAATTCTCAGCTTGCTGAGCAAGCACCACTGAGCAGGAAGAGGAAGGGTTAAATGTCCCAGCTTTTGTTGTCCTGCAACAACGGAAGGTTCTCTAGATTAGCAGAAAAACGTAATTTTATTTTTAAAATAATTTTATTTGTATTTATTATATTTAACTGTATTTTAACCTAAATCCACACATTACTTTTTAAGTGTTTTTTATTTGCTTTTGTTTAAAACTGTGACTAGTTTGTGTGGTTGTTAGCCACCTTGAGTCCCCACAGGGAGAAAGGCAGGTTATAAAAAAGTGAAAGATGAAAGAAAGAAAGAAAGAAAGAAAGAAAGAAAGAAAGAAAGAAAGACCTCCTCTGTACAAATCCAGCGACAGGCTATCCTTAAGATGGAAATGAATTGAAGGCACAAAACAACAAGAAGAGGGATTTTAAAGATGAGGAGAGAGAAAAAAGTTTACGAGAGCGCGTGCCTAGAGCTTTTGTAGCTATGACTAATATTTTCCACTTCCACCAAGGGAAATTGCTATAGTTTTCCTCCCAGCAAATAAAGCAATGTAAATGTGTTCACATGTCACTTTTATTAACAGTAAAATAGAAGATGCAATTGTTCATTTGCATTACACAGAGTGATTTTTAAATTGCAGTTTACACCCATTTGCAGGGCATTACTGATGACTAACGGAAATGTAGAGCATGCACGAGTAAATGTAAATCATTAGTTTAACACAAATTGTAAATTGGGCAAAACCTCATTTGCTATTTCTTCTATAATGAGGAGTTAAGAGTCAGTGAAGGATTGCAACTTGTCTCACCTTTTGTTAACAGAAACAGACATACAACTTCTCCTCCGATATATTGGTTTGAAAATTTAAAAACTTTCTTTCTCGTGGATCAAAATAAGCAGTCAGAGACTTTAACTAAAAGCTAGAAAGAACTTATTCATATCAGCACAGAATTAGGTCAATTCAAAGGAAAACAGGCATTCTGCACCTCCCATGTATATAATTCAGGGAAGATAATCTAAAACATAATCTGGTTTGAGACTTAATATCTCTGAAATTTTATTGGAAATATTGTGCAATTTGGGTAAATCGTGATTCATTTCAGTGTCCTGGATTTTGGTGGGGGGCCTGATTCATTTTTCAGGAGCCTACCGAATACAGGAAGACAGAAATCCATTTTTGATCTGGGAACCCAAAAGATTTGTTTTTGACCTGGCCCTTTGACGGCAATAGGGAAAACTTCCCAGGCTCTCCTTCCTGTCATTTTAGGCATTGTTTGCCATTGTATCCTTCATTAAGAACTGGACTAAAAGCACCAAAGTTAAGATGCCACTCTTACTGCAATCCTTTTCCTTCTGTCTTTCAAGGAGGCCTGGATTTAAGGTAGCCTTTCTGGGATCCTTTCCCTTTTAGCATCTGCCTTCTTCCTCACACTCCACATGTAGCTGAAAGCAGCCGTTTTTCGTCAGCCATTGTTCTGTTGCATCTGGAAAAAAACATGGTTGTGAAGCTGTTGCTGTTATGGACATCCAAATAAGCCGAATATCATTTATTAAAGTGGATATGGACACAACCCTAGGAAATATGCCTTTATTTCCTAAATATAGTCATGACCAGATGCAAAAGAAGATAGAGTGTCTGTATATTTAATATATGTAGCAAAGGAAGGTGGCATTCCTGTACCTTTAACATACCATAATAAAAGGAATTGGCATTCAGCCCCCTTTCTGTATGGCATGTTTCACCAGGTACTGTCAAGTCTGTTCTACTGTATTTCATTTTCTTAGCATCAAACCATCCTATTTTGAGCTTGGAAAATGATATACCTCATTTCCTCTGCAGGTGATCATTGCAACTGTGAGAATTAATGTGGTATATGGAAGGTACTTATATATCAAAATCACTTCCTGTAGGAATTGATTAATTTGTGGGAGAGTTTGGATGGCAACCCCCAATGTATTGTGTAGTGCTATTGCTATTGAACTGTTTTCTAATCAATTACACCCATTTTTGTGATTTGTATACTGATCTGCTAGTAAGATACAAATTCCTATAATACAAAGACAGAACATTTAGATGAATTCTCAAAGAAACACAAGAAGCAATCCACAAATATGTGCCCTTGACTAAATTATTAGTCTTATACTTTGTTTTCAAGAGGCTAGAACTTGAATACATTATGGACTTCATCTTCTAGAGTCATTGGACATTCTGGGAGAAACAGTCTATAAGGAATAAAGATCATGTGGCCGCATTAAAGAAGCCCCTTCTTACCTACTTGCCTTTAGAATCAGTTTTGTCGCTAGTCAATCACCATAAGTGTCACTCATCACTTCTGTATGGTATATCACCATCCATTTGTCTGCACAGAGCATCCTTATCTACCCAGGCCAGGGCAGCCTGGTTCCCACTATCAGCAATCAGTGGATTACCACAGTGTTATCAGTTTATTAGGGGACAAAAGACACTTAGCAGAAGGATTCTGAGACAGTGTGAGAGACAGATAAGAATGCTGATTTTTAGACATACTGTGCACAGCACATCAGGGGTTTGGGGTTATGCTCAAATGGGAAAAAAATGAATGTACTGCATGGCTCATGGAGAGTTAGAGCGCTCATGAGCCTAATATAATTAGATAAAAGTAAGGTTGCTTCACACAGCTCTACTCCAATCTGTCCTTTCCCTGACTTCCAGTCCCCTTTTCCTTGTGTGACATTTTAAAACAGGCCACCAGCTTCCTTTGCCAATCCAAGGCAGGTATGCAAAACAAAGAAATCCAAAAACAGGAACATAAAAGTATGAATCATGCAATCCCTGACTGAGTTAACAAAAGAACAATAATCATGAAAATTTCCACAGTGAGATCACTGCATTTACATTTCAGCCAAAATGCAATAGGAAATTCTCAGGAAAGGTTGTGTGCACCTAATTTCATCTTCAGCCTCACTACAAAACTGTCTTTGATTCTGAAAGATTAGAAAGCAAAATGGCATATATTCTATTTCTGTTCTATAGTCCTGTTATTACCAATGTGGTTACACTGCTACATGATTTGTTGGGTTTTTCTCACAGAGATTCAACTGGAAGGTAGAATAATATAGAGATAGATATGCCATGGTGCTGCCCAGATTCTATCTGTTTTAACCCTGCTTCTCAAACAATCTCAAACAACCAATCTCATCAGATTTTGAAATTTAAGCACTGCAGGTGTATCTAGCTTGTACTTTGAAGAGCAACTAATAAGGGCTTTAAAGGATCCCTCTGTAGGGAAGTCACTGCTGCTAGTTAGAGTTGATAGCAGTGGGTAGATGCACCAAGGTCTGATTCAAAGTAAGGCATATGTTATGTTGCTACCCTATTGACTAACCATACGTTTTAATTGGATGTTGCTGTTGACATCCTGTTTGTCTCATCAAAGGTTATATGAGATCTTTGTGACCTTTGAAATGAAGAAAAAATGAAGCAAATTAATTTAGGCAGAGATGTAAATAAGTGCATAAAACTTTTTCCAAAGTTCTTTTAAAAAGTACAGTTTTTCACCCTATTCTTCATTCTCTTAATTAAAAATATAATGAAACTCAATTCCACTGCAATCCATTCTGGCAAGAAATGACTCTCTCAGGATTCCAAATAGCCAGTCTAATAGGGTTAGAAGCTGTTAAAGCAGAAGTGAAATTTTTCAGCTTTCCTGTGTTAATTATTTTCTCTTCTGAACAACTTCACTTTTGTTCCGGTAAAATGGATTCAATGGCTGCTCATACTGTGAAGAATAACTGCATGCAAGGAGGGGAAGCTGGGGAGATAGCAAACCCCCCTCTATAACTGCCCTTATCTATGAGACACCCGCTTATCAGATTTGCTGCCTTTTAAGACCACCCCAAATAAATGAATTCCTTCTAGTGATGCATAACAAATGTTGTTGGTGTCTGTGAAATAGGCTGAGATCTTGATGTTATTGTAATGAAAACCATTGAGAGACAGGTGGGCTAGCAGCAAATGTGGTTTTAAAAGGTACAGAGCAATGGGCACAGCAGGTAAATAATAATTATCTTCTAACAAGCTTGTATCTCCCAATACAACAGCATTCCAAAAATACTGTCATTCAGCTATCATAATGTATGAGTCTGTCCATCTGCTTGCCAAATGTTGGTGGCTCTTTTGTAAAAGTTTGAAGTGGTTTGCTAGCATATACTGTATTTTCAATTATTTTGCTCAGAATGGTGGTGGATTTGAAGAGTAGCTTTCTTCTCTGGGGTGCCATGGGTGTCAAGAAGACAGCTCAGAATGTTGATATTTGGTGCATGAGTGGCTGGAAGTGGCCCTTTTGGAAAAGCTGAATGCACATGTTTGTCTAAAACAGTTCAGGTGTGTGGGTGTCTGTGATCTACTAAAATTGTGAAATGCTGCTCCAGCAGGAATCAGGACAAATAATCCATCTAACTTTTGGAGAGGTCAGAAAAATGGCTAACCGGGGGTATGGTGCCATTGAAGATAATTAAAACAGACTTCTGGGCTGCAAGTAGCCCTTTGACTACTTGCAGCCTAGAAGTAGCACAACTCAGTGTCTACTGAAAAATCACACACACTACTACTACTTTTTCTTGGGAATCAACACATTAGTTGGTTTCTTGCCTAAGATCTGAGATTATTAATGTTTGTTATCCCCATGGATTACAACTGGAACACTGGGTGTTAGTGAGTTACCAGGTCACTTAACAATTCAAGAAACCCTCTCTTGAGAAATAATCCAAGATATTTTTTTTCATGTCAGGATCGACTTGAGAAACTGCAAGTTACCTCTGGTGTGAGAGAATTGGCTGTCTGCAAGGACATTGCCCAGGGGACGCCCGGGTGTTTGATGTTTTACCATCTGGAGCTGACAGAAGGAGCTCAACCCACTCTTCCCAGATTTGAACCACTGACCTGTCGGTCAACAGTCCTGCCGGCACAAGGGTTTAACCCTTTAAGACAATGGGCTTTGTTTTACATGTTCAAGCCATTCCTATATAAATTGATCTAAGAGCCCCAACAAGTTGAATGAAGCTTACTTCTCCTTAGGATTCCATCCTTACAATGCAAGCAACTACTTTGTGTCAAACAGCAGTCTTTTAACAGGAGAATTTTTCTTGCTGAAGTGACTGTCTCCACAGCAGTATGCTATCAATACATATACACACCAAAATCTAACCATGCCAATCCTACACTGTTGAGCCTCAATCCTGACATTGGAGGTCAGGTATATACATGTTCCTTTCAGTCCAAAGTGGCATTTGATGTTGGTGAAAAGACACTAAATAATCCTTAGCTTATCGATCCAAGGTCATCCATGCCAAGGAGGTGATCGATAGAAAAGGACAGCTGAGTGGTTCTGTAATAAAGTACCTCCATCTTACTAGATTTGGAAAAGAGTGACAGAATGAGAGATTAAACTCTTCTGCCATCGACAGCTCATCAAGCCAAAGATATATTCGAAGAGAAAAATTACACTTTCTGAGCATTGATGGGAAGAATCGAACAGCTTGTGCAAGTCAAAGTACATCTTGGCCAGGCTAGGAATACTGGCACTTTTCAGCTGAAGCCAAGATTATTTGCACATAGAAATTTGACATTAACTGTAAGGATTCAGCAGCCTGCTAATCTCAGCAGTAATTTTTTTTTAAAAAAAATCTGTGGCCCTCTTGGCTGAGAAGATATATTTAAAAGTATTGGCGTAATGGTGGAACCTGAGACTCTCAGGCCAGTGGAAATCCCAAGTCCAAATGGTTAGAGCCCTGCCAAACACCGAAAGTCTAGGAAAAAGCAAACCTATGCAAAAGCCTAATGTTCTCAATCTTGGAATTCAGAGAAGAATGACAATGTTTTCATCATTATTCAAATTTTTTTCTTGGCACCTGTTGTCCATCCATCCATTCAATAGACCCCCGTTCTTTAGGTGTGCTAAGCTTCTACATGTGAATAATACTTTTCTATGTCAATACATATATGAAAAAATGCAGTCTATTCTACTTTGCCTTTTGACTTCTAACATCTACAAGGAGGCTGCAAAATCTCTGTACCATTTCATACCCTTCAACACTGGTCAGGTGAAAATAGGTAGTTTTGTTTTATGTTACATGAAAGAGTACTTCGCCAGACTGAATAATACATGAAATCATATTATATCAAGATATTGCTGGGTTCAGGCATTTTAACACAGCTGCCATCTAAGTGCTTTTCACACAAAGGTGAGCTAAATTCCAGCTGCTGTGCTAGGGCACAGGCCAGCCAGCATTAACTAAGCATTTTTGAAGAACTGTCGATTTCAATAGAATATATTCCCAGCTTTGTAGGGTACAGGATATAAAAACTGGACTTTGGGCCCACTGTGAGGATGGTAAACACTGACCCCACTGGCCTTCTGTTTACCTGACAAATCACACAATTGTGTCAGAAGCAGAACCAAAAGAGCTTCTGGGATTCAAGCATGAACAGCAAATTCTACAAATTTGTTCCATAACTATTCAACCACCTAACAGGTTATTTGCCTTTCCATCTGCTCCCTATCTCAGTTCAACTTGTAGGATGTATTCACACTATATAATCATAGAAGGTGAATACCACTTTACCTGTCATGGGTCCATTCTATGGATTTCTGGGATTTGCAGTTTAGTCAGATACTTTGAATTTTCTGGTAGATGCCTTTAAAAAAAATTAAGGGCACTAGAGCCGTCTAACTGAAAATATCAACTCCCTCACCAAACTATAATTCCCAGGTTTCCCTGGTAGGTAGTTGTAGTCCACCCCACTTGAGGTAGCATTGGTGTATTCAGAGTTCTTGTGGAGATAATAGTACATTCCTCACTAAACTATGCAACCCAAAATTCCTAAAGATGAAGTCATGGAGTCAAAGTGACATGAAACCACTATAATTATGCAGCCTGATACACCAATGCTGCCAGGATCATAGGAAAGGATATCTAGCTATGTGTAACATCTTCCTTTTCATACATAGATGTTTCCTATGTTTCAGTTCAGAGTGCCATACCACACTAGAAGAGGTAGAAGGACGGTGCCAATTCTTAGTTTGGTCAGGAGGAACACTGCATGAGCCAAATAACTCCTTCCTCTTGTATTTCAAATGATAAAGCTTTGCTTCTGTTTGACCCTCTTTCAGGGTAGTATGCTCATTGGAGAGAAACTAGGAGTTTTACATGTTGGTTGGTTGTTGCTTTTGTCCTGCTGATGTAATATAGTGGTTTAAAATATTCCACCAAACTAAATCCAGCAAATTAAATTGCTCATAGCTGACTTTAATGAAACCAAGAAGGAATAAATCAATATAACAAGAAACATGTAGATTTCTGTTATTGGAGGCAATTTTTATGTCCCATCTAATAAAGAGTTGGGCTGAAAGGAAATGTCCTCTTGGGGTAAAATGAAAAAGTTATGTGATTTAGGGAAGCAACATTAAACGTTTTGTGTCTGGATTTCCAAATATAGCTGTGTTTGGGGGACATTTTAGTATCTCATTGTAATGTAATCATAACTTCAGGTTGTAGAATACTCACATTCCTATTCATGTTAGCTTTTATTTAATTTTGTGTTTAGGTTACTAAAAAGTTTCTTATTGAATATATATTGAATCCAGGCTGACCTACTTGTGATTCAATCCAGGATATCTGTGATTCAAAGTGTTGCATTAACTGCAAAGATCATGAGCAGCAAGCTCTGTTTTGGAGTAAAGTGACTATAAAGACCTACTATATTAAACATCACATCACCTGTGAGTCTTGCAATCTTATTTATATGATTGATTGAATGCAGGCATGCAGTATGTCACTTGCCATGTGCAGGCAAAGCAGCCACAGATTGCAAACATATTGTAAGAACCACAAATCTGCTTTTCTAATCAGGAAGTGATCAGTGACCAGGAATTTCAACTCAGAATATCACAGCCTCTCTGATTTGTCCCTCTTTGACTCTGAGATGCCATACCTTTCAGACATTTTAGACAATTTTTTAAAAAAAATTATAACCTTAAAAACTCAAACACTACATGTCCTTAACATAGAAGGTAACACCAACATCCACTAAGAACATTTATAATATAGTGTTCTAAATGGCCACCTTGTATACAGCCCAGTTTTATGTCTGGCAACTGAAAAAGGTGGAAGCTGAAATGTTGCTCTTGATATGTAATTCTGACGTGGGAGGGAAGGATATTCGCATCCAAACTAGGTTAAACAATGTTTAAACCAGTTTGGATTCGTATGTCCTTCCCTCCCGCGTTAGTCCTGGGGCAAGAGCCGTGTTTAACCCAGTTTGGATGCAGATGTCCTTCCCTCCCACTTCAGCCCTGTGGCGAGAGCCCTGTTTAACCCAGTTTGGATGTGGATGTCCTTCTCTCCCGCATCAGACCTGGGGCAAGAGCCGTGTTTAACCTAGTTTGGATGCGAATATCCTTCCCTCCCACATCAGACCTGCGGCGAGAGCCGTGTTTAACCCAATTTGGACATCTGTATCCAAACTGGTTTAAACATGGCTCTCGCCCCAGGTCTGATGTAGGAGAGAAGGACGTCCGTATCCAAACTGGGTTAAACATGGCTCTCGTCCCAGGTCTAATGCGGGAGAGAGGGACATCTGCATCCAAACTGGGTTAAACATGGCTCTTGCCCCAGGTCTTACTGTATTGAGATTGCTATGGAACGCCACCAGCGGATATCCCGGATTATGTCCCCGGTCCTGAGGAAGCCGTAAGGCGAAATGACCACGCGTCGGCACCAGCCCTCTCGTTGACCGCAGGGTACTCTATGGACTTTTATGAAGTCTAATTGACCACCTCTGTTGGACTTATTGAGTGAATAATTCCTGTTTGGATTTATACATAGAAGTACCCTAGGATGATTCCTGCTTCGGTATCCTTAAGAGGAACTTTCCTCCGATATTGTCAGCGTTCTAATATACCTGTATGTAAGTCTTGTGTTGACTATTTGTGTGATGGCCATGATTGTGCAGAACATTTATTATGTGATGACCATGATTGTGTAGACCATATATCTATGAAGATTGTGCTGAACTTATTATTTTTATTATTTTATTTATTTATTTATTTTATTTATTGGGGCTTCTTCGCCGCCGACTCCCGGGGGCTCGCGGCGGCTCACAGAGCCAATGGCACAGCGCCACAGGTTAAAAACATAAAAACAGTTAAAAACAATTAAACAACAAAATGCAATGTAACAATTGAGCAGCAGAAAATATCACAGCCCAGAGAGTATAGACGAGGCCTACTCGCCGAAGGCCTGCCTAAACAAATGAGTTTTGCAGGCCCGTCTAAATGGCAACAGATCTCTCAGGGCTCTGGCTTCAGCCGGGAGGGCGTTCCATAGTGTGGGAGCTATAACAGAGAACGCCCTCCGGCGGGTCGATGTTAGATGTGCCGACTTTGCAGATGGTACTGCCAGCAGGTTGGCCTCTTCGGACCGAAGTGATCTCGCTGGGCAATATGGGGTGAGACGGTCCCTTATGATAACTGATTTATGCGGAGTCTACTTGTTACAGTTTTTTTGGAATGATATACGACTTAACAATATATTAGAGATTTATTGATACTGTACTTTGAACGTTTCCCCCTTTCTTGTTGTACTCGCCCCAGGTCTGACACAGGAGGGAAAGGAAACTAATGGAATCCATCCACACTGGTTTGAAAAACTGAATCATTTCCAATCAGTTACTGATTCGTAAGAGAATGGTGGAAAAAGTTTCAAAATGGCACGGATACTTCCGGGTTCCCAAATCGCTTTGAAATCGCTTTAAAAAATGATCCAAATTTATTCCAAATTACAAAGATTCTGACCGAACCTACCCAGGCCTAGTAGAAAGCAATGTGCTTCAGTCTTTGCATACTCTCCTTAGGCAGAATAGTAATTTATGATTGTCCCCTTTCACTCCTCCTTGGGACAATTACTTCTATTGCTCTGTTACAAGTTCACTGTTATTAAACCCTCTTCCCTTTTCCTTAACTGTAAAGAGAAATCAGCAGCAAAGCTCCTGTGGACACTTTGGAGTGGCAGAGTCCAGCTTACCTCTTGGGTTTTATGGCTCCTTCTAGCACCTATATCACTCTGACACTTACATAATTACATATCGGGAGCAGAGAGGATGAAGCATCCGGCACCTCCTAAACATGTCAACATGATTTGAAAGGTTTGGGTTCAGCTGGACTTTTTAAGTCATTTGATTTCTGACTCCAATGAAGCAGGCATTTGCAGAATCAATATCTGCAAGGCCTTAAGAAGCCTGCCGGAACCTAGGAGCATCACAGCAATGCACTGAGAAAATGCATACACATCACTTGTTATTCTCTCAGCCTGTTGAATCACAGGTGAGAAATAATAACAAACATAGCTGAAAGGTTCCACTATGGCTTTCATCTCACCACCCATAGAACTCATCCATATACTGTCTTAATATGTCATCACAATGAAATCAAAATTGCAGGCAATAGTGGGGGATTTACCATGCATTGTAACGAATCCAGAGGATAGTGGGAGGAACCCATTGCTCCATATTACTCCTTACCTATCCCACAGGGAGAAGCATCACCACCCAGCTCCCCCCCCCTTCTTCTCAATGAGAATGCAAGAAGCCTCCCGTGTTCTCCTTGCTCCTTCATATGATACTTTCCCTTAATTCAGAGCTGGGGTGCCACCCAAAGTAGATCTACATCATCTGATGAGATCTGGTGGGCTCTGTTCCTGAACTGAGGGGAAAGTGTCATAAGACAGGCAATTTTGCCCATGTGATGAGGTTGTATGTGTCCCTTCCCTCTCTCTGCCCAGTCATTCAGTGTTTGATAGAGAGTAGAGGGATAGGAGAAGCATCTGTCCGTGTCCCCACAGCCAGACATACAATGATGACATTATCTATCAAGATCTGAGGTTTTCCTGAGTTCTTGGCTGGTGATGTAATAATTTTGAGTCTGGACATAACCAGATGCTTCTCAAATCTTCTCCACTCTTTATCAGTCCCTGAATGGCCATGGGAGTTATCACAGTAAAATGGTGAGCCTTAGGGGGGGGGGGGTGGCTTTGCAAAGGAAGGAAGAAAACAACAATCTCTGCAACAATCAAAAATAGATTGATTTACACTTCTATATGTCATTTGCAGGATGTTAAAAACAAAGTCTATTTATTATTTATTTATTTATTCAATTTTATATTCCGCTCCTCCCTGCAGGCTCAGGGCGGATCACAGCATACAATAAAAACAGACAATAAAAACACAGGGCATAACAGTAGTAAAACAACGAAGATTACAATTCTTAAACTCAGGCGTAAGCATTCCATTTACATTCAGATTTAGCTAAATGCCAGCCTAAAAAGAGCGGTCTTACATGCCCTTCGAAAGGGGGCCAGCTCTGAGATCGCCCGAGTGTGGTCTGGAAGCAAGTTCCAGAGCACAGGAGCAGCGGCAGAGAAGGCTCGCTGTCTCGTAGTGGACAGATGGCAGGAGCGGATCGATGGAATGACCAACAGGTTCTGCTCTTCCGAGCGTAGCGATCTCGGGGGAACATACGGGGTAAGGCGGTCCCTCAGGTACACAGGCCCTAGACCGTGTATGGCCTTAAAGGTTAGAACCAGCACCTTGAAGGCAATCCGGTACTCGATAGGGAGCCAGTGCAGTTGCCGCAAGATGGGGGTGATATGCTCCCTCACTGGTGCTCCCACCAGCAAGCGAGCGGCGGCATTCTGCACTAGCTTGAGTTTTCGGATTGTCGACAAGGGAAGGCCAACGTAGAGGGCGCTACAGTAGTCCAGCCTTGAGATGACTGTCGCTTGGATTACCGTGGCCAGGTCGTCCCTGGACAGGTAGGGTGCCAGTCGCCTAGCCTGTTGTAGATGGAAAAACGACAATTTGCTAACCATGGAGACCTGGATCTCCATGGATAGCAAAGGGTCCAATTGGACACCCAAGCTCTTTACAAGAGATGACGGGTTAAGTTGCTCCAAAACTACAAAAAAGGGGGGAGCTTACAAAGACAAAAGAGCAACAAGGAGAACCACAGTGAATGATCAGGTTCACACTAGTAATGAGGACAATAATGCAATAGCTGTAGTATCAAAAATAGCATATATAATGGGAAAGGCTAAGTAGCAAAGTGATACAACATAGGTCTACACATTTGAACATATGCAATGCATTATGGCAAGAACATCAATATCAATAACTATGTGGGAATATATGTGACATATGTGAACATACTATGCATTCAGGCATGTGCAACATATCATGGCAGCATCATTAGTATCAACATCTACATGCAAGTATATATAACATATATAACAGTACTATACATTCAAGTATATGGGGTACATCATAGTAAAGCTGTCAGTAACAATAGATACATGCATGTATATGCCACATATAACTGAGAAGTGAAGCAGATAGGATGCATTTACAAAGATAGTACAATGTGGAGAGACAATGCAAACGGAATCTGTTGGATAACTTAGTCAGTTCAAACCTGGCCCATATGCAGCCGCGTGGGCTCTTCAGAAGGCAATCAGACTCAAATGGGGGAAGAATGGGAAAGAATTGAAGGAGTCACTTGAAGAATGGGTGCCAGGGAAAGTCGAAGGACGCAAAAATCCACTCCGCGTTCTCAGAGGTGGAGGCGGCGAACGGGGGAATTCAAGCCGCGGCCGCAGCGAGCGGAACGGGATTACTTCCGCGTTAGCCTGGCGAGCCTGCCGGAAAGGACCAGAGATGCCGCAAAGTGTCGTAAAGGTGTCGCAGCGACCTGGGTCAAGCGAAAATGAGGCTCGAAATGAGCAATGGGTCACTCAGGGACTGCGTGGGGGCAGGCCCTGATGCCAAACGGAGGGCTTGGGCGCCAAAGGATTTGTCTTTATCCGTTTTCGTGTCTTAAAGACACTTCATCTGGGCACGTCGCTGAATACAAGCATCTAAATAAAATAATTAATAAATGACATGTAGTGGTGCCGGCTTGGGAGGTTAGGAAGGTTCAGAATGTAAGCAAAACAACGTGTAAAGGTGTACATACCATGGTGAAGTAACGAATGGCTTCACTGATAAGGTTGCAAAGGCTGGATGCAGCAAGAGGTAAAGGTGCTAGTCCTCCATATAAGCAACAAGAACAGGTGGATGTGATCATGTTAATAATTGCTGAATTGAAAGGGAGTCATTCAAGCCGCAGGGAGTTTCAGATGTTAACAATAAAATCCATTTTCTTTCAGCCCTGAGTAGTAGGTTGGTTAAGTTGCAGTGTGGAGTGGCTTTAACCCTTTGCAGGCCGTAGATGCTGAAACTGTCTGGGGAATGATGGTGTTGGAGAAAATGTTTATAAAGAGTGAATTCTTGGGATTGGTTTCTGATTTTAGATTTGTGTTCGTACATTCTAACTCTCAGGGGTCTTGAGGTCTGCCCCACATAATGTAGGCCACACCCACACTCCAGGAAATACACTAGGCCAGCATGGGCACAGGTTATTTCATCATAGAGATTGAGGACTCTGCCAGAGTTGTGGTTGGTAATATTTGTAGACCTATTTATTTGGGAACATATGCCACAGTTCCCACAGGGTTTGGTCCCCGGGTTGCATGTGGCGGTGACAGATTTGATAGTATGATCAGTATGTATCAATAGGTCTTTTATATTTGCCGTATGTTTGTGGGCAATGATTGGAGGATGTTCAAGGCCTGGGATGGAAGAAACCATAGGCCATAGTCTTTTTATGGTATTCTGAATGAGATGGGAGTGCAGGGTGAGAGTTAGGGGCCAGATCAATTTAGACATAGGGTTTTTGGGGGTAGGTTGTAAAAGGTCAGATCTGTTCCTTTTGTCAGCTTTTGTCTTGGCTGCCATAAGGACTGCATCAGGGTATCCCCTCGCTTGAAGTTTTTTGGTTAGTGTCTGAGAATCAAGTTGATATTGAGCAGGAAAGGATGAATTTCTTTTGAGGCGAATATATTGGGAGAATGGTAAACTGTTTTTAAGGGAATGTGAATGAAAACTGTTATAATGAAGAAGGGCATTACGGTCTGTGGGTTTGTGGTAACATCTGGTTTTCAATAAGTTGTTATGTTTGAAGATGGTTAGATCCAGGAAATTGACAGACTGTAAGCTGATTGTGGTGGTGAATCTAATACTGGGATGCCAGGAGTTGAGCCATTTTTTGAGGTCTTGAATGTTAGTGGTGTTATGTGCCAGGATTAGGACATCATCAATATATCTCCAGTAGCCAATGATGTTGGTCCTTACAGGATGATGTGGGGTGGTATAAAGATGGTCTTTTTCTAATGAACTCATGAAGATGTTTGCTATTGTAGGGGCTACAGTGGCTCCCATGGATACTCCACCGCATTGAATGAAAAAGTTTTCATTGAATTTGAAATAATTATAGTTGACTATGCAATCGTATAGTTCTGCAAGAAAATGGGTGGGAGGTAGATGGGGTTGAGGTCTGGTATCGAGGATGTCAATGATAATTTGGCGGGCTTCTTGGGTCGGGATGTTTGTGTATAGGGACTCCACATCGGCAGTGATCAGAAAAGTGCTGGCCTCTACAGGAAGATCTGAAATTTTATTGAGAAGTTCCGTTGTGTCTTTAATGTAAGAATTGCATTGGGATACAAATGGTTGTAAATGAAAATCCAAAAATTGAGATAGGGGTTCGAGGATGCCGCCACTGCCGGAAACAATGGGGTGGCCAGGAGGAGGGCGTTTGGATTTATGAATTTTGGGGAGGAGGTACAGGAGGGGGACTCTGGGGTTACTATTACATACTATTGCATATGGGCCAGGTTTGAACTGACTAAGTTATCCAACAGATTCCATTTGCATTGTCTCTCCACATTGTACTATCTTTGTAAATGCATCCTATCTGCTTCACTTCTCAGTTATATGTGGCATATACATGCATGTATCTATTGTTACTAACAGCTTTACTATGATGTACCCCATATACTTGAATGTATAGTACTGTTATATATGTTATATATACTTGCATGTAGATATTGATACTAATGATGCTGCCATGATATGTTGCACATGCCTGAATGCATAGTATGTTCACATATGTCACATATATTCCCACATAGTTATTGATATTGATGTTCTTGCCATAATGCATTGCATATGTTCAAATGTGTAGACCTATGTTGTATCACTTTGCTACTTAGCCTTTCCCATTATATATGCTATTTTTGATACTACAGCTATTGCATTATTGTCCTCATTACTAGTGCGAACCTGATCATTCACTGTGGTTCTCCTTGTTGCTCTTTTGGGTTAAGTTGCTCGCCATCCAGGGTAGGCAACCGGTACTCATCCAGCCCAGGTCGCCCGGGCCACAAGATCTCCGTCTTCGACGGGTTCACCTTCAGCCGGCTGGCACGCAGCCATCCAGTCACGGCTTCAAAGCATTGATGGAAACAATCGGGTACGGTATCCGGCCTGCCGTCCATTCTCAGCAAAAGCTGGGTGTCATCAGCGCGGGCCAGCTGGGCCAAGGGGCGCATATAAATGTTGAATAATAGAGGCGAGAGGATGGCCCCCTGGGGGACCCCACAACTTAATGGGAGCCACAACGTAATGGGAGTCTAGCCCTCCAGGGGTCCATAAAATGCCAAGCAAATGCATCAGCCAACAAAACTTAGTGCAACGGATGCTTTCATTGTTAATGAGTTGGGTGGGAGACAGAGGGGATAAGCTGAAGTAGGAGGAGTTTGGCAAAGAGTGAATCACTTGGAGTGACTTGAAAAGCTGAAGCACCATGGTGGTGGCTGTAAATCTTGCTGAGAAAGGAGTCTATAGCATGCATTGCACCACACAAGGCCAGGGCTTGGTTTCTCTGCTCACCCCCTTTTCCACCTTCAGGGCTCCAGTTATTCTCTTGCATGCCTCCACGGTAGCCTCCAGTGCTCCATGGGGCTGGGTTTATCACTCTCTTATCTCTTCTTGCAATCACATGCATCATCATAATTGTTGCTCCCACAATCATCATGCCCACCTTTTATTTACACCCCTGTGACATTTTGCATAAAGATGGAATCCAGAACCTGCTGAATCAATTGTCTGGAAGATTTTCACTCCCTATAATTCAAGATTTTCCCTGATTTTCTAGGATGAATGTCATCCCTAGCCTTTGTTGATGCTTGTACCATAGTTGCAAATGCCTGACACATTATCTAACTGTGCTGTGCTTATTTTTACTGGATATCTTGAATGGAAAATTTGTTGTATTCATTCATGGAGAAGGAAGTTAAAAATTGATCGTGTGAAACAGTCATAAAACAGCTTGTCAATTGGGATAAACTTTTACAGCAAACATGATTATCCAAAACTATCCCCTACAAACTACAACTAAATTCTGATGCAAAGGTAAGAATCCTGACAGGAGATCAACTGAGAAACCAAATGTTGACTTTTGAACTCACCTATTTAGATGAATCATACAATTTCTTGCATTACTATATTACCGTATTTACAAGCTGCTCAACTTGTCTTGCATATGTGAAAGGCTGACAGACCCATATCAAATATCAAAACTGAAGTGCAATGTTGTATTCTAAGTGCTTGATTTAGAAGCGTACATAGACTTTTAAAAGAACTACAGAAAATATGCAAGGGAAAACCAATTTACTGCATAAAAGCAAAAAAATCAAAGGCAATAACAGGCATTTACCAGAAGGAAACTGAACAGGTGGTTTCAGAGATATTTATCAATTTCTTATTTGTGTTCTTTTAACTAGCTCCTTGTGATTTCACAGCTCATTATTTGTAATTTCTTTTAGGTAAATTCTCAAATTGCCATTTGTAGATCATGAGTTTGTAATGGGCCTTTTGGTATTAAATGAGGAAAAACATGATTTGTTTCTGTGATTGCTGATGTGAGAAGCTAAACAGTATGCCAACTTTTGTCAATGGTACAAAGATCGAGGGAGTTACATGATGGTTTAAGTTCCCAAAACGTATAGTGTATAATGTGTGTATAATTGACAGTTTTCAAAGGGGAGATTTTTCGGTTTTGATTCACAGATCAGAAGCACGTGTTGATTTTAAGGTATTGTATAAGAACTTAATCCAGTACAAATATCTGAAGGATCCCATGGATGTGGTTGAATTGGGACAGTATCTAGATGAGTGGCCCATTTCAGAACCAGAGGGAATAGGCAGTACAAAGGCAAACATACACCTTTACTTCCTTTCATTTTGGAAATACAATTTTAAGTATTGACATTTTCTTTATAGATCAGCTTCATTAGGCCTATTTTAAAAGTCATCATGTCAAACCAGAAGTACTCACTGGGACAAGAACTTCATTTGCACATTTGAAAGGCATTTTAACTGTTCACTGGCCCACACAAATATGCTAGCCTTTGTTAGTATTGAAACTTTGTTTAACTGATTCTGTTGTTCTTGCCATTTGCAAACATTTTTACTGGTTACAATTTGGTTTTCTTAAGCAATCTCTCCCTCAAGGCAGTGTTCCATGTATGTCACTCACAATCCTATTCCTGATTAGGGAGTCTTTCATCCAGTTTCTGGGCATTACTTTAACAGAAAATTTGGTATCAGAGGCGGAAATAACATGGACACAATATGAATCCTAGAAAAAAAATCAGAAGAGCCATTTAACATGTTTTAGCAAACATTTTGTCGACAAATAACCAAGTCAAGAAAAACATGAAAAATGCTAATGTTACTTGAAAGTTTCTTCTAACATGTCTCCCTCAAATATATATTTTCTTTTATTAACCTGGAATTTTTCCCATGATATCTGTAAGTGTCTAAACTATAGATCAGTGATTCTCAACCGGGAATGTGGCACAGCTGGCTGGGTGTCAGTTGCATAAGGCCGTAAGGCCGAACAGGGCATAGGGTTACAGCCTGTGCTTGACAGGGTTACACTCCCCCTGAAGGTGCAGGTTTGCAGTTTGGGAGTGATCCTGGACTCATCGCTGAGCCTGGAACCACAGGTCTCGGCGGTGGCAAGGAGAGCTTTTGCACAATTAAAGCTTGTGCGTCAGCTGCGCCCATACCTTGGGAAGTCTGACTTGGCCGTGGTGGTCCACACTCTGGTTACATTCCATATAGACTACTGCAACATTCTCTACGTGGGGTTGCCTCTGAAGACTGCTCGGAAACTGCAATTAGTTCAACATTCAGCAGCCAGGTTACTAACAGGAGCGGGGTACAGGGAGCACACACCTCCCTTGTTGTGCCAGCTCCACTGGCTGCCAATTAGTTTCTGAGCACAATTCAAAGTGCTGGTCTTAACCTACAAAACCCTATATGGTTCCAGCCCAGTTTACCTGTCTGAACTGATTCTCCCCTATGAACCATCTAGGATGCTAAGGCCTTCCAGGGAGTCCCTGCTCTCAGTCTGGCCATCTTTGCAAACACGTCTGGTGGGGAAGATCAGGGTACAAAAGTTTTAAATAAATATGATCTCTACTGCCCAGAAGGTCATGAATTTGAGGCCTGCCCAGGTCGGGGTGAGCTCTCGGCCAATTTGTGTAGCTTGTTGTCAACTTTTGCAACCCGAAAGACAGTTGCATCTGTCAAGTAGGAAATTTAGGTACCACTTTGTGGGGAGGCTAATTTAACTGATTTATGAGGCGATAAAAATCTCCAGGAGGTACACAAAAAAGAATGAAGGAATGTGACAGCTTCCCCTGGTGGCCAGAAGCTGGAATGTTAAATTGCCTCTATGTCTGTCTATATATATGTTTGTATGTCAATGGCATTGAATGTTTGCCTGTATATGTGCATTGTGATCCGCCCTGAGACCCCTGTGGGGTGAGAAGGGCAGAATATAAATGATGTAAATAAATAAATAAATAAATAAACCTGTACGTTCCCAGATGTTTTGGCGTTCAACTCCCAGAAATCCTAACAGCTGGTAAACTGGCTATGGTTTCTGGGAGTTGTATAGGCCAAAACATCTGGGGACCCACATATTGAGAACCATTACTCTAGATGGATTTTCTTTAACATAATGGGAAGTAACTGGCGAGGCAAGCTTATCTGCTTCCCACTACCCCGCTCCCTCCCCCCACTGGGAATGGTGGATTATATATGCCCAGTAAGATATTCTGAAGATAGCTGCTGCTTATATTCCCTGTTGCAGGTAAGGTACATCTATACTACAGAATTCATGATTTCCTTTTACTTGTATTTTTTTTGCCTGAAAGGGAGCAGTCCAGAGAGTCTTGAGGTGTTGAAGAACAGAAAAACAGCTTAGGGCTGTATGTAGCCCCCAAATTAAACTGTGCTTAATCTTTTCCCACACTCAATAGATGCACTACATAATTATACCAGTTTGACACCACTCTAACGACCATAAACAACCATTCTCAAGGCAATCTGAGTGCCTGTGTATACTACAGATTTAAATGGATTACATTTTCAAATCCTCTCAAGTTTATCTTGGTTCCTTCTAAACAGTTCACACACTGCAGAACCCAGGATTCCATGGGATGAAGCCATGACAATCAGAGTGATATCAAACTGCTATAACTGTGCAGTATGATACAGCCAGTAATAATCCTAATTGGTTTCTTACATTGTTATTCATCTAAGCAACAGATTGCTAATGTACTTGCCCTTTAAATTCTACGAAATAGTTCCATGTATACTGTACACTCCTTCTCAAACATTGTATATCTGTCTGAAGCACATACAGATACTTGCTTTTTCATGACAGCATTACATTTACAGCTGTCCTTATTTTACAAAGACTGAGTTTTTCAGTGCCACTTTGTAAATAAGAAAACCCAGTCAAGCAAAGGAAAATTTCCATCGACTTCTATCAAACTGGTGTTTTTGAGGTTTGGAAATATGCTAAACACTATTAGAAAATCTATGCTGTAAATGTGTCCCATTTCTTGATGTATTTGACTGTAAAGGGTAGATTGTTCTATTACTGCCGAAAGTAGTCAGGAGACAAAATTTGGTATTCTAAAAGGGTCATGACTTTATAGAAGGCCTGAAAGACATGTAAGTAAAATTCTGAACTTTTCTTTAGCATAGGATGTCAAATCCTAGTAAAGAGGAAGATCAGCAGGTATCTTTACCTTTAGGTAATTCCACTGTGGCTCAGGTTTGGTGACAGAGATATCTTTTGCCATTTTTGTATTTTCTCAGTCACAATCTTGAAAGTATGTTTAAAATAGTTCTCCATCTTGGAAGACCCAAGAAATGAAAGTTCAGTTGGTGGTCAAAGCCTATGACCTTAATCACATAGTGGTACACTTTGCATAGAAGAAGAAAAACACAATGAGATTAAAGGGATTGCAATTGTAGGTTTGTGATAATTAATCTTAGTTTTTAATCACAGTTCATGGTTTTGTGAGAGCCTTGAAATCATTGTGTTTGCCGTAGGGATAACGTAGAAAAACATATCAGGACTGTTTCATTATGTAATGTAGTTTCTAGTTACTAATTGTCTTTCACAAGAGGGGGAAATTTGAAACAGTTTGAAAAATGCTGGATGTCCAAATCCTTCTCCCTCTATATACGATATTCACCATCCACTGATACATATTTCCATTTACTTATTTTTAATTACTTTCAAATCCAAGTTCTACATAATTACTGCCTATGCTAGTTGTAAAACACATTTCAAATCAAATAAGGGCCAACAAAATGAACCTGTACAAAACATCTGCAAAACCTGAAACAAAAAGCCTGGAAATAAGACTCTTCAGAGTAGGGAGTCAACTAGAATCTCTGCAAAGGAATTTTAAGGAAAGTATGGTGTGGAGATCCTTCTTCGGTTCCTCAAAATCAACAACCAGCTTCCTATAGACCCTCGGGGTCCTTCTATACGTGCAGTAAAACCCAGAAGTAACAGGGATAAAAGAGGTGTGAGACTAAATGAAGTTTGGGGAAAGTGGGGGCAGAATCAGGTTAACAACTGAAAAGCAAATATTTAAAAGATGCTCTTAAAACCTAATTTCGCCCAAAAATGTGCATATTAGTATGACTGTGTAACTCCGCAATCATGGTAAATGTGACTTCCTTCCCACTCTGTGGACTACTCCAGTGCACGCGTTTTAAAAGCCCAAAACAACTGAATGGACAGTCAAAATGGAGTGATGGACACACATGTGGCCAAAGAGAAGCACAACTGGAAAGCAATTAGAACTCTCTGCCACCATTCCTTTCTTTCTTATAATTAACAGTTGGGTGAAGAGAGAGATAAGAAATCTGTTGTGTGTACATTGGGATCTCGCAATGAAAATAAGGTTGGGCTGTACCACAGACAGAGTAAATGAAATAGGAGCAAGGCAATGTAAAATCAAATCACTGTTATCTGTATTTATATCAATACATTGGACCTACTAGTCCCTGTGTTCAAATAGCAACAATCAATCAATAACAAGAAATCATAATCGCATCATTACATTCATTAGGCAGATACCATATAAATCAATAATTCAGTATGCATAAGCAATTACGGGCTGCTGGCTCACATGCAAGTGAGCAGAGACGCCGAGGGTGGGTGGAGAGGGATTCCTACGACATCAAAGACGGACATGGACCTGGACATTGGGATCTCTGCATGTGCGCATATGAGGTCCAGCACATCTCAGAGATAATTTTTTTAAAACTTCAGCCTGATGTCCCCTGTCTCCCCTCCATCTTGATCCACTTCAAAGGAAGGTATGAGGATGGCAGGGGACTATTTCCCAGGACTGACAGTCTGTGTGTGGACTTGCTGTCAGGTCCTGAGATTTTTTTTGCTCCAACTTTTAAATCTGCATTTTGATGCTAACTGGAAACACCAGTGACAGCTGTTGGTGCTGATATTCATAGGACAGTGGATCCATCCCAGATTTTAATCGGAATACTTCAAGATGCTCAACTCTATCTTCAAAATAGCCCAGCAACTTGGCATGCTCCTTTCCTATTTGTACAAATACCCCAAGTAGATTCATTACCCCACTAACATCATTGCCACCACCTGCCACTGCAGAGAGCTCAGCTGTTCCATTCACATAGGTGAGCTACACCTATCATCATTCCAATTTTCTTACATCTAATGGGACAAAGGCATCTCATCCTTACCCTGGAGTGTCACATCATCCCATTTAAGCATACAGATCTGACATGCAGTGTGCTTCGGTTAATGTTAACCGAAGAATTGTACAGTTGGCCTTATTTATCTACAGATTCAATCATCCATGGCTTGAAAATACAGGGGCAGATTTTGATGGTATGCTAAGTAAGCAGCCATTTATGGGTGCCACGTGGCCAGGGGCGCATCTGTCCGTGGCCGCCAGGTTCGGCGCATGCCACGCCATTGCTGTGAGCCAGTGTGCGGGTGCGACTCCAGGTGGATGGTGACGCAAAATGTACTCCATGAGGCTGAAAAGTAGGACTTTTGCAGCCAGGGTGGAGCCTCCCGCCTCCGACTGCAAAACATCCTCCTTTTTAGCCTCCTGGAATGCCTTTTGCATCACCATCCACTTGGTGTCGCACCCATGCGAATGGCACATGCGCCGAACTAGCTGCCCCTGCACTTGCGCGGAGCTGCCCCTGCCCATGCACAGAACTAGCTGGCCTGCACATGCGCACACCGGCATGCCACTGCCGTGCATGCACATGGAGAGTGAGGGGGCGCCAAAAGAAGGTTTGCATACCATTTGAAATTACCTGCGTCCGGTCCTGCCCTTGCATTTAATGGAATTTGAGAAGCAACATATTTAGGTATCCATGGGAGGTCTTGGAACCTAACCCTAGAGATATGAATGGCCCACTATATTAGCTGACTCCAGTTCAGTTTGTAATCACCCAGGATACCTAATGAAGAAAACTGACAAGACGAAAATCAACACCATTAAGCTGTGCTGCTGAGAAGGGTCTACAGATGCCATTGATGGTTTAAAATGAATGAACACTCACTAGAAGCAAGGAGAACCTAGGACTATCATAATTTGAGATGAAATGACTTGTTGAAAAATACAATTATTCTCAGTACATTGGAAAGTAGTGGGGGAAGGATGGATTCAATCAAAGTTATAGTCCTGGGTTTGTAAGATTTGAGTAGGGCTGTTGATGACTGACAAGATAGGAGGTATTTCATATACAGGGTCACCATATGTTGAAGTTGACTTGATGGCAAACAACAACAAAGGAGATATAATAGATCAAATTTTATAACTGCTCACATTTAAACATTGTTACAACCTCCTGTCAAATCAATGAAGGGCAGCTATTTAGTGCACATTTTTCATTTAAATAACAAAACTGACTGATTAATCATTCAAGTAAGGCAGTAAGAACTGGATGAACTGAAAGCTGTGGTGAGTTTTTCATCAGAAACAAGTAAAGGCATGGGCCTCCACATATTATTGAATTGCAACTGCTATACGTGCTAGCCAGAATTGCCAACTGATTTATTGATTGACTAGCTGTACCCGGCACGCGTTGCTGTGCCCTTTTTAGGAGATGCGAGAAAGTCCAATCATCCACGGTGTGCCCTCCTCTAAACTGCAGTTGGATGGAGTGTGGGTCATGGGGGGCATGGTGTACCAAGTTGGGTCTTTATTGGTCTTGGTTCTGGGCTACAGTGGTCTGTGGGGAATGACGGGTTTTGAAGTACTACAAATCCCATTTTCCATGGTGGTACTTCAAGTCCCATCATGCATGGTCGGGGCTCTGTGTGCCAAGGTAGGTTACTGTAAATTCAGGCCATACACAATGTCCCATGAGCTGAGGCCTAGTTAGGAACAGCAAGTTAATGAAGCCTTACTGTCAATTCAGGCCATACACAATGTCCAATGAGCTGAGGCCTAGTCGGGAGAATCAAGTTAATGAAGCCTTACTGTCAATTCAGGCCATACACAATGTCCAATGAGCTGAGGCCTAGTCGGGAGAATCAAGTTAATGAAGCCTTACTGTCAATTCAGGCCATACACAATGTCCAATGAGCTGAGGCCTAGTTGGGAGAATCAAGTTAATGAAGCCTTACTGTCAATTCAGAGTGTAAACAGCTTCCCAGTAAGTGAGGGCTAGTTAGGGAAATCAAGTTAATGAAGTCTTACTGTCAATTTAGAGCGTAAACAGCTTCCCAGTAAGTGAGGACTAGTTAGGGAAATCAAGTTAATGAAGCCTTACTGTCAATTTTGGGCGTGGTCTGTGATTTTTTGGGGTGTAAATTTTCAGTTGGAAGTGATTTGGGTGTTTGTTATGGGGATTGGCTCAGGCAGGCATGTAGCCAGGGGGGGGGCTAAGGGGGCTTAACCCCCCCCCCGAAATTCTCAGGGTGGTCTGCGAAAAGGCCTTACTGGTACATTATTTAAACTGTTATGTTTATTCATATCATGATCTGATCACCATGCTCATTATATCCCACGTTAATGGGGTTATTGGGATAACAATACAAAAGGTTTGCTAGGGTAGACCCTCTTCCACCTAATCTCAGCCCACCCCCGAACCAAACTCAGCCTCCCCCCCCAATCAAAATCCTGGCTACGGCCCTGGGCTCAGGCCTTTTCCTTATTCTGTTTTGGCAGTTTATTATGGATCGGAATTTTCATGTTAGCTGGCCATTGCAGCAGTTATGCAAATCCGCCCTTATTGGCAGCCAATCATGTTGTTCAGAATGTAGAGGCTGGGTGAGTCTTTGGCTGCCCCGGAGGATGCTGGTAAATGTAGTTTTATTTTTTCTCGTTGTTTTGGGGGCCTTTTAGGTTTTGGGGGGAAAAGTTTATTTGCTACAAACGTACCTTGCTTGAGGCCTATTTCTGTTGGCAAGTATTGTTTTTCTGCGTTGTATGGTTTCTTTGTTTGAGGTATACATCACATGACGTGAACCCATTTATATAATAGATTCCATTTGTACAGTGTTTCATGAAACCTGTGTAGTGCAGTAATTTGACAGTTTTACCAAGATTCCAGAGACCAGGGTACAAAATACCATTCAGCAACCTGTGCAGTTCCAAGCAGGTCAGAAAAGTCATCTCTGGACCTGTCCATCGCTGTTGTCAAGTATAAGTTCCATAACTTTGAAGGCCACCCTCATGATATCATGCAGTGGCATTCAATTTGTTGGAGAGAGAGAGAGAGAGAGAGAGAGAGAGAGAGAGAGAGAGAGAAGTTTCTGCTGAAGATCTCAGATGGACAGGTATTGTGGAAGCCTATCTTCTAGGAGTCATTTTCATGGGAACTGTAGAAAAACAGAACCTCAGGCATGGCTGCAATAATGAGGTAGTTAGTGGTGACGGATGATGGAAGTCACAGTCTACCATCTGGAAGAACATGTTTCCTTTCCCTGCTGGACATACACTAATTCTAGAATGCATTTAGAAATTCTCCCTCATGAGCTGAATTTCAGAATGCTTAAAATGTAGGCCATAACAAACTCACAATTAAATTAGAAAACTAAGGAAAATCTCCTAAATTGACTCCATGATGTATAACGTTTAAGATGGACTACTCCGTAGTGAGGAAATGAGTAACTATTTCAGCAAGTGCATATTAGACAAAAAAAGTAAAGCCAATGGGGTGATCAGAAATTATCCACAATACAGTGCCACAGCAGGATTCTGGCCCATGGTAAAACTTTCTGCTCTACCAACAGTTGGGATTCACAAGCTTATAAATATACTTTTGTGGCTGGCTAACAGTATGAACCATTTACTGGTCTGGGAAATTTCATAAAAACTTGTTTCATGTTTTCAGACACAAATAGTTAATCATGTATTTTTTATGTGTGGGAATACAAGTGAGAAAAGGTATGTGACTAGTACCTTTTCTGAGCTTGTTTTTAAAAGCTCCTCTAAGAAGCTCAGTACATTCTTACTTACGTTTCTCTATTTTTTGTTCATCAGCCTTCCAGTTATTTAATCTATCCATAAAGATAATGAAGTGAATGTTGTTAAAGGAACATTAACAGGATTCACTTCTGTATCCAACCATGAGGGTTGTATGGATCTATCCCGAAATATATTTCAGAGAAAACCATTGGGCTTGATCAATTAATTTTTATTTCATAGTCAAGCACCATGTCAGTCTGACGACCTCAACTTGCTCAGCTGACCTTGTCATTGCACAGGTCTCAGCCTCTTGGTTCCTGTTCTGCCAAACTAAATTACTCTACAGGACTTAAAGGAAAAACACCTGCAAACAAATTGAATGTTTCTAAGTGCAAATTGGATTTTCAACAGCTCTAGATTTAAAGTGCCACTACAGCAAAACAAAATTATTTTAGGATCCTTGCCTCTAGAATACTAATTTATTTAATCTTCCACATTTATGCTATTGTTTGCTAATATGTGTGTGTGTATGTGCATACGTGTGGCAAGGCAGAGAGGCAAAGAACACAGAAGGGGATGTTCAGATTCTTAGTTAATTTGGTTAAGCTCAGTAATTTCATAAGAAGTGAAGATGGGGAGGAGAGCAAATATACATCTGTGCACAAATGAATTGCTCCTGTTAATTTATTAGACTGCTGTACAATAAGCTTTATCTGGCTGCCTGCATGTTGCCAACACAAGAAAGTAGGCAGAATATCCTTCAAGATCAATTCACACATTAGGCAGCTTTTATTTTTCCTTGTCTGCCTCTCTCACTTTTTCCTCAATCTTCATGGCAGAAAGAAGTTATGGTTGCTTGACTTCTTTCCATGGCCATGGTGCATGTTGGGAATGGTAACACTTTGAGCTCCTAGGGGCTGTGTTGCATTTGAAAAGCATTCAATAGGACATTTCAAATGAGCGGAAAACAAATCAAGTGTGCTTCCAGATGTCCTTACCCAACCAAAAATTATCACAATAAACAATGATAGAGATGGTTGTTATCCTGAGGGATTGGGAACTGTTGTCACCAGTTTTGCAGAGGAGTTAATGCACCTTCATGCAGATTTTGTTAGCATACATGAGCTCTAATACTCTGGAACAAACCACATGTGATGCGAGAAATCCAGGTCATTGGATGGTTCAGTTTATTGAAAGTTTACTTTAAAGCAGATGTTCCAATTTTAACTGAAGCTGAGATGCTATTTTCAGGACCTATTTACCCCCATTCCCCATCTTCGCAGAGTCACAAATCTAGCAACAGAAGAAACACAAACAACTTTTCCATCTTATCCTTTTGCCAGGCTAACTGAATCTCTGTGGGATGAATTTCTGATCTGAAAAATGGGACAGGTAAAAAGTTAAGACATATATACACTTTTCCTCAGCATCACTGTTCCAATTAAAATGTCCCAGTTTTCTACTTGAGTAACCTGGGGTCCCTGTCTGTAGTCCAACCTGTTTGTTGTCTCCGCAAAGTCTAGGTGAGAGCAGAGTGTTCAATTTTCTTGATTTCATGGGCTCTAATACCTATCATATAATTTACCCTGGCAATTGGTAAAGGATCATGGAAAAGGGCATGAAGGCTGACTGCTGGTTTGAAGAGTCCTTGGCATATCTGGTGATGATAGTGGGAGTGCTGTGAGCAGCATAGAGCTGCACTTTTCATTTCCTCCAGTTTCTCCAACAGAAACATGAAGGGCATTGGGGAATCTTGAAATCACGAGGAGTTCACAGACCAGTTACCCAGTGCTGGAGAAGAAAAGGATAAGTGTTGATGTAATAATGCACCCTGACAGTGTTTCAGAGCTCTGACAGCCAATGCATCATATAACAAAAGTACGATTTGGCTATGTGCACACATATGGGAATAAACATTCCCCTTGGTAACTTGGCTTTAGTTGCCAGAATTCTTGAACATCCCACCTGCAATTGACTTCAGTAGTTATTGAGCACTCAGTTATGCAGTCTTGATTATTTGCCAAAGCTGAATGATGCTGAGAAGTTTTAATTTCCTCATATAGCCAGGGTTGGCCCTTCTATGAGACAGAATTAATCCTCCACCTCAACTGGCAGAGTAGAAGGTGTACTAACTCCCATATCACCTCACTGTTGGGAGACCTTCCCCTCTTTACTGCAGTGAGGCATTATGACGGGTGCTTCAGAAATCCCCACTATCCTTCCCTTTTGGTGTGGCAAATGTAGCACTGCAGGAAAACTTCTAGCAGGGCTCTTTGGAGCAGTGTTGCATTTTGAAGACTTCTCAGATAAAGACATCAAATATGCAGGCTCTCTTAAAAAAATCTCACTACATAAAGTGGCTGGTATATCTCTCCAGAGAACCAACCAGGATCAAATGGTCTATTCTCAGAGAAAGGCTAAGAGGCTACATCAACCTTCCCTACCCAGTGTCCTATTTCTATCCCACATCAGTCCTTAGGACATTAAAATCAAGCAGGAAGCAGCTAGAAAGGAGGTGATAGCAATGGAGACTGAGGTGCCATGGTCTCCCACATGAGGCAAAGGGACAGCTGGTGTTACCACTATACATAGCTTACAATGTCCTTTTCCTTGAAATCATAAAAAAAATCCTGCTCGAGAAGACAAAGGTCTAGCTCAGGCTATATCAGATAATTTGTTATGACATTTACTACCACTGGTGTCAGGGTATGAGACTCTTTAATTTACATGTTGCTGTGATACCTGTCCATCACTCTAGCTCTTTAAAGTGACAGCTGTCATTCTATGTGAGTGTTAGACTATAGAAACAGACCCAGGAAAATGTTACCTCTGAATTGTTGAACTTCAAGTTTTTCTATGCTGGATTAAGTCCACAAAGATTCTACAAAACTAAAGTTACTCTGCATTTCCAAATGCATTTTATTTCTCTTTTTAAATGTAATCACAGAACATTTGTACTCTGTTCTTTTTTCAGTTCAAACAGACTTACTTGAGCTCAAACTGCATGTTATATGGGGTTCTGTCATTTTCTCTTCCATGTTTTCTTTTTACGAACAAAACAATCCTGCAGAAATGAGTATGTGAACTCATCTTTTTAAATCAAACTTAGGATCATAGCCTAGGGTATCAGTGGACAGGAAGAAGAAAGTTCAGCTTTGACCAGAGTTGTAACCTCTTTATCCAACCCTCCTGATATCATGATAAAAACTTTCCTTTCAGAGTTGTTTTTCACACCTACTTTGGCCTTGAATATAATCTGGAATCCACCTTTCTGAAACATCTCCCACTCACAAAAGTGAAAAAAAAATCTTAAGGAGAATACAAGAACATAAGAACATAAGAACATAAGAAGAGCCATGCTGAATCAGGCCTCAGCCCATCTAGTCCAGCATTCTGTGTCACACAGTGGCCCACTAGTTGTACACGGGGATCTCTAGCAGAAAGGAGGGCAAAACCCTCACCTGCTCCCGACCCCCCACAACCAGTACCTGGGAAAATCCTGCCTGCCTCCATCAACACAGAGGTGGCACTTGGATGTCCATTTCAGTAACTACTGATTCCCTTGGTATCCATGAATCTGTCTAATCCTGCCTTGAAGCTGTCCAGGCTGACAGCTGTCACAACCTCCTCTGGAAGTGAGTTCCATAACCCAATGACCCTCTGGGTGAAGAAATATTTCCCTTTATTAGTCCTGACTTTCCTACCTTGGAGCTTTAGGGAGTGCCCCCTAGTCCTAGTGTTGTGTGACAGAGAAAATATTTTTTCTTTATTCACCTTTTCTATCCCATGCATGATTTTATACACTTCGATCAAGTCACCTCTTAAACGCTGTCTTTCAAGGCTGAAAAGACCAAGGCGTTGCAACCTGATTTCATAAGGGAGCTGCTCCATCCCTTGGATCATTTTTGTTGCCCTTCTTTGTACCTTTTCCAGTTCTGTTATATCCTTCTTGAGGTGCGGTGACCAGAATTGTACACAGTACTCCAGATGTGGCCTCACCATAGATTTGTAGAGAGGCAATACAACATTTGCCGACCTATTTTCGATTCCCTTCCTGATCATGCCAAGCATAGAATTTGCTTTTTTCACTGCTGCTGCGCACTGGGTTGACATCTTCATTGAGCTGTCCACCAAAACCCCAAGATCCCTTTCCTGGTTTGTCTCAGAAAGCTTTGATCCCATCAGTTGATAAGTGTATTTGGGGTTCTTTGCCCCGATGTGCATGACTTTACACTTGTTTAGGTTAAAATGCATTTGCCACTTTGTTGCCCATTGTATTCGTGATAGGAACTAGATAGCTAGGTAGACAATATATCTGTAGGTTAACAATATTTAGGAGTCATCTCTAAATACACTGACTAGTGGACAACATATCTATATAAACCAGTCCTCTACCAGTGAGCCGGTGAGCTTTCTGGAAGAGTTTATGCTCTTCTTCACAAATTTTTGAACTGCTTAGGAAAAAGTTATTATCAATACAATGTTGACAACAGGATAGGGGATGAATGAAAACTTTCAGGTAGAGTCTAAGACAGAGCTATAAACAACACTCATAAATGTTTTCACCCTTATTAAAACAGTCTCAACGCAAACCACCAAGAAAATGGTCAACTGCTAAAAGACTTTTTTCACATTTGGTGGGTTTAGTTTTTGCAAAATAAAGTGTAAAAACTTGTGTCTCACAAAAGCGGCATAATAATAGAAAATGCACAAAAACATTCAAGCTCATCCAGTGGGGAGAAGACCTGTGAAACCATGCATCCTTATTAATTTTTATTTATTTATTTACCCTATTTGTACGCCGCCTTTCTCTACCTCAAAGGGGACTTAGGGCGGCTTACATATAGGCAATTATCCAGTGCCTTAAAATACATACAATTCTAGTAACATTAAAATTAAAATTAAATTAAATTAATACATATTAAGCATTTAAAATGTTTAAAAACATTACATTCAATATAAATCATGCTATCTATAATTGTAGTACAAAGATGTTCCATAATCATTGCACATATTTCAAATCTGTCATTGCACTGCACTATTCTCCGAAAGCCTGATCCCAAAGCCAAGTTTTTACTTTCCTTCTGAAGGCTAGGAGGGAGAGGGCTGATCTAATGTCACTAGGGAGGGTGTTCTATACCCGAGGGGCCACCATTGAGAAGGCCCTGTCCCGTGTCCCCAGCAGTCGCACTTGCAAGGAAGGCGGGACCAAGATCAGGGCCTCCCCAGACAATCTTAATATCTGAGGTGGTTAATAGGGGGAGATACGTTTGGGCAGGTAAGCAGGCTGAAACTGTTTAGAGTTCCATTAATGAGCTATTTATGTGGAAGAATGAAATAAGGAAGAATTGGCATTATTAGACTAAGGACAAAAGAAGGCGTATGGTATTGATAGGATCATAGCCTAGGATAAAAGAAAGACTGGGGGCAAAGAGCATGCTGCAAACTTCTCCAGATTTCAATTTTTATGTTTTCCATTGATAATAAAATCGAGAGGGTGACTGATATATTCATTTCTATATATCAAATTCTGAGAAGTACTGGAAGCCATAGATTTGTTTTTAAAGATACTTGAATCAGGGCTCGTAATTTAAAACACCAGTAAGGACAGAGAAGCAAAAGAAATAAAGGAAAGAGGAAAAGATACTTTGTATGGTAATCTGGATAGTTAATTATAGGTAATCACCAGTACCTTAATTAAAAGTAAATGCAAAAAGGCAACCAGCACACTGGGCATTGTCTACAACTTATAAGGAAGCAGTAGCCCTTGTCTAAATGAAAACAGAGACAGATGTTCAAGGAAAGGGAAATAGATGGAGATGGTAAGAGATAGGTCAAGGTGAAAGAGTAAACAATGAAAACTTAGAGGCGTTGTGGTGCAAACCGATTAGTGTCAATCAGTGCATAATACTGGAACTACAAGAATGAGTTAAATGGCATGGTTGTTATACCAAAGGGTCCGGACTTCCATAATTAGATAAGGAATCTCAGAAGATGGAAGATGAAGCCTGGCTATGAACACTGCATATAGAAGACAACACTGTGTATGAAATATCTGTAAACAGAAGTTAATGTCTTGCTGCCACAACTACCGTTTTTAAAAGCCACACATTAGCTCAACTTTTGGCTTTCCAGATTTTGGGCTTTGTTTCCAATAATCTCTTATCATAGTTAATGTTTGCTAGTGTTTCTGGGAACTAAAGTCCAAAGAATCTGGAGAACCAAAAGTTGAGAACCACTATATTGAACTGTGAATATTCCCCATCTAAAATCCTTAGCAGAACTAAAGCTCAGAATCTGATTGATAGTCCTACCAAGAGGGGACCCATTAAATCAATTGTTTAAAAGTAAGTCAATACTAAGGTAAATTCCATATCGTAGTTGGGACTAGCAACTAAATTTAGGCCAAAGGTTCTTCAGACCTTCTGAAAGCAGTGGTTGAGAAACAGCAGCTTCCTCACAGAGGGAGACCCCAAGAACCCTAGACCAGATAGATATTGGGACTATCAGTCAAACCTCCAACTCTATTTGGGTATAATCTTCTTGTTCCTGGGATTCTTCAGTTGGTATTTTTGTTAACCTATCAGAATTGGAGTTGTTTGTCATTCTGAACCCATCCCAAAACCTTTCCCTGCTCTCATGGTGGTTATGAAACAGAAGGAGTGATTCTTGGATAGCCTGATTGCTTGGATGTGGAAACATAAGGCACCCCTTGTGAGTGGGATAAACTTTAGTTGAGGCAGTCAAAGAAACTGGGCCAGATATTCAGGGACAATGTGAACCGTGACACCAAAAAAAGGAAAACATGTTTTGAAATACAAGAGCTGGTTTGAACTCTTCTGCTTGGTTTGGATCATGACTGGCTATTTTGTAGAACACTAACATTGACGGACCGATTTGTCTTACACAAGGCTTGCAATTCAGTGAGAGAGCCTAACAGTGTTTACAATAACATGGAGAAAAGCCACGTTCCCCATAACAAGATGATACATTCAAACTAACAGCAGAGAGCTAATTGGGTGGGAAACTGCAAGATGACACGTTAAGTAATGCAAACTGTACTGAGGACCTAAGTTCCTTTTTTGCTGTCAGACAGCCCTGCTGGCAAACGCATGAACACACATGCATACGGACACCAAACCTGAGCAAAGAAATAAACACAAAACAGCCTCTTTTCCCTATGCAGCTAGATAAGAAAACTCTTTCAAAAAAAGTGACAGAATTCTGAAATGACAGGTTGGTTGTTTTTTTTATTTTAAAAAAAACCCTCACTATTATTCTCCTGCAACTCTTTGACTGAATCAGAGTAGCAGCCTCTTATTATCCCCATCCCATCCCATGTACCAGGATAATTAGCGTCAAATGTAATTAAAAGCTGATAAATTCACCAGGTGCTAGATAGTAATTTTCTCCCAGGCTGTATGCGGGCTCCTTCATTTCTTGTTTGTGTCAAGGGGTAATTTCCTTTCACACCCCTGGGCTCTTGTGTCTACACCCCCACTTAGAAGTGTTGTGTTGTCATTGTTGTAATGATCAAACAGCCTGCAATCGCCATTGAGGTACAAGTCTTTGGGGCACTGGAGGTGACAGCCTCTATATGCAATGTCTGTGTCTTCAAATGGATGCATTGGAGGCAACATTTTGGCAAGTACAGTTTAGGAAAAAACTGCTCAAGGAAGACAGAAGTTGGTAATCATTTAGGCGTTTTGTACACAGCCATATAACATCTGGATTATCTCCTTTGAACTGGATTATATGGTGGTGTAGACACATATAATCCCAATCAAAGCAGATAATGTTATTTGATTTGATAATTTGGATTATCAAATGTAGAAGGGGCCTAAGAGTTTGCCATCCAAGGGTGCATCCTGACCAATTGAAAGGTTCCAGATGTTGTTTCTGTTCTTTCTGAATTTATACTGGGTGAAATAAATTGAAATAAATTGACCTGGGAAGTGGGTGCATAAAGTCTGATCATAGTGGGAACTGATATAGAATATTCTGGAATAAATAAAACACGTATAAATATCCAAAATTAAATTGGAAACAACAGGAACAAAGTTTGGGACTTTCTGGTCTTTTTGATAAGTCTGAATGCATCCTACACCATTCTTAAAAGTGTGAGATGCCATTTCTGTGTTGATGGGATTGCTTACCTTCCATTTTATATTGCTTTTCTGCACAGAATGGCTGTAATATCTCAGACCTTCACCACCTTGAAAACACTTTAGCTTATGGTGACTAAATTGCCCTTTTACTTAAACCACTGCTGAGTTATATATTTAGCTTCTTAATCTAAGACTTCTATGACCTTTCTGTGAAGGTATGAACTGAATCTGAGTCCGCTATAGATTAAAAGCTAAAGTGTATGGCAAATTGTTGGTGAGAGTGCCAACATTGTGATCATTTGGACATAGAATCAAACTATTTCTCAACTAAGTTTGTTATTGTTCTACTTGGTCTGAGAATAACTCTCCAGGGTCCTGGACAAAAATGTTTCACCTCACCTGATAGAATCTAGAACTTTCCACATTAAAAAAACATACCTGCCAATGAAGTGTAGCTCTTTACCTGTACACGAATCAGCAACATCCAGCCAATCTAAAGCTTACTACCACCTACTCTGCAGGAAAGTATATAGATTTGTAAGTGTGTGCAGATATGGGTATATTCACTTCAGGCAGACAAGTTATTTCTGAACATTTCCATTTACAAATAAATGTAGATATTGAACTATTTGTTAAAATACTTAAGGAGGTATGACCATTTCTTTCATGTGACCAACTACAGTCAAGTCCTTTGATGGAATTGTTGGTTTACCAAATTGGTCTAGTAAATGTGCTAACATGTTTTCTTGGACCAATTCATGTTACATGATTATAATGCAATGCTATAATCTCACTTTAGCTGTTATGGCCATATTCTATGGAATCCTGGTTTGGGGAAGTGGCTGAGAATTCCAAATACTTCTGCTGTTGTAAAACCCAGGATTCCATTGGATGCTGTCATAACTGTTAAAGTAAACTTATAGTGTTTTAATTCACTAGTTTGAAAGGACTCCAGTTTCTAATTCACTGTATTCTCTTTCAACGTAGTGTGGATATGTAAAAGTTCTCCTAGTTTAGAACATGAACATATCTGGAAA
Source organism: Anolis apletophallus (assembly GCA_030556195.1). Classification (NCBI taxonomy): domain Eukaryota; kingdom Metazoa; phylum Chordata; class Lepidosauria; order Squamata; family Anolidae; genus Anolis; species Anolis apletophallus. Next base: position 72,612,588 of record JARBWK010000005.1, read on the forward strand.
AGAATCCTATTTGGGTGGATTTACACTGAAGAATTAATGCAGTTTTACACCACTTTAACTGCCAAGGCCCAATGCTACAGAATCTTGGGAATTGTAGTTTTACAACTGCTTTATCCTTCTCTGCCAAAGAGCACTGATGCCTCAACTACAACTTCCATAATTTTGTAACATAGAACTAAGGCTGGCAGAGTAGTGTCAAACTGTGGTAATCTACAGTATAGATGCACTTTTTGATTGACTATGTTCTTTCAGAAATAACCAACAGGATGAATGGATGCAAAATGGTACATGGAATAATAGAAAACATGTATAATTGAACACAAATGTTGATTCATTTTTTGGACTACAACTTCCAGAATTTTCTAACCTGAATGCCCAGGATAAACCTAACAAGTAATGTTTCTACGATTTACCTGAATCCTAGGAAAGCTCTCGAAGTCACCATTTGTATCAGAATGGACAAAGCCTACCACATTGAAATCAACCATCTCTTAAGCTCCTCTCATAATGGAAAAATGCTTTTCACTTCTGGCCATTTAATAATGGCTTTAACGTCTGTGTTTATTCCTATCTTGATCGAAGCACTTAGTATAGTTTTCTGGTTTGGAACAGGGAAGAGTGAAGATAGGTCATCATATAGATTTCTTTTGAGCTCTTATTACACAGAGAGAGAGGGGGGAGGGGGATGGAGAGATCATTATTTCCAGGCTCACAACTTGTATTTGCAATTTTCCATCTATACTAAAGAAAAATTCCCATCATATTTATCCTGTTATTATTGCATGTCAGAATGAATATAAATCCATGTTTACAATTTAGTTCTGTTTGTTTATTGTGGCTCTATTGTTTGATGCAGTTAGTTGATCACTAACATCATTAAGTAGAGTCATAATTTACTACATTCAGTACTTAGTTATATCTGTATCCTGATAGCCCCCACTCTCACCTTAAGAACCAGCAGCTGACTAGAGTGAAGGTTCCAAGTTGGGTGCAAGCAGGATGATTTCCCCCCCCCTTCCTACTAGAGTGAAAGATAGACCAACGGTCAGGTGTGTGTTCAGTGGAGACTCGCATAACAACATTATATGGTTGTTAGAAAATGCACTATAATCCATAGACATAACAAAATTAAAATCCATACAGTGAAAACATTTAAATCCTTTAAAAAGTGGGGGGGGGGGGTTAAAAAAAGTAACAAAGCAATTTGTAATGAGCACTGATACTTAATTTTTCCTAATTTTTTCTGAAATTCAGTTTTTTTCTAGGAAAAAAGAATAAGGGATCAATTGTCTTCCGTGATTTCAAAATTTCCTGAAATTTTACACCTCTGCTCCTGGGTATGCTGCATTCACCTACACATTTATTTATAAAATCAGCAATGTAAAAAGGTGCCCCAATCTTGTTACCAAAATTGTCTACCTGCCAGAAATGGCAAGTGAGGGAAAGTGCCTAACAGGCACCACTACACTGATCTCAGGACCAAGGAGACATACTAGGTCAAGACAGTAGAAACAGCGGTTTATTCAAGTGGGCAGATGGATGTCGGAACAGCATAATCGCTCAAAGAACTGACATTGCGCATACAGAAAAATTCACCACATTTTATATATTTTGACAGCTATTCAAACCTCCTGCTCCCTCCCCTGGCTGGTCAGAAGATGTGCTTTCTAGGATCCACTTTCTCATTGGCCAAGGGTCCCTCCTGATATTACAGATCAAGGCAGAGAGTCTTGTGGCAGGAAGAAAAAAATTTGCTGGAATTGGTAAAGTTCAAAATTAAAGATCTGTTACTGTGTCTGCCTCTGAGGGGTGCAGGCTCCGTTCTCTAGACTGGAAAGAATGGGTATTTAACACAAATGGACTTTGGAAGCTTGGAATAATCTCTGCTCAATGAGTGAGGCTTGGGAAACCAGAAAGTCAATCAAGTGGACAAATAAAGTTCTTGATGAGTCCTGGGGTGTTGCTGGCAATCAATCTCAGTGGGGAATTCTCTCATTCACTGGAGGAATCTGTGAAGTTCCCCAAGACAGGCATGTAGCCCTAAATCACATAAGCACCACATAATATATTATACATTATGATATATGGTAATCTTGAGTCTGATGGATCTTTCACTGTTTCATTGTGTTGGAGGGGCTTAGTTGCAGAAACAGAATGGTAACATATTGGGGCTGGCGGTTTATTACTCCACAACAGCAAAAAAAAAGTTAGAAAAGGGGAAAAAAGGAAAGAGACAGTCCCAGTGGACCTGGCGAAGAGTCGGTATGTTTTGATAATTAAAGAGATATCTATCTATCTAACCATCTATCTATCTGCATGTTGGTATTTCTTGGGGTGACAGGGTTAAGGGAATTTCATCTTTTTTTGTTTCATTTTATTTCAGACTCAAGAGGTGAGGGAAAGGCCAACCCTGTTGGAGTCACATCCTAATCTGGGCTCCAGGGAGCTTTGTCAGAATTACAAAGGAGAGTTGATCAGATTACGGTATTCAGGGTTTCCTGTGAAGTGGACATGCTTTCCCACCATCTTTGTGAGAGAGGGGACTTGAAATCTGTGGAATGTGGTGCAGCTGGCTGGGTGTCAGCTGCATAAGATCTCTACTGACCAGAAGGTCATGAGTTTGAGGCCTGCCCGGGTCGAGGTGGGCTCTTGAGCTATTTTGTAGTTTGTTGTTGACCTTTGCAACCAAAAAGACAGTTGCATCTGTCAAGTAGGAAATTAAGGTACCACTTAGTGGGGAGGCGAAATTTAACTGATTTACAAGGCCATAAAGATCTCCAGGAAACATGCTGAGGAATGAAAGAGTGCGACAGCTCCCCCTGGTGGCCAGATGTTAATTGCCTCTGTCTGTCTTCTGTTTGTGTGTCTAAATGCTTGTCAGTATATGTTCATTGTGATCCACCCTGAGTCCCCTGCAGGGTGAGAAGGGCAGAATATAAATGTAGTCAACAAATAAAAAAAATAAAAAAATAAAAAATATGTCCAGTTAATATGGGTTAGAATGGGAGTTTTGCTTGGGGAGACATGGCTTTGGCTAGGGAACCTCCAGAAAGGAAGAGACAAGACTCAGTAACCACAGAAACTATATGTATATATGTGCCTGGTCTGGGGTGCTATAATAAAATACAAAAGGGAGGGTCAATTTTTTATAACAATATGAAAGTACCAAAAATCTGTTATTAAAACTCTTCTGAGAAGAATAAGGTTTTCACCTCTTAGAACACAGTCCAGTGGAGGTACAAAGTGAGTCTTTCTGAGGAGAAGAAGTCTTGAAAAGATAGTGTTCCACTGAAAAGACCTTCTTGCCTTATTGGCAATGGCAGCTGGAAATCTGTTTCCATGCTGGCTAGGGGATTCTGGGAGCCATAGCCCAAAAAAGAATTCTAAAACACTAATATGGACTAAAATATGGACAAATTTCATTCAATATTATAGGAATTTAAAACCTATGCAGGTTTTTAAAAATAGATATAGACAAATTTATTCTCTAGTTCTAAAATCTGAGAGCGAGAAATCCTTCCAAAAACAATTACTGGAGCCTTTCAGAGGAAATAACACTGGAGTTAGGTAAAAGAAGAGTGGATGCCAAAGTAAATTTCCTTGGCTGAGTTTGAACCCAGCAAATAAGGATTTATAATAGGGATTTATAATGCAGAAAGCTGATAAAGCTGGAAGGCAGAGCTGCTCTAATGGATATTAAGTGATTTGCGAGCCCGTCACTTGCAAACGCAGCTGTAAATAGAGCAAAAACAGAACAGGGGAAGAAGACAGAGTTGAGACCATTTAGTGGAGTCCAGAGACAAATGGGCTAAATGTTTCTTTTGGGGGTAGGGGGAATTTGTTAAAGAAAAGAGGGAGAGACAGCATCTATTTATGTACTCCTCAAATTGAAATTCATTCAGCTCCTCAATTAAAATTTAAGACATAGCAGAAAGGCATTTAGTTACCCATTTGAACTGTTTGCAAGCAGAGTTATTTAACAGAATGTGTAGCGACTCCATGATCCCTCAGCTGTGACATCAAAAGCAGCTAGGTGGAAAGTGAATAAATGAAGCTGTTCTTCACTGCATCCTCCACTTCTTGGTCATCCTCTAACCTTCCCTTCGCTGCTGTTCCATGCCTTTCCTCATTGATATGTTTCCAGTATTTTATGCTCTCGTTTCAATCCAGTTTCCATCCTCTCAGAAGACATCACCATCAAGCCTGTAGCTGGGGAGGGGGATCTCTCCAAATCTAAGATTATATGAAAATGTATAATTGTTATTGGTGTCCATTGGTTAATATAAGAGACATTCCATGAGATAGTCAATGTGGCTCTTTTAAAAAAATGTTTTTGTCAAAATATTTTTAAAAATTCATAAAATCAGTAGATGTATGAATATTTCTGAAAACTGGAGAGAATGATCCCCTGTTTTCTTGTTTTATTGGGTAAAACATTCAAGGAGACAACTCTTGTAGTTCCTTTAAAAAAGGTTTTGTAAAAAATTTAAAAATTCCCAATAAATCCATAGATAAGTGAAATGTTTTGAAACTTGATGGGCTAGCAGTGGTAAATGGGTTCCTTAATTGTTGCAAGGTTCATCTCAATAGTTGTAAAAGTGAGGAAGAAAGGAACCCCTGAAATTTCCCCATTATATTAAATTATGAGCAATTAATATAATGAAAAAGTAATGATATTTCATTACCCTTGTTATAATAATAAAATTTTCACTAACAGTGTTTTAGAAACACTTTAGAATGAAATTCCAGCACCCTCAGTTTTGTAATTACTTTTGAACAATTTTATGGATTGCACATGTCTAGTGTCTGCCACTGGTTCATCTAATCCAAACCCTGCCAAAGAAAGCATGGAATAGGAGCAAAGACAAGAAGTGGTGTCATTGTTAGACCTTGGACTTTATATGACTTTATATGAACAAGACCTTTTCTGATGACCAAGTAAAACCTCAGTTAGTGCAAAATCCACATACTCCATTGCTAGATATGCATTTCCTGAGGATAAGAAGAGGTATGAAGTTTTCAAGCCAAATGGTTCAGAGGATTTCCCTGGCTAACCTACTCATCTCATCTACAAGATGCACGCTGAAAGTACTGTGTTGTGTTTGGAGGAGAAGTTGGGGTTAAATATGTTCAATTAGTTAATTGGTTGCTAAACAATTTGTGTGATGGAAAGATGAAAGAGAAGTCTTCAATGAACACCAAAAAAGCAGTACCATCAGAACAAATTGTGCTTGGCTGAAAACTTCTTGCTCATTCACAGTGGAAAACGTCTTGATATAATCCATCATCACAACAAAGGAAAGCAGAAGAAAGCAGAAATAAACTTCTGCCAATTGTGTAAACTATAGTTCTTTGTGGCCAACAAGAACTGGCTTTAAGAGGGAGCAAAGATTCAGGACCTGCCACATGTAGCCGGTCTGAGTCCCTCTACGAAGGTAGAGAAGATCGGGATATAAAAGTTTTTAATAAATAAATAAACTTTGCACAATGATGGTAATTTCAGGGCCTTGTTGAGATCTTGTGCCAGATCAGGAGACACTGACCTGAAAAGTCATCTTGAAACTGCAGCTATGAATGCCTAATATAGTATTCCTCAAATACAAAATGAACTAATAGACATTTGTGGTGACAAAATAGTCCAAAAATGGTTGAAAGATGCAATGCGTCACAGTGTTTCTCTGTTTTGGTAGGTGAAACTTTGGATGAGAGTACCTCTGAAGAGTTATCGCTCTAAGTACAGTACATTGATATCAGGAATAAGATAAGACGTTATAGGCTTTGTGAAGTTAAGAGATATGACAGGTGGAGGACTTGCAGACATTATTTTGAAAACACTGGAAAAATGGGCTGAACTTGCAATATTTGTGTGGACAGAGTTATGATGGAGCTGTTAATATGAATGGTCATATTAATGGAGCACAGGCAAGTATATCGTAGAAGTATCTGATGGCTACCTACATCTACTGCTGTGCTCACTCACTAAATACAGCCTTAGCAAAGACTTGCAGCATTCCACCTGCCAGAAACTGCCAAAGATCAATATCATCTGTTTGCAATTCCTTCAGAGTATCATTCATCAGACTGGAACTGTTGAAGAAAAATATAAATGAATGTTTTCCTGAACCAAGAACAAACAGCCTGTTGCTGCTTTGTGGAATCCTTTGGGTTGAGCGACGTGATGCAGTTTTATGTTTTGTGGGACTGTAAAGTGTGATGGTGAGAACACTTGAAGAATTAAAAGAGAGTCCTCTATACAACAGTGAGACTTCTTCCCAAAATGGACATTGTCTTTTAGCTATCCTGAATTGTAGTAACCATATACATTCTAAGAAAACTTCTGTCATCATCCCTTCAATGTAGCAAATATTGCAAAGAGTACATATGGACATTTTCTATAGTCTGCATCATGTCAACAGTCTCTTAGAAAAAGCCAGAGAGATGTGCACAGAATCTGTGAAAGAATTTCAGGAGATATTTGCCACTGCAAGATCAGTGGTGGAGTCTGTGGATGGAGAAGTTAGAATTCCTTGTATTTGTTCAAGGCAGGCTTGTAAAAGCAATATCCACGCAACTTCACCAACACTAATGGAATATTATTTGTGTTGGTTACTTGTGTTTTGGCTATCTTGTTTGTATTACCACTGATTTGATGTGTTATTAATAATGGAAAAAGATTGCAACTGCAGAAAAACCATCAAATGCACTAGAAGCATGGAAATGGTCAGAAAAAAATCTGACTACAGACAGAATTTTTGAAACTTTTTTTAGTGAGTCATGCAGAGTAGTTCCATAAAACAAAACAAAAAAGTTCTATGGTTCATTCTATATTTTTATATAGACTTAATTAAATCAAATTTCAAATTTCAAGACTTAAAATAACAGAAAATGACTGTTAATTGATAATTTGTAGTTACAAAATAATACCACAACATCTGTTGGAAACATTTGAAAAATGTGTCAATACACTTTGACAGAAATCAGGCTCCATTGATAAACACTCAAGAGTACCAACACTCAAGAGTACCAATCCTGACAGTCTTTCTTGTTCCATTGTGCTTCTTATGTATGTTTTCAAGCATTTAAGAGTTGAAAATGACCTTTCATTTGTAGCTGTTGGCACTGCAAAATAATGAGGGATAATGTCACTCTTTTACGGTCTTACTTCTATTAATTGGACCACCCTCCTAAACTGTGGAACTCCCTCCCAAGAGAAACCAGGATGTCCCCATCACTATTTGAAGGGGCATGCTGCTGGGGAGATTGTGGGTGGGATTTGGGAGAGATTGTGTGTTTTAAATGCATTTTAATTGTATTTATTATATATTAATTGTATTTTAACCATGCAAAGTCTGGGTACATATCTTATGGATATAGGAGGGCCATAACATGTAATGCAACTAATTGCTTTGGAGCCCTTGAAAATGTCATTTGATCAAATTCCTGCAGGAATTCTAGACTCAAACAGCCTTGGGCTGATCCAAGAAAATATTTATGTATTTATACTTTTTTTGCATTTGTTTAGTTTTGCTTTCAAGAGAAATCCATTTGAATGTGTAAATGTTGAGTTGAAAAAGAAAATGGATGGCATTATCCTACTATCAGTTCCTTCGAGGGTGAAAAATTCTACAATTCTATTCCCTATGTTGTGGTGTTACAATACTGTTACAATTATTTATGTGTAACATCATCCATGGTAAGACCTTTTCCTTTCCCATAGCCACAGTAATTCCTGTGCTAATGCTAAACACACCAAAAGATTCCTTCTGTTTTTATTTATGTTATGCTAAGTCATGTATATCCCTGCTATTTCACTTGAATACTCCTGTAGTCTTTGAGAAGAAAAACCTGATGAATGTAAGCAAGGCTGCTCCTTCCCCTGTTAGCAACACTCTGCTATTCATAGAATATTTTCTTCTTGCATCACTGAAAGGCAGATCTTCTTTGCCTTTTAAAACAACAGCTAAAGCTAATCCTCTGGCAGCCATGTCAAGCCCTTATATTTGTGGTGCTATTTCATTACTGAAGCAACAGCAGATTGAGAAAGCACCAGTTACAAGTGAAATCAGTGAAAATGATTGTGGTGATGGTGGTGGTAGGAGGAGGCGTGAGGATGTTGATAGTACATCACAGAGGTATCACTATCTAAGCAAGCTATAAAATCTTTTTTAAAAATATTTTTTATTAAATTTTCAATTTTCTTTAACAATACAAAACATAAAATTATCGTACATGAATACAAAGGGAAAAGGAAAAAGAGGAAGGAGGGAATATGTTGACTTCCATTTTAATTCCATACTATTTCATATAACTTTATCATATATTTTTAGCTAAGTGTGAGGCATCCTAAAATGCTCTTATTATTCTTTTTAGTTTCTATTTACTGACAGAGGAATTTACTCTCGTTTTATTATTTCTAAATACTCATTAACCAATGTCCAATCTGTCATTATGTTCCCTTTGCCATTATTTTGTCGTAGCCAGTATGTTAATTCATCCATTCCTTTAATCTCCAACAATTTTTCTAGCCATTGTTCTTTTGTGGGTTCTGTTTCCAAAGTTTTGCAAATACTATCCGGGCTGCTGTTGTAAGGAACACAAAGAGTTTTTCTAAGTTCTCTGAAATGTCTCGTTGTCTATTAATCCTAATAGATAGAGTTCAGGTCTCTTTGGATAGTCTTTTTAAAATATTTGTTTACATTCATCATGAATCATTTGCCAATATTACTTCGTCTTAGAACAGGTCCACCACATATGGAAAAAGGTGCCTTCCTGTGCTTTGCACTTCCAACACTTATTTTCAATGTTCTTATACATTAAATTCAACTTTTGCAGAGTAATGTACCAATGGTGGATCATTTTAAGCCAATTCTCCTTCAAATCTGTTGCATACGTAATTTTCAGATGTTTGCGTCAAATTAATTCCCATTCCTTAAATTGTATTGGTCGTCCAATATTTTGTGCCCACTTAATCATTGTTTGACTACCTCTTCCTCTGTTGCCCAGTTGAGGAGCATGGAGTAAGTTCTTGATATTATTTTCTTCTCTGCTTTCATAATTTTGTCCCAGGTTCCGTCTATAAAATCTGAAAGACGAATATATGGATTTAAGTATTCTTATGAATGGAAAACAATTTACGACTGAATTGCTCTCTGCTTCGGGTTTTTTCCCTCATCTGAAACCAACACATATGTGATATTTTGAGAAAGGTCATGTCCATCTTGTTCAAATAATAGTTGGCAAATTCAAATCAAACTCATGACAAATCAAGTAGATGTCCCACGATTTGAAATGGTGTATCTCTGATTACACTATGGGCTTCATCACAATAGAGAAAAATCCACTTAAAATCCAGTTGCTGCCTCTTGCAGAATTCTGGGATTTGTATTTTATGGAGGAGCCTTTTATAGCCCCACTAAACTACAAACCCCTGAATTCTGTAGGAGGTAGAAACTGGATTTACAAAATTTGGGGGGGGGGGTTGTTCCTGGTTTAAAAGTGTTATTTCCTGTTTAGTGTGTGGTATGTACTTTGAAAGTAGTTGTTATAGTTCAGAAACTTCATTTTTCTGGATGCCACAAACTATGTTGACTCTATGAAATATTCACTGAAAAACTATAGCAAAATGTGCTGCAGGATGTCCCACAAAAACAAAGTTTTTGCACTTTAATAAACTTTTTCCATGTTTATATGATAGAACCAATTGAGAAATGACATTTATAACCCAGGAACAAAACACATGTTACATAGTGTTATTGGCTGATGGGAAAGCACAGAAAATGGCTTTTGATCTTATATAGAAGAAAACCTATCCATGACCAGAAAGCAATGAATGCAAAATACTGGAGTGACTAGATCATGGATAGTTGGATACAATTAGGCCATTCCAGAAGTTGGATAAGTGATTTCATTGAAATTAGAACTCCCATATTTCTTAAGCCAAGTTGTTTAGACACAGAGTTTAAGAAACACATACTGGTTGGGGACTCTGGGAATTGTAATCCAAAAAAGGATATTTTCCAACTCTAGCCATTCTTATGTTTGCAGCTTATACTTATCAATCTCTGTTGGTAAGTATAAGCTGCAAGTAACACAGTGAATCCCTGTTGGAAGTTGAACAAATTAGGCCTTGCTTCATCAAAAGCCAGCATAGTTTAATGTTTTGAGGATTGGATTATAACTCTGGAGACTAGGTTTTAAATCCCCACTTGGACAGGGAAACCCATTGGGCAAGTCACAGTTTCTCATCCTCAGACGAAGGCAAAGGCAACCCCTCCCGTCCACAACTCTTGCCAAAAAAAACCCTCCTGTGATAGGTTTGCCTTAAGGAAGCCAAAAGGTGAAAACCACTTGAAGACTGACAACAATAACATCATCATCATCATCATGAACAACAGAACTTTTTTCAATGTTTGCAACTGTGTCAGTAGCAAAACTTGCCTGGGTTTGATGGCCTGCTCGGTGTCATTCCTTTTCTGGTAGCATAGAGCTGCATGGACACATTGCTCTCTATTTCTCATTGCTTTTGGCTCCCCTGGGTCATCCGCTGCTGTTCACTAGTCAAATAACATATATTCAGCAGAAAAATCATTGCCTGTTGAATAAATACCGAGTAGCCAAGAAGCACATGTGTAGCGAGGTAATGAAACAGACATCCTAAGCAAGCTAGTTAGGTGCTGATGATATTTACAAAGCAAGGAATGACTTTAAAATAGGCAGTTATGTTTGGTATACATGGATTTATTTGGTTGGTTGTCAATCAAATATCTCTTTCATTTGCAAATGCAATGGCCTCTCAGCCTTTAAGACCAGGGTAGACATTGCAGGTTGGGCTGTATTTCCCAACAGCATTCCTTTGCAGTACATGTATTTAATTGAAAATGTCACCTAATTTCTTTTCTCTCTCCCCCCACCCCTTGCTCCCATCACCATTTGTGTGGTTTTCCCCAACCTTCTACGCTACCACTTTCCTGGGGAGAAAATCAAGGCCAGCCTTTTATGCAGGGTGTTAAAAGAGAATATTAAACCTAGAGAGTTTTCTGCTGAGGATGTTGCTGCCTGGCAAACAGAAATACAAAAGCAGTCTATGAAATTCAGCAAATTGCTTCTTGGATAAAGGCATCAATTTACAATGTACTCAGAGCCCTTGGAAATTATCCGAAGATAAGTCAGTTTGTTATTTCTCCCCCTTCCTTTTCCTCTTTTACAAAGAAGGGAATGAAAAGAGTTTAGAATGGCTTCTAAAGAAGGGGCTTGGCCTCTACTTCTTGAAGATGTTAGCACCTTTTTGTAAATCCATTCCATCCTAGTTTTCTCTTTCCCCCTTCAATTTGCCTATGTGCTTTATTCCTCAATTCTTACCATTTTTCTTTTCCACCCAGTCATTTTTCCTTTACCTCCCACTCAGTTACTATAGTTGTCACCATTCCATTTTCCCCATTTTGTGAGGGTTCTCCAGTGAGTAAAAGCTGGAGTTTACAAATATCTCATGAAAACTCCTACTTCTCAATGAAATAAAGATGTGTGTGTGTATGTGTGTGTGTTCTGTGCTAACAAGAAATTAAAATAAAATAATATTCTACTTCCTAGTAATCTGAAATAGCAGAATGCTGCAGCATACACACACACACACAATAGAGTCCCACTTATCCAATCTTCGCTTATCCGACATTCTGTATTATCCAGCACAGTCTGCCTCCTGCCCAGATCCACAGGTGAGGGAAGTGGAGTGTTACCTGTGGAATAATGTCCAGGGCAGGTGAAAGTAGGAACCCCTTTTTTTGGTGCTGAATTCGTAAATACAGTAAATACTCCATATTGTTGCCATGTATTGAACTGCTTTTTCTGTGAATTTATTGTAAAGGTGGTGTTTTGGTGCTTAATTTGTAAAATCATAACATATTTTGATTTTTAATAGGCTTTTCCTTGATCCCTCATCAGGCATGTAGCCAGGGGGGGCTAAGGGGGCTTCAGACCCCCCCCCCCCCCCGGAAATTCTCAGGGTGGTCCGCGAAAAGGCCTTACTGGTACATTATTTAAACTGTTATGTTTATTCATATCATGATCTGATCACCATGCTCATTATATCCCACATTAATGGGGTTATTGGGATAACAATACAAAAGATTTGCTAGGGTAGACCCTCTTCCACCCAGTCTCAGCCCCCGAACCAAACTCAGCCCCCTCCGAAACAAAATCCTGGCTACGGCCCTGTCCCTCATTATCCAACATTTTTGCTTATCCAGCTTTCCACTGGCTCGTTTATGTTGAATAAGTGAGACTCTACTGTATTAAATACCCTGAACATTTGTGAACAATTCTCCATGTTTTGCAAGTCTTATTCTGTAATTCTGACTACTTGAAATAACTGATTACCCTTCTTGCAATATGAAAAGGCAATGGGCTTCTGAGGTCAGTGAAGGCCTTTTGCCAGTCACTGGAGATTTCATTCAGCATCACCAAACTGGTTTCTGCAGTAGAAGCTACTGGTACAGGGAACTTTAAAAGCCTGTGTATGGCTGAATCCAGAATCTGAGGTTACAGAAAATTGACTGTAGTTCATATTCAGCTATATGACAACTGAGTATGGAGGTTCCATTTTTTCCTATAGATAACTAAACACACACTAAAACTGTCTTCTGTAAATCTGTGTAGTCCTTTAAAAAACAAGCCTTGATTTATTTCCCCATTGTACATAAAGGACACAATTTTATATAATGGGACCTGAACATCCACAGATGTTGATAACCACAGAGGGCCCTGGGGGGAAAGTCCCAATAGATGCTAAGATCCCACTGTAGTTGGAGCTGTTAACAGAGTTCAAGCATGCCATGGTGGTTAAGGTATACATATTTGAAATACTACAATTTTTGGAAAAGCTCCAACTACAGGAAAACAATCAGGTGAGATTCTTTACTTGGCAGAATATATATATATATATATATATATATATATATATATATATATATATATATGATTTATTATGGAAATGTTATCAAGCAATTTGGAGGTAGCTTGGCCCGGAGGCATGGATTTTAAAAGGCTTTGGCAAGTTAAAAATAACAATCCCTTGCCCAAATAATCTCACCAAAGAAGTCCAGAAGATGCCACTGAAGTCTTTATTCTCATCAGCTGAAGAGGATGACAACCACAATATCCTTGTTGCAAAGCAGTCATAAAGTTACATTCAAAATACATGCCATATTTATAGTTATACAGAGCCGTCAAAATTCAAATTTTCCGCCCGCGTGCACTGGCTAGCTCCATGCTGATTGGATGGAATGTTGGGACCAGCTGGAGTTGAGCCAATAGCGAAACAGCGTCACCTCTGCACTGGCAAATGAGAAGCGAGAGGCGGTAACTTGGGGAAAAACAATGTAGTTGGAAGTGTCTTGATTAAATTAGTCCTTATGTAAATTAAGATCCCATGTTCTCAACCTTTTGGACTAAGAAAGTCTTTTGTTCTTGATGAGAAATGGGGAACTGGCCAAATCTGTCCCTTCCCGTTGACAAAGGACAGATACGGATCTTTACATGGAAGTCTCAGGAATAATAAATAAATAAAAGATCTTTCCAGATTGTTGAGATTCCTTGGCGTCCGAAGCCGGGAAACCAACCGTTGTGATGAATGGAAATAATTATGCCAATATCCCCAGCTGGAGGGGGAGTGAAACTTCGAGGCCCCTCCTGCTGTGAGACAAGGGGTCTTCATTGTGAAACAGTATAGCCCCTGTTTCCACACCCAAAAAGCCCTTTATTGTCCATGCAATAGTTGTTGATGAGTTCATCAAAAAGGTGCGGTTTGGAATGTGGCTGTTCTGATCTTCGCTTGACTGTTGATGGCACAAACACATGACATTTTTCATTATAGATGGGAATCAAAAGGGGATATTTCCACCATCACCAGTACACTTAATAATATCATCATCTCATAAAAGGAAAAGGGGAGTATATAGTCCAGTAGTTCATAGAGGGGAATTTAAAATAGCAGTCCATATGTTCTGGGAAATCATGATGAATAATTCAAAAAAAAGGAAATTCATCTAGTTCATTCCTTGGGGAAACTAAAGCAATGAGTCTGTTTCTGAAATCAGCATGGATGAGGGACCTAAAACATAAAAAAACCTTTGGAAAACTATGTTTCCCAATCCATTCAGGGCTGCCCAAACTCTGGCCTGTCTTCATGCAACTCCCAGGGATGCGCACAAGGAGTCCATGGCTTTAGGGCCTTAAGAGGACCCTTAGACGGTGGCGGGAACAAAAAGATTTGCAAAACACCCCTGGTAAGTTTTGATAGTCAGCTGATTTGAGGGAATATATATATTTTTAATTCATAAGGTCATTGTAGAGGCAGAGGAGCTCAAAGGAAGAAAACAAGATGGTGGAAAGCCTTAAAATGAGCCAAAGAACAATATGGAATTTGAACAGGGTCAATCGGTCAAACTTATGTTCTCGTGGATGCCAGGGGGAAAATGGTGCCATTTTGGAGGACTCCGTATCTGCGGTTTTGAGGAACGCAGCTCCGGCCTCCCCGAGACACCAGAGAGGCATCCTGGTGTCACGATGCACGGACTTGACCGGCCCCTTAATCACACACACAGAGACGGACTGAAGGCTAACTACTTTATTGAATGTAGAAACAGTTCAAAAGGAATATTGTCCATAAAAATAGCAAAAGCAATCCAAAGGCGTTAAGCAATCAATTGTCCAAAACAGCTTGATGAATAATCCAAAAGGCTTAGCAAAGCTCCGCACAGCAATGCGGATTCAGGAACAAACAAGGTACGAAATACAAGGCAAGACTTGGTGGCCACTAGCCAACTTAGCTCCGTGGACCCACTTCGCTACACGTCTACTCAGAAGAGACGTGGCCGAAGCACTGGGGATTCGATCCCACGGATCCTATACTTAATCTTTCGGCCGAGGTCTCCGACGCTCTAGGCTTCGTCATCTCCAATCTCTGCTGACGGACCTCGGCCTGTCTAGGCTGTGGTACCATCCCCTTCTGCTGGACTCAATGCTACTTCTCCTATCAAAGGTTCGGCCTTGTCTCCCAGCACCTGGGTCTCTATCTTCATGAGAGCTCTCCTCCCTAGAATCTTCCCAAACGCTCTCTTCCATGTTTTCACTCACAAGCTCCTGTGAGCCTCTCCCACCCGGGTGTTCATAACTTTCGCTATCACTGCTTTCCATTTGCACCTGGTTATCATCTATGTCTGCATAAGGGTCAAACCAACCTTCATCCCAAGCCAAGCTTTCAGTGGGAGAAAGAGGCCCAGTGATGGGAAATGCTCCTTCAGGTAACCCTTCCAAATCCTCTTCAGAATCTATCTCTGCAGGTGCAAGCCCTAATGCTAATGGAACCCCCGGTGCTGTTCCCTGGCCCCCAGGCACAAACGAGAACTGCTGTGCTACACTATCCCCCCCCCCTCAGGGCCCCTCCAAGGCCTCCCTCGAGGCTTGGGTTTGTCAGGGTACTTGCGGTGAAACCGAGCAACAATGTCCGGGGCGTGAACATCTCGAGCCGGCGTCCAGGAACGCTCTTCCGGGCCAAAACCTTTCCAGTCAATGAGATAGTGCAGCTTCCGGTATCGGATGCGTGCATCCAGGATGTCCTGCACCTCAAACTCCTCCTCGCCATCACGCATCACCGGGGGAGGGGGCGGCTGCGTCACATCAGGCCGCACCCCCTTCGCCGGGCGGAGCAAAGAACGGTGAAACACAGGGTGGATCTTCATGTCCGCAGGGAGTTGTAGTTTGAAAGCCACAGGCCCCACCTTCTCCAACACTTTGTAAGGGCCCAAAAACCTCGCATCCAACTTGCAGCTAGGCCTCTGCGTAGGCAGGTTCTTGGTAGACTGCCAAACTTTATCCCCCACCAGGATCTCAGGGCCCTCCTGGCGCCGCCGATCAGCCATCCGCTTGTAATCCGCCTTAGCCTGGTCCAATTGAGTACGTAGCAAATCCTGAAGCGCTGTGAGCTCCCGAAGCCAATCTTCTGCCGCCGGCACTTCCCCAGACGGGTCTACCGGAGGGTAGAACCGAGGATGGTGTCCATAGTTAGCTAACAAAGGAGTCTCTTTGATGGATTAATGCGTCGCTTTGCTGTAGGCAAACTCCGCCAAAGACAACAAGGACGCCCAGTTGTTTTGCTGATAGTTGACATAGCACCGTAGATACTGTTCCAAGGTGGCGTTAACCCTTTCGGTTTGCCCGTCGGACTGGGGGTGATGAGCCGTGGACATCCGCACATCAATCCCCAGCAGCTTCTGGACAGCCTTCCAGAACTGGGAAGTGAATTGGGTGCCGCGGTCCGTCACCAAACTCTGTGGAAGTCCATGCAACCGAAACACATGTTGCACAAACATATCAGCAGTCTCTTTGGCAGTAGGCACCCCCACACAGGGAATGAAGTGTCCCATCTTAGTGAAACAGTCCACCACGACCAGTATCGTGGTGAACCCCTTGGACTTGGGCAGGTCGGTGATGAAATCGGCCGAAATCATCTTCCAGGGAGCGGAAGGGGTCGGAGGCGGCTGGAGCAAACGGGCCGGCTTGCCCTCCTGGTTCTTGGCCCGCTGGCACACAGGGCAAGAGCCCAAATAGTCCTCCACATCCCTCCGCACTTTAAGCCACCAAAAATCCCGTAACACCAACTGGAGGGTCTTGAACAGCCCAAAATGACCTGCGGCCCGGCTATCATGGCAAAGTTTGAGAATGTCCTCCCGTTCGGGCCCAGGGGAAACATATACAGAGTCGCGGTGGTAGAGCACCTCGTTCTTTACCTGGAAAGGGGCTTGCACCCCCTTGGTCAGCTGCTCTTGCACCCAAGGGTCAGTCCGTTGGCGCGCCTGGACCCGGTCACTCAGAGGTCTTTTGTCCCCAGGGGCCGGCGGGGCCACTGGAGGGTTCACAGGGGCCGCCCGAGCAGCCGCAAAGTTCTCCGCTTTCAGCAAACGCGCCTCGGAAAGCCCTTCTCCGCCACGAACATACTCCGGCTTCCGGGACAGAGCATCAGCTTGTTTGGTCTGCTTGGGGGTCACATAGTGGATGCGGAAATTGAATCGCTCAAAGAACAGGGACCATCTCTGTTGCCTCTGGTTCAATTTGCGCTGGGTCTTCAAGTGTTCCAAATTCCGGTGGTCGGTGTGAACTTCCACCGGGAATTTGGCCCCTTCAAGCAGATGTCTCCAAACTTCAAAGGCTACCTTGATGGCCAGGAGCTCCTTCTCCCAAATGGTATAGTTCTTTTCCGGAGCCGTCAGCAATCCAAAGGCGTTAAGCAATCAATTGTCCAAAACAGCTTGATGAATAATCCAAAAGGCGGCCGAAGCACTGGGGATTCGATCCCACGGATCCTATACTTAATCTTTCGGCTGAGGTCCCCGACGCTCTAGGCTTCGTCGTCTCCAATCTCTGCTGACGGACCTCGGCCTGTCTAGGCTGTGGTACCATCCCCTTCTGCTGGACTCAATGCTACTTCTCCTATCAAAGGTTCGGCCTTGTCTCCCAGCACCTGGGTCTCTATCTTCATGAGAGCTCTCCTCCCTAGAATCTTCCCAGCCGCTCTCTTCCATGTTTTCACTCACAAGCTCCTGTGAGCCTCTCCCACCCGGGTGTTCATAACTTTCGCTATCACTGCTTTCCATTTGCACCTGGTTATCATCTATGTCTGCATAAGGGTCAAACTAACCTTCATCCCAAGCCAAGCTTTCAGTGGGGGAAAGAGGCCCAGTGATGGGAAACGCTCCTTCAGGTAACCCTTCCAAATCCTCTTCAGAATCTATCTCTGCAGGTGCAGGCCCTAATGCTAATGGAACCCCCGGTGCTGTTCCCTGGCCCCCAGGCACAAACGAGAACTGCTGTGCTACACCTGGGCGGGCTAGCAGTGCTCTGCAGCCCGGAAAGGTTTATTTCATTAGAATCTGTGAGTGAGAGCCATATGGGACACTTTGTATCTTTGTAGAAGGGAAAAAATGTTGCGATGTGAAGTGTTATTAATAAACGTTATGCTACAAAGTTTCAGGTCGAGTGGGGCATGGGAATAGAAGGATAGAAATGGCTTGAGTTCTTCTGAGTCGTAGACCCAGCCTTTGTTCTTAATGATGCTAGACCACAAGGAGCATGCAGGAACATTGGAACTCTCTGCTACAAGTCAAATCAGTCTGATGGCCATCTGATCACATGAGCTCGAGCTCAGAAATACACTAAACAAAGAGGACAGTGAGCTTTAGTTCTGTTTAGGGATAGTCAATGGAGCCATTCTTGCTCCCAGTTGCTCAACTAGAAGCAAAGATTCCTGATCTCAGAAAGGAACAAAGAAGGAAGGGAATGTGGCATCAGCACCCTTGTGGACTGAAAAGAAGGAGGAGGAGGTGGTGACATAAAGAACTGTAAGAGTCCAGGATTTCAAAGATTGTGTGTCTTTTCAGGGTAACCTGAGTTGCACCCATCACAACTACATTAGCACCATACACATTCACTCTGGATTAAAACAATGTTCAGTCCATAAAAACATTGGCCATAATCACCCACTTTCATTAAAAACCAATCTAAAATGCTGCCTTGTGCTGGTGTACGAATGCCTGGTCCCACAGCCAGGATTTTACTTTTTTCCTGAAGACCAGGAGGGATGTGGTGGATCGTACATCAATAGAAAGCACATTCCACAGGCGGGGAGCCACCACCGAGAAGGCCCTATCCCTCGTCCGAAAGCCGCTGAGAGGTCCAGCAGAACCAACAGGGACACACTCCCCCTGTCGAGTTCCCGGCGTAGATCATCTACCAAGGCGACCAAGGCTGTTTCAGTACCATGTCCCGGCCTAAAGCCAGACTGTGCCGGATCAAGATAATCAGTGTCTACCAAGAACCCCTGGAGTTGCGAAGCCACCACACGTTCCATGACTTTGCCCAAATAGGGGAGATTGGAAACTGGCCGATAGTTCACTAATTGAGTGGGGTCCAGTGATGGTTTTTCAACAGCAGTTTTATAACAGTTTGCATTAAGATGGCTGGAATTTTGCCCTCCTGTAAGGAGGCATTAACCACCACCTTCACCCACTCTGCCAAACCCCTCTGGCTTCCTTTATCAGCCAGGATGGGCAGGGGTCTAGGATGCATGTAGTGGGCCTCGCCTCTCCAAAGATCTTGTCCACATCCTCGAGCTGAACCAATTGAAACGAATCCATTAAAACCGGACAAGCAGATGCTCGTGTCACATCCTCAGAGACTGAAAGCAACGAGGAGAACTAAGAAGCAATGATAATGATATAATTTTGTATTTTTGTGTATATCACCAAACATACAAATGCAACATGCAATGCATTTGGTCCATGACCTGACCAAAGAAGGCCTGATGCCTCTATGTGATTTTCCCTTGATGTACTAAGGTACGAATACTGCTTCTTTCTCTCCTCGTACGGGGTCGTTTTGTGGGGAAAATTTACCCATTCTGATGTATTGTATTGCATATATTGTCTAGATTTGTTGCTAATACATTGGAGCGCCGAAAGACGTCCCCGGTCCAGAAAAAGCCTGTAAACGGCGATTCAGCGCACGCATCCACGAGATCGTCGGCCGCTGTGAGAGTACTTCGCTTGCTATTGGACATTATTCCTTATATTTTCTCTTCTTGAAGAAGGTGGACTTTATCATATTATTTGCGAAGGAACTCTCTCATGGGACTCTCTATTCAGAGATATGAATGCTCTTTATGCACTATGATAATGTTGGCGTCTCTTTTACCCATGTAGGGTCTCTATTAGGTTATTTACTTGTGCTCCGAAATATTGCATTGCATGTTGCATTTGTATGTTTGGTGATATACACAAAAAATACAAAATTATATCATTATCATTGCTTCTTAGTTCTCCTCGTTGCTTTCATTCTTTAAAGCAACCCCGCACTATTTTTTGACACATCCGCAGAGACTGCCGTTAAAGTGGTATCGAAATCGGAACGGATCAACGCCACTTTATCTGCGAAGGCCTTAGCAAATTCTTCACAGCGTACCACCGAGCCGTCAGGGATCTCGCACTGTGGTGGATTTAAAAGACCCCTAATGACTCGGAACAGTTCCACTGGACGGTTCTTCGCGGCGGCCACCTTGGCCGCGATAGATGTTTTTGTGCGGCTTTTGTTGCTGCGTCATAAGTCCTCAAAAAGGGGACCAGGTGCACGAGCTGATCTGCTCCGCTTCCGACGCCACACGCACTCTAGCCTCCTCTTTTTTCGCTTCATTGCTGCCAGCTCCTCAGTAAACCAAGGAGCTGGTTTAGCTCGGTTACTCAAGAGGGGGCGTTCTGGAGCAATCGTGTCAATAGCCCTTGTCATCTCCCTTTCCCAGAGAGAAACAAGAGCCTTGACAGTGTCACTTACCGAGGAGGCGGGAAAATCCCCAAGAGCCGTCAGGAATCCATTCGGATCCATAAGTCTCCTGGGGCGGACCATTCTAATAGGTCCACCACCCCTGCGGAGGTGGAAAGGGACAGTGAGTCTAAACCTGATCAGGTGGTGGTTGGTCCATGGCAAAGGAATGATGGTCAGTTCCTCCACTCCGCCACCTTCATCCCATCCCTGGCAGAAAACCAGATCGAACGTGTGTCTTGCACTATGGGTGGGACCTGATATTAGCTGGGACAGGCCGATGGTTGCCATGGCGGCCATGAAGTCCTGAGCCGCTCCTGATAGAGTGGTCTCGCCATGGACGTTGAAGTCTCCCAGCACGATGAGCCGCTGAGACTCCACGGCCAGGCCTGAGACCACTCCAGCTAGCTCAGGTAAGGAGACTGTAGTGCAGCGGGGTGGTCGGTACACTAGCAGAATCCCTATCCTGTCCCGATCACCAACCCTTAGGCCGACACATTCGAACGTGGTTGACTACAGGATGGGGCACCTGGTCAAGGAGATGGAATCCTTATAGACCACTGCGACTCCCTCTCCCCGCCCTCCCACTATCGCTTGGTGCTGTACGGAATAACCCAGTGGGCAGAGCTGGGAGAGATTAACCCCCCCAGCCTCATCCAACCAGGTCTCCGTTATACAAGCCAGGTCGGCTTGTTCTTCAAGAATTAAATCATGTATTGTTGATGTTTTACCATTGACTGACCTGGCATTAAACAGCACCA
Organism: Anolis apletophallus; assembly: GCA_030556195.1. NCBI lineage: Eukaryota > Metazoa > Chordata > Lepidosauria > Squamata > Anolidae > Anolis > Anolis apletophallus. The sequence goes on from JARBWK010000005.1 coordinate 72,633,710, forward strand.
CTTTCAACCGGGGGGGACTGCCTTCCTGGGTACTCAGCTTAGCTTTGTCAGGAGCCTGGTTCAAATTTATTAAAGTTCTTGCACAGATTTTTGGCCGAATTGAAAATTTTGAGTGTTCTCTTCTAGGTCGAATTGGTAATTTAGATCCATCACAAATTCTAGGCCGAATCCATACTTTGGGTCTCCCTTTCCCGCATCTTCCTCTCCCAGTCACCACCCCGATAGGAGCCCCCCACCCGGGAACCATCCCTCCTGCATGTTCTCTCTCCATATCACCCAGTTGTACGCCGTAAAGGGAATCCTGGTTTAGTGCACTCATATAAAATGTAGATCTTTCGCCCGTAACCCTTCCTTCCCTGCAGCTTCCACCTCCCTCCGAGTTGTTGTAGACTATTAACAATGCACAAAGTGCAAGTGCCAGCATAAAGTACAACAGACTTGGTCGTAACATTAGTATTATGGAAGGCAGTGATAGCGGTAAAGTGCAGAGTAGGCTATTAGTCTATAAAGTGCGAGAAGGCAGATAGCGGGTCACGATGAGCACCACAGTTCAGGATCAGGTCTAGCACCAGGCTGAAATTACCAATAGCAGCAATCCATAGAGTTGGCACACAATGCCTTATAGTGTGGTAGTAGCGTCTTAAAGTTTTCAGTTGTTAAGGCAATTAAATTCAAAGTGCTGATGGTGCATAATTAAATGGATAGAACATTCACACACACACACCCACACACACACTCTCACTCACTCAACTCCACACCCCAAACAGCCCAATCAAACTGTACCATTGTTATTTCTAAGAATCAGGAAAGTAGCTACATTTATTTATTTTGTTTATTTATAGTATTTATATTCTGCCCTTCTCACCCCGAAGGGGACTCAGAGCGGATCACAGAATACATAACATTCAATACTGTTATCCATTTACAAGATAGACAACTGTAGGTAGATAGAGGTATATATAGGCTTTACCATCTTCGGCATCTTGGAGGCTGTGTTCAGTTCAGGCCATTTCCCTGCCGAGGAGCTTTGTTTGTAAACTTCCTCCTTGATGGAATCTCTGGCATTTCCTTATGGGTGCCTTATATGCCTCCCTGCTTAAGAGGTACATATTTATCTACTCACATTGCCATTTTCAAAACTGCTAGGTAGGCTGGACTAAAGGCCAGGAGCTCACCCTGACCTGGGGTTCAAACTGTCAACTTTTCAGTTGGCAAGATTACAGTTAATCTACTGTGCTAAAGCCCAGCTAATTTTAATTATACTATTAACTTGTTGTTGTTGTTGTTGTTGTTGATATTAGCTTTATTTATACCTCACCTTCCTCCCCAAAGGGAATCAAGGCAGCGAACAGTTACACACTTTGATAAATTCAAAACAAAGCAAATACATTTTTTACAAAAAACAATTAAACAATTTTGTGGTGTAAGGTTAAAAATACAGTTAAAATACAATAAATGCAAATAAAATGCATTTTAAAACTCACACACACCCAAATCCCATCCACACGTTTGTATAAATTACTATCCAAGCAATTCAGACGCTCCTGGAAATCCATCCTTTTGAATTTAGTTGTGGTAGGCTCTGATAAAGAGGTTTAAAATCCCCTTGACCTATGAAGACTATCTAATTAAAAATACAAGAAATCAGAAGTCTTCATAAAACAGAATTCACCATGGAGTTGGGGTGCAAAAATATAAGTGTCTAACATGATTGTTCAAAGGATTGATGATAAATTTCCTGAAGATATTCTCAAGCTAGCCAGGTCATGACTTATGCTTCATTTTTATTTACCATTTCTTATTCTCCCCTGTCATAGGTCTTCTTAAAAACAGTTCTATATTTCTGTTGTTTTGAGAACCTAAAAGAAATATCTATCCTAAAAGAAGAAAGTGATGCCTGCTGGAATCTGCAGAGAGTCAAAGGGATAGCTGTGGGAGATATGAACTGTGCCATTCATCTAAATCGAGAATAGTTCTATTTAAGGTTAGATCCTTGATTCTTGTATCCTGTGGAAAAAGTCTCCAATCTAATTTTAGTTTAACTATACTGAGCTTAACCCCCTCTATAGGATGTGGCTGCAGGTAATTACTTTTGCTGTTCAATATTTGTGCCCTATTTCTGGGCTGAAATTCAATTTCCCTCTTTGCTTGTGTTCCTCTCCCTCCCTCTTCTTATCTCGCTTGCATTTTATGAAGTTCTCATTCGGAACTGAGCTCTAGTCTCAGCAAGAACCTTTGGCTCCCATAGACAGAACAGCACTAATCCTGTGTGTAATTGAATTGTCTCTCTGGATAATATTTGGCTGCTTTTTAGAACACAATCATTTCTTTTTTATTTGAGCTTGAGATTTTCCTTTGTTGCTTGTAAACACTGTAAACAGGGGGGATATATTTATATGAGCTTACAAGGATTTATTTACTTTTCCACAAACACTCCCAAGTAAGCAAGTTTGCAGCTCAGACATTTGTGGCTGATCGTTTCCATACCAGCAGGGTGGGGAATCAACTCTTGGTCTTATTCTAATGTTTAAAGGAGGTAACTGAGACATTGAGCCCTATATCATAATAAGTTCAGTGTTTTGGGCAGGTCTCTTAAGGTTTGGACTTTTTAAACCAAGAGCAGATTCACTGTTCCACTGAGATAAACTCTACCAGCTGCAACTGAATTCAAACAAGGCAAGGAAACATCAAGAGGTTAAACCCTTGTGCCAACAGGACTTCTGACCAATAGGTCAACAGTTCAAATCTGGGGAGAGTCACTCTGTCAGATCCAGCTCCCCATGCAGGGACATGAGAGAAGTCTCCCATAAGGCTGGTAAAACATCAAACATCCAGGCATCACCCGGGCAACATCCTTACAGACAGTCAATTCTCTCACACCAGGAGCAACTTGCAGTTTCCTCAAGTTGCTCCACACACACACACACAAACCATCAAGAGGAAAATCACCTATGTTCTCTCCAGAAGCGTGTTGGTCTCTGCCACAGATTGGGTCAAGAGAAGTTCTGATGTGATTGGAGATCACTAGGCTTCTGACACCCGATTATTCAACAATAGTGGTGGTTATGTGGAGCTTTTAAAAGAACAGAGACAGTCAAATGATTAATCAGATGAATGCAAACAGCTCAGTTGGAGGCAAACAGTGGTGTCCACGTCAGTGTTCCTCTTGAATGCCTCAGGTGTTGGAGGACAGAAGAGTGTATGCCACTGTACTTGACTTGGCTGCCCTAAGAGGAGAGAAGAGCACTGTCCTATTTTCAGTACTCATGTAAAGATCAAACTGCCAGCCTGGCTACTTTCTTCAAACAGATTGAGGGGAAGGTGCATTCTTGCATTTTGCAACAAAAATAGTTTTAATGCACAAATCAGCTTTTACATCAAGGATGGACAAAATACCCCTTGGGTTCCCTAAGTGCATCCCCTGAGGCCCCCAGTAACCTCTAATTCCCAAATCCATTTTTAAATTATTTTTCACTCAAAATACCCAAAAGCTGCCTCCTCCCCCCAAAATATTTTGTGACTGATGAAGAGTATTTAGAATTGGAGAAGACGTTGTCTATGGCCCATAGTCAAATACAGATCGATGACATCATCCATCAAGACGAAAACTAAACGGGGTGGTTGCAAAACAACGCGTATCAAAAGAGGATACGGACAAATAGTCAATTGATAATAAGGCAGTTTATATAAGAGGAAACTCAAATATGAAAAGCCACACTGGGCTGTAAATCACAAACAAAATGAGTATAGTGCGCCAATGCGCTGATAATTGTGTCCAACTCGAGGGTGGGTAAATACCCAAGCTTAGTCCATGTCCCAAATACAGAAATCCAAATGGAGAACCACAGATGGAGATGAGCCAGCAAAGTGGAGGATGGCAATCCAGAGGTGACAACCCAAGTCGGGTGTATTTATAATCCACTAGGTAGGCTGTAGAGAAGGCTGACGAGTAGAAGTAGAGGATCCAAGGCTCGTTTCGACCCAGTACGGGTCTTTGTCAAGGCCAATATAGTCCCATCAGAGTGTGGTGAAGGTCATGGCTGGACAAGCCTAAAGTAAATACATATGCATGGTTCAATGTCATGATGATGATAGACAGCAAATTACAAGGCTAGGACACAAGGTATCCAATGCAACCGGCAGTTATCCAAAGATAATTAAAGGTCCAATATAGGCATACAGTAATATAAAATATAACAAGGCTATAATGCTGAGTAATCATAACACAATGATAACAATAATAGTACAGTAAAGCGGGTGGGAGGACGCTCACCAAACAAGAGGAAATCACTCAGTAGCAGTGTCCAGGGCGTGTAGCAGAGAGCCCAAGGTGAAAGCAAGATTAAATAAGGCACTAGAGGGAGGGGGCGCAACAGGTGGTGGAGTTAATTAGTAAAGTAGGTCAGTGATATGGACCTTTTCGTTTAACCCGGCGGGAAATTCGCTGTTTAGATGGAGAATCCAACGGGTTTCACTGCGGCGGAGGAGGCAATCAACGTCAGCATGGGAGGGAGGTTTGATTTTCTCAATGCCAAAGAAGCGAAGGCTGTCAGGGCCATGTGCGGCCGATTTAAAGTGATAGTAAAGAGGAGATTCCTCCGACAAGTTCCTAATTCTCGAACGATGTTCCGAGACTCTAACTCCCATCGTCCGTCGGGTCATGCCTATATAAACCAGGCCACATGGGCATTGGAGTCCATAAATACAGGATTCGGACTGGCATGTGAAGAAGTCTCTGAATGCGAACTCGCAGCCCGTTCCGGGGATGTAAATATGTTTGCCGGGGAAAACGTAGTCACACTGTGCGCAATGTCCGCATCTGTGTGTTTTAGGGGTAAAAGTACTCCTCAGGTGGGGGGTGCGTATGTCAGAGTGTACAACCAGATCTCTAATGTTCTGAGTCTGCTTGTGCGCGATGATGGGTGGTTTAGATAGTCCAGGAATGTCCCTGAGGATGGGCCAATATCTGCACACAATCTGTTTCAAACGGAGAGAATTCATGGTGAGGGTGAGCGGCCACACAAGTCGGTCCTTTACGTACTTAGGGGTGGAGTGGGTGAGCAGTTGGGGCCTGGGTACCCGTTGCGCCCTAGCATATGCAGATCGTAAGACTTGGTTAGGATAACCCCTAACCCGTAGTTTGTCAATCAAGTAGGAGGCCTCCAGGTGGAAATCGGAGGCACAGGAGGAGTTACGTTTCAATCGAAGTAATTGTGAAAAAGGGAGATTCCTCTTAAGTGGATGACTATGAAAGCTCTTAAAGTGCAAGAGGGCGTTTTTGTCAGTGGGTTTGTGGTAACATTTCATCTGTAGCATATTATCCTGGATGTAAATGTTAAGATCCAAAAAATTAACAGAAACCTCACTGACAGAAAATGAAAAATTGATGGAGTCTGCCCATGAGTTCATCCAAGTCTTGAAACGTTCCATGGGTGTACCTCTCCTCACGAGTAATATCACATCGTCTATATATCGGCCATAGAACTTGATATGGGCTGCCAATGGGTGGGGTGTAGGGCCAAAAATTTGGACTTGTTCCAAAGAGTCCATGTACAGATTGGCGACGGTAGGCCCGATGGGACTACCCATGGCCACGCCCCAAATCTGCAAATAGAAATCATGGTTAAACATAAAATAGTTGTAGTCCAAACAGCAATCCAGCAGGTCCATGAGAAAGGATGTGGGTGGGATATTCTGGGTCATGGGTTGTAGTTGGTCAAAAGTGTCCATGAGCACTAGCCTCGCGTCCTCCAAAGGGACATTGGTATACAAGGCCCCCACATCACATACAACCAAAAGGTCGCCAGTATCCACTGATAGATGTTCCAACTTACAAATAAGGTCTCTGCTGTCCCGAATGTAGGCCGGCTTAGATTGTACTTTGGGTTGCAGTAAAGAGTCCAGGTATAATGCGAGGGGTTGTAAAAGACCCCCGCTGCAGGAGACTATTGGTCGACCGGGGACAGGATAGGTGTTTTTATGAGTCTTAGGGAGTAAGTATAGGACCGGTATGCGGGGATGAAGGTTGATCAAGAATTGAGACTGCTGTTTGTTGAGGTAGCCCATCATCTCCCCATAATGAATAGTATTGTGGACGGTGGAGCGGTAAGATGAGGTGGGGTCTTTACTAAGAGATTTGTAGTATTTGGTGTCATGTAGTTGGCGATATGCCTCTTGTAAATAGTCCCTGGTGTTCAAAACTACGAGCCCGCCCCCTTTATCCGCGGGCTTGATGGTTAAATCCGGATTATTGCCCAAGGCCCGTTAGGACGTCAATGTCCGATCTGGTCAAGTTGCGGTCATGGCTAGGTAGGGGGTCCTTGAGAACGTGGAGGGCCTCCTGTTGCACAATGTCCTCGAACATGCGGATGTTATTCGAGACTTGAGGGGGGGTGAAGAGACTTTTGTTCCTAAGTTTGGATGGTACAATAGTGGAAGCGGATGTATCTGCATTAGAGGAGAAAAAATTCCTTAAGGCGAATAGCCCGAATGACAAGGCTGCCAGGTCCGTGCGGATATTCAGAAGGGCGGGGAGCACGGTCCAAGACCTAGTGGTCAATCTGTCAGATTACTCCTTGTAGGAGACAAGGATTAATCGACAGATTGACTTGGGGTCTTGTACCGTTCACCCCCCCTTACCTGAAAATGGCGCTGTGGACCGCGGTCAGCCTTGTTTCGGGCTTTCGTTCACGAAAGAATTTTCTCCCTTGATGGCGGATACATCCGCTTCCACTATTGTACCCTCCAAACTTAGGAACAAAAGTCTCTTCACCCCCCCTCAAGTCTCGAATAACATCCGCATGTTCGAGGACATTGTGCAACAGGAGGCCCTCCACGTTCTCAAGGACCCCCTACCTAGCCATGACCGCAACTTGACCAGATCGGACATTGACGTCCTACGGGCCTTGGGCAATAATCCGGATTTAACCATCAAGCCCGCGGATAAAGGGGGCGGGCTCGTAGTTTTGAACACCAGGGACTATTTACAAGAGGCATATCGCCAACTACATGACACCAAATACTACAAATCTCCTAGTAAAGACCCACCTCATCTTACCGCTCCACCGTCCACAATACTATTCATTATGGGGAGATGATGGGCTACCTCAACAAAGAGCAGTCTCAATTCTTGATCAACCTTCATCCCCGCATACCGGTCCTATACTTACTCCCTAAGACTCATAAAAACACCTATCCTGTCCCCGGTCGACCAATAGTCTCCTGCAGCGGGGGTCTTTTACAACCCCTCGCATTATACCTGGACTCTTTACTGCAACCCAAAGTACAATCTAAGCCGGCCTACATTCGGGACAGCAGAGACCTTATTTGTAAGTTGGAACATCTATCAGTGGATACTGGCGACCTTTTGGTTGTATGTGATGTGGGGGCCTTGTATACCAATGTCCCTTTGGAGGACGCGAGGCTAGTGCTCATGGACACTTTTGACCAACTACAACCCATGACCCAGAATATCCCACCCACATCCTTTCTCATGGACCTGCTGGATTGCTGTTTGGACTACAACTATTTTATGTTTAACCATGATTTCTATTTGCAGATTTGGGGCGTGGCCATGGGTAGTCCCATCGGGCCTACCGTCGCCAATCTGTACATGGACTCTTTGGAACAAGTCCAAATTTTTGGCCCTACACCCCACCCATTGGCAGCCCATATCAAGTTCTATGGCCGATATATAGACGATGTGATATTACTCGTGAGGAGAGGTACACCCATGGAACGTTTCAAGACTTGGATGAACTCATGGGCAGACTCCATCAATTTTTCATTTTCTGTCAGTGAGGTTTCTGTTAATTTTTTGGATCTTAACATTTACATCCAGGATAATATGCTACAGATGAAATGTTACCACAAACCCACTGACAAAAACGCCCTCTTGCACTTTAAGAGCTTTCATAGTCATCCACTTAAGAGGAATCTCCCTTTTTCACAATTACTTCGATTGAAACGTAACTCCTCCTGTGCCTCCGATTTCCACCTGGAGGCCTCCTACTTGATTGACAAACTACGGGTTAGGGGTTATCCTAACCAAGTCTTACGATCTGCATATGCTAGGGCGCAACGGGTACCCAGGCCCCAACTGCTCACCCACTCCACCCCTAAGAACGTAAAGGACCGACTTGTGTGGCCGCTCACCCTCACCATGAATTCTCCCCGTTTGAAACAGATTGTGTGCAGATATTGGCCCATCCTCAGGGACATTCCTGGACTATCTAAACCGCCCATCATCGCGCACAAGCGGACTCAGAACATTAGAGATCTGGTTGTACACTCTGACATACGCACCCCCCACCTGAGGAGTACTTTTACCCCTAAAACACACCGATGCGGACATTGCGCACAGTGTGACTACGTTTTCCCCGGCAAACATATTTACATCCCCGGAACGGGCCGCGAGTTCGCATTCAGAGACTTCTTCACATGCCAGTCCGAATCCTGTATTTATGGACTCCAGTGCCCATGTGGCCTGGTTTATATAGGCATGACCCGACGGACGATGGGAGTTAGAGTCTCGGAACATCGTTCGAGAATTAGGAACTTGTCGAAGGAATCTCCTCTTTACTATCACTTTAAATCGGCCGCACATGGCCCTGACAGCCTTCGCTTCTTTGGCATTGAGAAAATCAAACCTCCCTCCCATGCTGACGTTGATTGCCTCCTCCGCTGCAGTGAAACCCGTTGGATTCTCCATCTAAACAGCGAATTTCCCGCCGGGTTAAACGAAAAGGTCCATATCACTGACCTACTTTACTAATTAACTCCACCACCTGTTGCGCCCCCTCCCTCTAGTGCCTTATTTAATCTTGCTTTCACCTTGGGCTCTCTGCTACACGCCCTGGACACTGCTACTGAGTGATTTCCTCTTGTTTGGTGAGCGTCCTCCCACCCGCTTTACTGTACTATGATTGTTATCATTGTGTTATGATTACTCAGCATTATAGCCTTGTTATATTTTATATTACTGTATGCCTATATTGGACCTTTAATTATCTTTGGATAACTGCCAGTTGCATTGGATACCTTGTGTCCTAGCCTTGTAATTTGCTGTCTATCATCATCATGACATTGAACCATGCATATGTATTTACTTTAGGCTTGTCCAGCCATGACCTTCACCACACTCTGATGGGACTATATTGGCCTTGACAAAGACCCGTACTGGGTCGAAACGAGCCTTGGATCTTCTACTTCTACTCGTCGGCCTTCTCTATAGCCTACCTAGTGGATTATAAATACACCCGACTTGGGTTGTCACCTCTGGATTACCATCCTCCACTTTGCTGGCTCATCTCCATCTGGGATTCTCCATTTCGATTTCAGTATTTGGGACATGGACTAAGCTTGGTTATTTAACCACCCTCGAGTTGGACACAATTATCAGCGCATTGGCGCACTATACTCATTTTGTTTGTGATTTACAGCCCAGTGTGGCTTTTCATATTTGAGTTTCCTCTTATATAAACTGCCTTATTATCAATTGACTATTTGTCCGTATCCTCTTTTGATACGCATCATCCATCAAGACCCCAGCAGATCTCAGCAGAAAATACCACCATTCTGCCTCTGGCTATGAAGGAAAACCAGATGTTTCTCCAGTCCTGTCACTTTCTCCAACAACCATGAAATCTGTCATGACAAAAACATGAATCCTGAGCATGAGAAATGGGGAATTACAACATAATTACAAGTGTGGAATGATTACAATACACTGGACGGTATAGGAGGTTGATTAATGTCTCCTCTCTTGTTGTCTCCATGCTGTGATTCATCCAATAGGTGATCCATGTTATCGATCACACAACTCAGAAGATGCCAAACACTAAAGAAGCTGGGCCTTAGTAAGAACCCCTGATTTAACAAAGCCACATCTGTTACTCTTTTGGCAGCCCAAAAGATCAGAAAACCAGACTATTAATTCTGCTTCCCTGCAATAGGAAAGAACGCTTTATAACAGGGGACTAAGAAAAGCATGCAAGCTCCCAGCTGAATGGATTTGCTCCCCCTCCCCCCTATGTATGCATGGATAAAGAAACCTGCTTAAATATAATGCACTTTGATCCATCTCTCTTTCATTGCAGCTTATCTTAGAAATAGTGGGGGCTGAAAGGGTGCTGGAAGGTCTTCATGCAGGCAGAGGTTGCGAGGAGAAAGAAGGATTTTGTTAACTGCTGGTATCACCTGGAATAATTTAGCTTATTGGCACCACATTCTCAGCAGGACTAAATAAAGTAGAAATAAATGTGGGGCGGGGAGCAATATAAGCCAGTTAGAGAGGATCAACGGTGAATTGAATAATTCATTCCAGAAAGCAAGAGCTATTAGTTGTGTCAGTCTTATCTCAATTGTATTTATAGACGGGAACTTTTGACAAGGAAATTGCTTGCAAGCTGCATTTTTCTTATGCTCCTCATCCTCCTCCCCAGATCACACTGGCCAGGGAAATAAGGAGAGAATAGATTTCCTTCATCCTTTTAAGGGGATGAGAATGGTTGATGAGCTTCTGAGTTGAACATGACCTCTTTTCATTTTCTTTTGCCCAAATCCAACAAGAACAAGTTGCCTGATGGGGAAAAACACCTGTTTTGCACAGGGGAACTTAAGGTGGTCAAGAACAAAACAATGTATAGCTCACTTATTTCCATGTTTCCAGTCAATCCCTGGCAAGATTAACACCGTGATGTCTTGTGACTAGTATTCTTAAGTGGATGCTGCAATTGTGTGGGAGGCAATCACAGGAGAACAAAGCAGAATGTATTACTGGGTATGGAAATTGGCTTCCTAAGAACATCAACTCCAAAAATGAGTGTGCGTGAGCAAAGGCTGCTGAAACTTCAGAAGCTGAAGAGGTGGATAAATAGGAGTCTGGGGCTTTAGTATCCTGCTTCATTCTTATATCTCTGTGTGATTAACAAAACTGAAATGAATTCTGATTTTTTTTTAAAAAAATCATTATTTTTATATATTGTATTACCTACACACATAATAAAAGTGATAAGTGTGTTTGTGGCAGAGGTGTCCATTTATACAGACAGCCTCTCGCCACCACAAACAGGCTATAGTTCCAAGTGCTGAGAAACCTCCAAAGGCACTCCCTCAACTGACATTGAAGGTTATAGTGAGAGCCATGAACATATTTATTTATTTATTTATTTATTTATTTATTTGGATTTTTGCACCGCCGACTCCCGGGGGCTCGCGGCGGCTCACAGGCCAATGGCGTAGTGCCAGAGGTTCAGCATAAAAACACAGGAAACATACATTGCTTAAAAACATGCAATACAATAAAACAGTTAAAACAGTAAAAATTAAAACAGTACAATGAGCGGTGGCCGAAGAGCGGTCTATTGTGGATGCAAGGGCCTACTCCCCAAAGGCCTGCCTAAACAAGTAGGTTTTGCAGGCCCGTCTAAAGGGAGTAGGTCCTCAAAGCTCTGGCCTCGACCGGGAGGGCGTTCCATAGCGTAGGAGCTATCACAGAGAACGCCCTCCGGCGGGTGGATGTTAAACGAGCCAGCTTAGCAGATGGTACAACCAGTAAATTGGCCTCTTCAGACCGGAGTGATCTCGATGGGCAGTATAAGGCGAGACGGTCCCTCAGATACGCTGGCCCCAGGCCGTGGACCCAAACCTTGACAATCTCCTCCCCAAACACTAACCACCCAAGGAATGCTTTCATTTGGGGACAATTTCATCATAGATATGACTGTTTCCTCCACCACAGGCAGGCAATCCAGGGTTCCTTGTGGGGAATTTGCATGACCCCCACCCACTGCCTCTCCCTTAACCCTTTCCTACTCTTTCCTATGGCACACAGCAAACACAGAGGAATTGATTAGCAACAAACAGATTGGAGGCCTTTGGGGCCTTTGGGGAACTGACTCAACAGGATGGAAGTTGTAGTTCACCCTGCATCAAGACAGAGCACTCTGACCTCCTCTCGATAATGGATCGCATTTGGCATGCAGAACCCCCATGACCAAGTTTGGAGGAATTGACCTAGATTTGCAGGAGTTGTAGTTCACCAACATGCAGAGAGCACTGAACACATCTTACTAAGCCCAATTTAGTAGGGAATTACTCATGTCACCACTGCTCTGTTTGTTCCCAACTGGTGTCATTAAAAACTTTCATAGATCCACATACAACTTTGGAGTTCAAATACACCCATTTTGCTACATGTAGTAAAAAGTCTGTGGTGTATGCAATAATTTTCAATTGCAAACTGATTTATATAGGACAGACCCAACGTGCAGTTAAATCAAGGATCATTGAACATAAAAGCAGAATCAGAAATCAGTCCAGAGAATCAATAATTTATAAACATTTTTGAACAACAACACAACTCAGAATCATTCAAATTTCACATATTGAAAGTGGTGGCACAACGTAAGCATATGGATCACAACATTAACTACAACAAAGAGAATCGTATTGGATGTTCAGGTAACAAACTGAATGCCCCCATGGTCTTAATGAACACAACTCTTATAGTTGCTTCATATGAGCCTGTTCCATGGTACTTTATCATACTACAAATTCCCTATTATATTGTGAGTATCATTAGTGCCATCTGGTGACTGTAATCACCTATACCATTACATCAAGTAACTCTTTAAATGGTTACATACAATTTAACTGGATACTTTAAATCAGGGCTGTCCAACTGGCGGCCCACGGGCCGTATATGGCCCCCAGTCCCTTCCCCACGGCCCCCTACCCTCCTGCAAGATATCTGCTTTTTAAGATTAAAATTTTTTAAAAAAATTTTTTTTGAATATTTTTTTGAATATTTTTTGAATATTTTTTATTTATTTTTTTCACGGCGGGGGGGGTGAGGGGCGGGGTGGGGCAGGGAGGAGGAGCAGGCTCCCTTCCTCCTCCTCCTACTTCCCTCCCCCCCCCTCTCTCTCCCTCCCTCCTTCTCTCTCTCTTTCCCCCCTTTCATTCCTTCCCCCTTCCACCACCTGAATGAAAGAGGGAAGGAGAGAGAGAGAGTGCACTGAGCGAGAGGGGGCGTGGCCAGAGCGAAAAAGGGGCGGGGCCGAGTTCAGAGCGCGCAGGGGGGTGCTCATTCATTCCCTTTCCGGCTTCCTCCTCTTCTGAGGCTTCGTGCCAAGTTTGGTCCTGATCCATCATTATTTGAGTCCACAGTGCTCTCTGGATGGAGGAGAACTACAACTCCCAAACTCAAGGTTCAGTACTTTCTGTTGCTCTCATGAGAGTTTAGGTTTGATTCAACATGGCTGAGGAATGCTTTGATTGTGTTTTCCCCTTATGGCAGAAGGAGGTAGGACTGGATGGCCCTTGGAGGTCTCCTATTCTAGGAACCCATTGTAATTATTATTATTATTATCATCATCATCATCATCATCAGAGGCTGCATGGCCATCTGTGAGGAATGCTTTGATTGTGTTTTCCCCTTATAGCAGAAGGAGATTGGACTGGATGGCCCTTGGAGGTCTCCTATTCTAGGAACCCATTGTAATTATCATCATCATCATCATCATCAGAGGCTGAATGGCCATCTGTGAGGAATGCTTTGACTGTGTTTTCCCCTTATGGCAGAAGGAGGTACGACTGGATGGCCCTTGGAGGTCTCCTATTCTAGGAACCCATCGTAATTATTATCATCATCATCATCATCATCATCATCAGAGGCTGAATGGTCATCTGTGAGGAATGCTTTGATTGCATTTTCCCCTTATGGCAGAAGGAGGTAGGAGTGGATGGCCCTGGATGGCCCTTGGAGGTCTCCTACTCCAGGAACCTGTTGTTGTTGTTGTTGTTGTTATTATTAGCAGAGGCAGAATGAATATTATGCCTTATCATTCAGGGTTATAGGCCTGTGTGGAAGGGCCCTGGCTTCTTATTTGACTTCCTTTCCACAAATCTGAATAAAATCCCATGTTATTTGCTTTAAACCAGATTATATGAGTGTGGACTCCGATAATCCAGTTCAAAGCAGGTATTCTGGGTTATATGGCTGTGTGGAAGGGCCCTGAGTCCACACTGCAATATAATCCAGTTCAAAGCAGGTTTTGTGGGGTTTCCTGCCTGGATATTCTGAGTTATATGGCTGTGTGAAGGGCCCTGAGTCCACACTGCAATATAATCCAGTTCAAAGCAGGGACTGGGACTTGAGACTGGGGTTTTGGTGTTCATCTCTATCTCCAAGTCAAAGCCCCGGTGTCCTCTACAGACACCTCCAAGGCGGGGAGGGGGCGGAGCTGGGGAGGGGAGGGGCAGGGGTGGAGCTGGGCGGGGGCGGAGCTGGGGGAGGGGCAGGGGTGGAGCTGGGGAGGGGGCACAGCTGGGGGCGGAGGCAGACCTTTCGGCCCCCCAGGTCATCAGTAACCGGAATTCCGGCCACAGGTCCGGTAGAAGTTGGACAACCCTGCTTTAAATCATTCCACCTGATGACAAGTCCTCAAGTAAAGACACTCCTTTAGCAGGTCTGATTCCTCCTGTCAGACCTTTGGACAAAGGAAGCCAGGCCACCCGACTCTCCTGTGGCCTGCTACGAGAGATCTCCTTGAGACCTCCCACGCTTCCTTCTTTTGATGGCAAGGTGATGTCTGCTAGGTCCACCTGAGCACCCCTTGCCACATTCCAAACTCTACCTCTGTCCTTCTCTCTTCCTCCCCCTTCCTTCTCCCCTCCTTTCTCCCTTCTTTTTTCTTTTATGTTGAAGTGTCTGTTTGTTGCCTATTGTTTTGTTATCCAGACTTGTGAACCGCTCCGAGCCCTCGGGGAGTGGCGGTGATAGAAGTTTGAATAAATAAATAAATAAAAATAAATAAATATATTTTGGATGAGCCCAAAAGTAACATTCCATACTCTCAATAAAAACCAAAGAAGTGAGCAGAGTATCTAAGAAATATAAATTCATGGAAACTGTGAGTATATGAATATATTTTCATAATCTCAAGTAAATTTGATTTGGTTATAGCCACTGTTTGTTCCGTTTCAGTACCCTCCTCTGATATAATTTACAAAAAGAAATAAAGAAAAAAGGCATAGAACACTACTTGGGAGAGAAATATTAAGTGATTGTCAAAGAAGTGTATAATTGTGAGTATTCATATCTAATTATGTATTTATATAAAAAGGCATATGCTCCAGCTACTGTATTACAATATTATTAAACATAGTTGCCTGAGGAAGATTTAAAAAATCAAAACCGGTCATGTGCTCTACAGACTCTTCAGTTTAACTCACTGACTTCACAAGCAGCAAATTTATGTTTAGTTTGCTACTCATTCTGATGTAAAGAGCATCAACATTATACTTTTAAATTTGTATTTGCTTACCCAATATAAGTTTATATTTCATACCTGTTTATTGATTATTGACCTATACAACTCCCCCATGGGAGTGCATGACTCCAGTAGAGCTGTTCAAGGAAGGGTTAAAGAAAGAGATCCCATCCTGGGCGGTGCATCACGACGACCCCAGAACGTTGCCAGAGTGGATCCAACTTGCCAGGCGGATCGAAACAATGTTGGCTCAAGTACGGAGGCATCGAGGAGGTCAGTGACAACATCAACGACCAAAAGGAGAGGGCCGTAAATCCAAGACGCCTCTAACCGGGGGAGACAGGAGCCCAAGGGAGGAAAAGAGTGAAAGACCGGGTGTTTTGTCTGCAGGAAGCCGGGGCACCGAGCAGTGGAATGTTGGCAGAGGAAGGGTGGAGGAAGCCGCTCACCCAAGCCGGCCGCCGTAAGCGGAAAGCGAGCCGAAGAAGAGCCGCTTCCTGGAGAAGCTGAAGTGGGGAGGGGGGAGTGTTAATAGGGAAATGTTGATATTCTCCATAACGCTAGAACACAAAAGGACCAGAGCCAGTTGCAAGGTTTTTATTTATTGCGGGTGTTCCAGAAACATTATGGACCCCAAGCTAGCTGAGAATTTGGGATGCAATCAAATAGTATTGGAAGCCCCGATAGCATTTTCTCAGCTAGATGGGTCGGTAGGCTCAGGGACAGTGGCCAGATATTGCACTAAGAGTATCCAATGCGAAATCGGACCCTGGAAGGGTCTGGTCCAGTTCATAATAGCCCCCATGGCGAGGTATCACATATTATTAGGGATGCTGTGGCTGCAAGAACAGAATCCAGTAGTAGATTGGAGATCAAAGAAGTTTCTGTTTAGGCAGAGAACAGAGGAAAGCCCCATAAAGGAGGAGATGGGGAAGGGAGATGAGGGGATGGAAGGGTTAGCCTGCATGGGGAAGGTGATGGCAAACTCCCCAAGGAATACAAAGACTTTGCAGATGTGTTTGATGAGAAAGAGGCAGATAGCTTTCCACCCAAACGGATAGTAGAAGTAGGGGTTGAATTAATCCCAGGGGCAGATCTGCCCAAGCTCAAGGTGTACCCCATGTCAGCCCAGGAGAAAGAAGAGCTGAAACACTATGTAGACAAAAATCTAGCATGGGGTTTCATTGAACATTCAGAGTCCACCGTCAGAATGCTGTTCCACAGAAAGAAAGACGGGTCATTGAGGCTGTGTGTGGACTACTGCGAACTGAATGCGATTAGCACAGTGAACAAATACCCGCTCCCATTGGTGAAAGTCTTGATTACCCAGTTGTCAGGGGGAAATATTTTTATGAAATTGGACCTGATTGAAGCATATCATAAACTGAGAATTAATCCGGAAGATCGATGGAAAACCGCATTTTCCTGTGCCTTTGGGCAGTACTCCTACCATGTCCTCCCATTCGGATTATCCAGCGGGGATGGGGCATTCATGCAGCTCATAAACGAAGTGTTGCATTCGTTGTTAAACAAAGGGGTTTTTTTTGTGTTTTTGGACAATATTTTGATCATGAACAAAGATAAGAAGCAACATGTAGATCTGGTGACGGAGGTGCTGAAGCGGTTGAGGGAGGCAAAACTATATGCCAAATTGGCAAAATATGAATTCCATAAAGAACAGATAGACTTCCTGAGGTATAGAATTTCCTCCTGAGGTATAGCAATGGACCCAGCTAAGATAGAGGATGTGGTATGATGGGAAGCCCCAAAAACCCACGACAGTTGCAATCATTCCTGGGATTTGCCAATTTTTACAGGGATTTCATCAGAGACTTTGCCCAAATTTCATTACCATTGACTGATTTATTGAAGACCAAAGGGAGGGGGGAAACAGCAAAAGTGAAATCCCCAGGAACGAAGCCGGCATGGACTGCAGAATGTCAGGAAGCTTTTTAGAAGTTGAAAGAAAAGTTCACTCAGGAGCCAATACTACAACACCCTGACCTGTCCAAACCTTTTGTTATGCATTGTGATGCCTCAAAGCATGCTTACGGGGCGGTTTTGCTTCAGAAGGATGATAAGGGGAGTCTGAAACCCTGTGCTTTTCTCTTGAGGAAATTTGGGGAGGCTGAGAGATGCTGGCCCGTTTGGGAAAGGGAGGCCCTTGAAAGTGTTACAGTGTTGGAGACATTTTCTGGAAGGGAGTAAAATTCCTTTCGAAGTCTGGAGTGATCAACGGAACTTGCAATACTTGTAATCGCAACATAAACTATCCCCTAAACAGATTAGGTGGGCCCAATATTTCAGTAGATTCAATTTCAAACTGCACTTTGTCCAGGGAAAACATAATGTACTTGTGGATGCCCTTTCTAGGTTGCCCCAACATGAGGGAGGGGTACCAGAGGACAACGGGAAAGTGTTTTCGGATGCCCAATTTATTTATTATTATTTATTATTTATGGCATTTTATCCCGCTCTTCTCAACCCCTGAGGGGGGACTCAGAGCGGCTTCCAATAGGCATAATTTGATGCCTACATCACAATCGCAGTATAAAACACAATATAAAACCCTCCAATGGGGACTAGCTGTGCAAACCAGGACACAAGTGAAAAGGGAAAATGAATTTACTGTTGTGTCCTCAGTGGGAGGAGCTTGGGAAAGGGAATTGAAACAAGTATATGAAAATGATGAGTGGTTGAAGTCAAATAAAAACGATGTGAGCTCCAGGGTGACTTAATGTTTGTAGATTTAAAAAACTGTACATTCCAGAGACATTGAGAGATGAACTAATGAAATGTTGCCATGACAACAAAAGTGCTGGACATTTTGGGTTAATAAAGACAATGAAGAGACTGGCAAAACAGGCTGGTGGCCAGGGATGAGGAAATGTATTAAGTCAAATGTGAACTATGTGCGGAAAAAAAACAACACCAAGTAAACAACATGGACTGTTGCAGACTGTGGTGGAGCCAAACCGGCCCTGGGAATTCATAGCAATGGACTTTGTGGGGGAGTTACCCCCGAGCAAAGAGTTCCAATATGTATGGACGGTCATGGACTTCTTCTCAAAGCAGACTCATTTCATACCTCTGACAAAGCTTCCCTCGGCCAAAAAGGTGGCTGGTTTGTATATCAAACATATCTATAAATTGCATGGGTGTCCAGGTAAAGTTGTGAGTGACAGAGGGGTTCAATTCACAGCCAAGTTTTGGGGCGTGTTTGTGAAATTGTTGGGAGCCGAAAGGGGGCTGAGTTCCATCCAGCAACGAACGAAGGGGTGGAACGCACGCAACAAACCCTGAGTCAGTTCCTACGCACATATTCGAATCACCAACAAAATAACTGGGCAGATTTACTCCCCTATGCAGAAATGGCATTCAATGGAGCGGTCCACTCCACCACAGAGCATTCTCCATTTGAGATAGTGTATGGGCAGGAAGTGGCCCCCCTACCTAAACTACCAGTTTGGGAAGGCAAAGCGCAGGAGGAGGGAGGTTGGGCAGAGCAAATCCAAACCGCTTGGCCAAAGATAGTGGAAGCGCTGCGAAACACACAGAGACAGTACAAGCTGTTTGCAGATAGGAAAAGACAGGACGGGGAGGAACTGAATGAGGGAAACTTAGTATGGCTAAGCATGAAGAACCTCAACCTGGGGTTCCTTTCAAAGAAATTATCCCCACGTGTCATTGGCCCGTTCAGAACTCAAAGAAAGGTAAATGAGGTGGCATTCCAGCTTAAGTTGCCAAAGGATCTAGGAAAGGTGCACCCGGTTTTACATCGTAGTTTGTTAAAAATATATAAGGGAACTCTTGATAATGGCTATACATAGTTCTATGTGTTTCATGTTTCTCTACAGGAAGAGGAGGAGAGCGCCATGTCAGAGCCTGAGATTTGGTGCCAGGATCCTGGTGGCCAAACTCAAGACTACTGACATCACTGGAAGATAAGGCACCTGTAATCCCTGGCGAGGGAAGGGAGGACCAGTACACCAGGTGGAAAAAAAACCGTGGGGCTTTGCATTTGGTGGGAATGTATGCCTTTGAATGTGGGGGAAGATATATAAGGGAGTGTCCTGATCTGTACTGACACTCCTGGCTTTTTGCATGTTTGATTCCTATAGTAAAAATCCTAGTGATTCCAGATGGTGTTCTGTGTCTTTATTTAGGAGTAGCTATAGTGAGCTGACATCACAGTGCCAAGGATAACAGAACTGCTGTATTTTGCTGAATACAAACCGTCTCAGCTTTGCCAATTTTTAGCCAGCTGTGCCAAGTAACGTCCTCCTTGTTGTCCCCCCTTTAGCAGTTTAAGACTTAAAAACAGGCTTTTAAAGAAAGGGGGGTTGGGGGGGGGGTACAGTAGTCCTTTAAATTGCATTGGTAGAACTCTTTCTGTCTTTTAAAAATAGATTTAATACTGATAATAACTTAACCTTGTCTTATTTTTAACATGTTTTAGCTATATTGTAATCATTTTAATTTGTAAGCCATCTTGAGTCTCAGTCTTGGGGGACAGGAAGGGTATAAATAAAGATTACATTAACATCAACAGTAAAATACATATCCCAGGATTTCACTGGATGCAGCCTTGTCATCTCCACAGCACGGGCGACTACCTGCTCCACGGACCCTTGCCCATCCCATCTAGTTAAGGACTGTGCAGAGGGGCTCTCGATTCCCCTGATGCAGATAATAAATCACTCCCTGGAGCAGGGAATTTTCCCGGATGCCTTGAAAGAAGCCTCGGTCCACCCACTCTTGAAAAAAGCCAATCTGGACCCAGCGATGCCAGCGAACTACCGTCCCGTCTCAAACCTCCCGTTTCTCAGTAAGCTGATCGAACGCGTGGCAGCAACCCAGCTACAAAACTTCCTTGAGACATCAGAGGGCTTGGACCCCTTTCAATCAGGGTTCCGCCCCGGGCACGGGACCGAGACCGTCCTGGTGGCCATCTCTGACGATATCCGCTGCCAACTAGACAAGGGAGGCTCAGTAGTTCTGGTATTGCTGGACCTTACCGCCGCATTCGACACGGTGGACCATGATCTGCTGATACAACAACTTGCCGCCATAGGGATACAAGGAACAGCTTTAGCTTGGCTTAGCTCCTTCCTGCGTGGACGTAGTCAGCGAGTTGAATGGCTAGGCCAAACATCTAGGAAATCTCTCCTCGAGTGCGGAGTGCCCCAAGGCGCCATATTATCACCAACGTTGTTTAACATCTATGTTCGGCCGTTGGCTGGTATAGCCCGGAGCTTCGGCCTAGGGTGCTACCAATATGCCGAGGACTCCAAATTGTCGATGGAAGCCCAGGTTGCCTCCACGAGCAAAAGGGCCTTCTTCCACCTGCGCCAAGCGAGACAATTGCCGCCCTATCTTCCGACGGAGGCACTAGCTACAGTAATCCATGCCACGGTTACATCAAGGCTGGATTACTGTAACGCTTTGTATGTAGGTCTACCCCGGTCACTAACCCGCAGGCTCCAGATTGCGAAGAACGCGGCCTCCAGGCTTCTCACAGGAACATCGATGAGATGCCACATTACACCATCTCTGCAGCGCTTGCACTGGCTGCCCGTTGAGTATAGAGCCTTACACAAGACCTTGACCTTGGCTTTCAAAGCCCTACGGGGCCGGGGCCCAACATACCTAAAAGACCGCTTGCTGATGCCTGCTTACTCAAGGACCCCGCGGCCAGCAAACAAGAACCTTCTTCACGTACCAGGCTTGAAAGAGGCCCACCTGGAGACCACGAGATGGAGATCGTTCTCCGTTGTGGCCCCCATTCTTTGGAACTCGATGCCACCGGACCAGAGAGCCTCCCTCGACCTGCCCCATTTCCTGACCGCTCTGAAGACCTGGCTATTTAGGAAAGCCCATGGTTAATGCAGAACCAGGAACTCAAATACCGAGCCTGGCCCCTGCATTTAACCACTGAATATTTTAATCTAGTTTTAAATACTCTATTTTAATTGTGGAATTTGTTGTGTGTAAGTCGCCCGGAGCACTAACGTGGAGGGCGACTCAGAAATAATAAAGTCAGTCAGTCAGTCAGTCAGTCAGTTAAAGTGATTGTTATGCAAAATCCAGATAAAGATGATGATGATGATGATGATGATGAATACACTCTCACTATACATGGTGTTTTACAAGTAAAATAATAAATCAGTTCCCTACTCTCATTTTTGCAATCTAAGTCAGACATAACTCAAAAGGAAAAGGGGATGGCAGTGTGGATTAAGAATAGGGCAATGTCAGTTGAAATGGAGAAAGGGATTTTCATCTGCTTCTGGGCTTAGACATGATGGAACTGTGCCTATTCTTCTTTTTCAATGCCAGGACAGTGGTTTTATTAGATATTCCACTGTACTTGCATAAGGTTCAAGGGCTCCAGTGCTGTAAAAAGGGAAACAAATCTCAGGGTGAATAGCTGGAGGAGGAGAATGTTTGATCTTTTTATTTTAGTATGTGAGGTGGATATAAAGTCTTTCCACCCATTATGAACTGGCTCCAGTTAAGGCACTCATACATGTGGTCGCGTCTGCAACACCTACCAACAAGTGGAAAGGATGACAAGAGAGATGGCAGGTGTCTGGACCATGAGTAGAAACAGGTAGGGCTATCCATAGCAAACAACAAGGAAGGAGTGTGCACAAAAATAACAAAAGCAATAAGTGTGTGGTATCACAGTAATATTATTATTATTATTCCACTATAGTTATAAGCACAACAACATATCATACCGCCTGAAGTCCCAAGCAGATAATGAATGTATCTGACTGCTCCGTAGCAAGTTCCGTTGAGGGAAATCCCACAATATACTCCGATACACATAGACCAGAAAGGTATCTGTAAAGTTCCACAAAGCGATGTAGGCTCCGGATAGGAGTAAACCATAAATCCCAATGAGGGTAATTGCAATCCACAAGATGGTAGAGCCCAGGAGAACAGTGAAAGTAAGGTCAAAGCATGAGGAGACTCTGGACTAGTGCGGCACGAAAACGGGTGTCCACATCGACGGGGAAGCGACTGGTGAACGTGGAGGGTGCAAGATAAAGCCCTCTAAAGCATGAGAGGCTTTAAATCATGCCGATGGGTTGCAAATGCTTGGATTTAGAGGCCAAGAGTCTGTTTCACCATTGCTGGTTTTATCAAGGCTTAAGGTGAGAATATACAGAAGGCGTTCTAGTACAAGCGGTAATGTATACATAAACATTACATGTCATGAGCACCAAAAAACAATAATAGCCCGTGAGGAAATAAATCGTAGTGTTATATACATACCAAATTCTTCAGCATGAATAGTATAACTCTTACATTCAGAATGAGGGTGACCCAAAGGTAAAGAACACAGGGGTATCCCAGCCTGAAGTACTTGTATTAATTAATTAAGAATGGAGTTGATACTGATAGGATTGTTAAGGCCACATGGCCATTCAGAATCTAACAGTAAGATCCAGCGATTTTCACCATGGCTTAATTGAGTGGTGGTATCAAAACAGAGAATTGGGAACAATCCTTTCCAAAATTCTAATCTTAAGGGAGGCTGCGGAGTGTTTCTCTGTTTTACAATGCATGTAGAAACATGAAGTCTGTGGCACCTTGTGATATTCTTGAGCGATGTTCAATGAATCTTTTTCTAATCTCTCTTTTCGTTTGCCCCACATAAATTAAGGGGCAGCCACATGAAATCGCGTAAATGGACAAATTAGAGGTGCAGGTGGCGAAGTCTCACAATTTGAAAGACCTGCCTTTAGAGGGACTGTACATTTCCTTACTGCTATTGATGTTCGAACAAATCAAGCATTTCCCGCATGGTCTAGTGCCCGGGCCCATGCTACAAATGGCATGGTTCAGCTCAGGTGTCTGGACCACGCCATTTGTAGCAATGAAGCACCAGCATTGATGATGATTGTGGTAGCGGTGGTGATGATAATAATAATAATTTATTTCTAACCCGTCCTCTCTCCACAAAAGGATTCAGAGTGGCTTCCAGCAACAGAAATGTTAATCATTCAATGCCATATGCAAGGACAAATGGAAACAAAACAGAAACAAACCAATTGAGACCCATTCTTCTTGTAAGAGCTTTGGCAGCAGTGGTACAAAGTATGGGGAAATTCTTGGGTCAAGGTATGAGCTCAGCAGCAACATAAGGCCTACAGATACGTCCCATCTTTCGCTCTCCATATATATAAAGGGGGGGTGTTGCCTGAGAATTAATATCTGTTGCTGAGCCATCAGTGGGGTTGCCAGGCTCGAAGCATATGATTATGTCTTCTAGCACTTTCCAGATGAAAATGGATACAATGGAAGTTATCAGTAAGCAGGGCCTAGGAAAATGAAGACAATAGTCATACAATACAGTAAACATCTAACATTGTTGCTTACTTCTTGAATTGTTCCTGCAGTTATCTTCTACAGTGAATATCCTTTTGCAGCTTTCTAGATCCAGATAGACTCTTTGAAATAGAATTGGTGGATCCTAAAATCTGCCTCTGAGTATTGTTTGATAAAGAAAACTTCATGAAATTCATAAGGTCACCATAGGCTGATAGGCGACTTAAAGTGACATAAACAAACAGCACCTTATTTGAAACTATATATTTCAAGGCTAGAAAAAGAAGAAGAAATGCCAACTTATGAGATATTTTTTGCTCACAAATACAGAATACTCAAATATAACACCACTTTTATCATCTGAAGCAAATGCATCTTCTCTGCTGCCCCCCCAGCTGTGGAACTCACTACCTGGTGAGATTAGGCAATGTTTTACTTATTTTATTACAATGTTATTTTTTGCCATTCTGTATTTATTTTGTTGTAATTTGCTATAATTGTATTACTGGGCATGGCCTCATGTAAGCCGCCCCTAGTCCCCTTTGGGGAGATGGTGGTGGGGTATAAATAATAATAATTATTATTATTATTAATTATTATTATCTCCACCACAAACAGCACACACTACTTCATAGAAAAAGAATAGTTAAAAGCTCAATAAAATGAACAGTGAAACAAACAAGCAAAAATAACCTTGTGCTATATAGCTTGCTTATATATGTATCCATCTGATTGAGCTTCTGCTGCAGATACAAATTCAATGATGATAGGGTTTTTTGTGTGTGTGGGGGGGGGTATTAGATGTTGACCAGCCTTGTATCTGAAATGAAACTGAAAAGGCAGTAAACGTCCTAAGGGCCCCCTTCCACACAGCCATATAACCCAGAATATTAAGGCATAAAATCCCACAATATCTGCTTTGAACTGGATTATCTGATAGGGGTGGATATCTCCAGTTTAAATTACTTTGAAATCCGTTATTTTTCGTATTTGAAATTATTTCCACCATATATCGACTCTCAGCGTCCAACCCAGAAGAGAAATTTCAAAACCGAACCCCAGGGTTGCCATTTTCTAAAAGGGCACATTATTAGGTCATTTTTTCCCGCCTCAGTTCTCAACTCGCGAGAGGAGACTGGAGGGCAGCAGCACCCGCCTTTCTCCTCTCGCCCGCTGACAGCTGAGGCGAAAGCTTTATTCCCATGCAGGGGAGGACGTGGGAAAGCGAGCCCCCACCTCCTCCTCTGCATGGGAATAAACTGGACTCATGTCCTGGTTTACTCCCAAGGAGAGGAGGAAGAGGGGACGCGAATCCCCCCTCCTCCTCTCCCCATGGAAGGAGCCAATGTGCGTTACCTATAATGCGCATTGGCACCTTCCATGGGGCCAGGAGGGGAGGGAAGCCCCTCCGCTCCTCTCCCCATGGAAGGAGCCAATGTGTGTTACCTATAACGTACATTGACACCTTCCATGGGGCCAAGAGGGGTGGGAATCTCCTAGCTCCTTCCCCCATGGAAGGTGCCAATGTACGTCATAGGTAATGCGGATTGGCACCTTCCATGGGGCAAGGAGCAAGGGGATTCTTGGCCCCATGGAAGGTGCCAATCTGCATTACCTATAACGCGCATTGGCACCTTCCATGGGGCCAGGAGGGGAGGGAAGCCCCTCTGCTCCTTGCACCATGAAAGGTGCCAATGCATGTTACCTATAATGCACATTGGCATATTCCAAGGGGTCAGGAGGGGAGGGATCGTAGAGACAGGGAAGGGAGGCTGCGAAGCCCCTGCCTGGGCAAGGAGGCCCTGGAGTGCTTCCTTGCCACTCTCATCGCTGCCAGCCAGCACCACATGATTCTGCTCCACAAGGTAAGTGCACTATACATCCCAGCAACTCCAACTCCCAAATGTCTTGGTCTATTTTCCTCAGATTTCCCCAGTGTTCATATTTGGGCATATTGAAGATTCGTGCCAAGTTTGGTCCAGATCCATCATTGTTTGAGACCACAGTGCTCTCTGGATGTAGGAGAACTACAACTCAAGATCAATGCCCAGCAAACCCTTTCAGTACTTTCTGTTGGTCTCAGAGAGTTCAGTGTGCCAAGTTTGGTTAAATTCCATCATTGGTGGAGTTTAGGATGCTCTTTGTGGGTTAACTAGAAATCCCAGCAACTACAACTCCCAAATGACAAAATCAATTGTTTCAAACTACAATAAAGGAGATTCCCCCTGAACATGAGGAAAACCTCCCTGTGTTTGTTCTCCGCACATCATGTAGTGCTTTTAACTTATGCTTTTAGGATGTTTTTAGTATGTTTTTAGAGTGCATAATGTGTTTTAACTATGTTTTGTATCTGACTTGTTGTGAGCCGCCCCGAGCCACCCGGGAGTGGCAGCCTAGAAGTTTGACTAATAAATAAATAAATAAATAACTGAGAGGTGTTCAGCAGTGGAACTCTCTGCATCAGAGTGTGGTGGAGGCTCCTTCTTTGGAGGATTTTAAACAGAGGCTGGGCGGCCATCTGTGTGAGATACTTTGATTGTGATTTTCTTGCATGAAGTCAGAAGGTCCTTGGACTAGAGATCGTTATTATTATCAGTAGTAGTATGGCTGGATAGCCATACATACAAAGAATCCTTAATAAATTTGAAAATAGTTATATGTTTTGCATTTTTGTAGTGGGTAGGTAGATCATTTTGACTTGGTTGTTTTATAAGTAGCTCCCATGCTGAAAAAGTGTGAGCACCCCTGCATTAGAGTGTTTATCTTGCCCCCCTCCCTATCCTTTATTTCCAACTCTCTGTATTCCACAGTGTTGTTCCATAATTATTGTGTAATATCTTTATGATTGCATTGAATACCACATGCTTTGAGTATCAGAACACTGAATGTGTACATTTCTCTTAGATATTGAAATGTTTTTCTCATGATTAGATGTTTGGATTAATATTGCCCCCCTCCCCTATCTTCTCTGTATTCCACAGTGTCAGCCCTGTTTTTCTGCTTTGCGCATGCGCTGAAGCAGCAGCGAATAATAATGAAAATTTGTTATTAATAACATTTCAGTTACGAAATTTATTTAAAAATTTTCGGAATACTTTCTATAACGACCCAGCAAGGGAAATCCCCCTGCGAGTTTAGAAGCAATGTTTTTTATGGGTCAGCCACCTCTATCTGAGTCCACACTCCCATATATTCCAGTTCAAAGTAGATAATGTGGGATTTTATTCAGCAGTCTGGAAGGGACCTCAGTCTCATAAAAATGCAATGAATTTGGAGAGGAATTCTTATATATTCTGAAGGGAAATTAGTTTCAAGTTAAATTGACTGTGGGATGCTGAGAAAGAGATGTTACAAGAAGGCAGGGTCACCCCCTCCTTTTTAAAAAAACACAACAAAAACCCCTGTCATATCTTAGAGGTGTCAGATCCTGCCTGGCCTTGGAAGTTACATAGGGTTGTCACTGGTTTGTATTTGGATGGGAGTCTGTTTCAGATGAAGGAACTGACAAAAATCCTAGCTCTGAAAATTCCTTGTTTAAGAGGGCCCTATGAAATCAATGGAGTCACCATAGGTCAACGTGTGACTTAAAGGCACATGTACACACTCAGTGCGGGTGCTGTCTATTGTCTCTTTAAGAAGTTCTTGTGAGAGAAAATGAATAAATATTTCCAAATTGAGGGCAGATGCTATGTCACCTTCTCAGACCAAGAAGATTCAATTAATGCTACTTATTTTTACAGCTAGATGTTGTTCTACATTCCAGCTTTTAATAAATACTATTATTTGAAGACATATCTGATGTTTTCCATCATACAAAACTGAGCACATACAAAATAGGTTTTTTTGCTTTTTTCTACTCAGTGATCACAAAAAACTGTTTGCACACATTTAAGCATAAAAAGAAGGATTGGTTTGCAAAGACTGTGGGGGTAAGGCTTCCTGCAAGACCTAAATTTCAAGACCTTGTTTTAAAGGGTTTTTTAAAAACAAAAAATAACAACAAACAATAAATTCATTCATCCATCACTACTGTATTCATTATTATGCCATTGTAAAACTTTTGACCCTAAAGAAATTGTGAAGCAACCACTCAAACATTTTTTTTACAAAAGAAATATAATCAGCAATTAATTACTGCAATACAACTTATTTATGTTTATGCCTATTTGTTACTCACTCATGGGGAGGTGAAAGTGTTATTTGTGCAGTAAAAATTTTCTGGAAGAGGTCATTCTATTTTATCTGATATCCTGGATGCTCCAACATTCTGGGGAAAAGTTTTGCTCAGGAAGAGTGATCATAAACCTGATACTCAGCAGTAGTGCAAAATGGAGAAGGGGGGAGAGCAGAAATCTTGCACATGATTAAAAACACCTTTATGATACCTACATCGATATCATACCTACCAACATTATGTAGATAAACACTTTTAGGAAATTCTCCCAAAATAGCAGAGCATTCAAAAATACAAACAGGATACTAGGCCTGGTTAGGTTTTTTGGAATGCTATGAAAATCGGAATTAATTCACTTTTGAAGCGTTTTTGAAGCAATGTAAGCAACCCGGAAGTGAATTTGCCATTTTGAAACCACCACCGCCCTTTTCTGAAAGGAATCAGCAAAAATGGCCTAAATCCATTTTCTCTCCCCTTCTTTCTTTCTCCCAAGTCAACGCGGGAGAAACTCCAGAGCTTCCCATGGCCGCCCCAACTTTCCCTCAGCCCACCGCCAATTCCCAGTTCTCACCTTGCTTTTCCTCCAGAGCAAGTGGCTGATGAAGCCAAACACAGTGCCCTGATCTTTAGCAGAATCGGCTTTTTCCTCTTGGCATTGGCAGAAGGCTCGGAGGACTTGGGGGAAAGACTCAGTTTGGAAGCGCATTTCTGTCCTCCATGTGAGAACTGGCGGGAAATGCGGACCTTAGCAAAGCGTGCCTTCTCTGATGGCCAAGAGGGCGCTGCAAGGAGGGAGCACTGAAAGGAGGCACTGCCACCCCACACCGTGGAAAACATGGCCCCAGATGCCACAGAGGAGCACCTTGGGCACCTGAGGCCAAAGCGCCATGGAGAAGTAGAAGCAGACCCACCCGGACTTCCTCCCTCCCTTGGATACTCGCTCTCTACGCTCTACAAAACATTGTACTGTCAAAGGGGGAGCCAACAGGATGCAGGATGGCTTTCCCCAAGCCCCCCGAGCCTTCTGCCAATGCCATAAGGAAAAACCTGACTCTGCTGGGGATCGGGGTGCTGAGTTCGGCTTCACCAGCTACTTGCTCCGGGGGGAAAGCAAGGTGAAAACTGGGAAGAGGCGGTGGGCTCAGGAAAAAAGTTAGGGCTGCCGTGGGAAGCTCTGGAGTTTCTTTCTCCTGCCTTGACTTGGGAGAAAGAAAGAAGGGGAGAGAAGATGGAGATAGGTCCCTAAAGGCGCCCCAGTTCTCATGTGGAGGGAAGGCATCTGTGTCCAAACTGGGTTAAACATGCGTGTCCACCATTAACGAAGCCATTCCAAAATTTCGTAATTTTTCCAAATAAATTTTGTGGCTGCAAAAGAAATTTGTGTGGCTGCAAAAAGAAGGCAAAGGTACAGAGTTCAATCTTTAAAGTTAAAAAATGTTTATTTAAAAATAAGAACTACATTTCTTGATAGGAAAGAATTGGAGCTAAGCTTCTTTTCAACTTCATAACTACTAAGTTACAAAACAAGAGGAAAAGTTCCAAAAGAAGAGGGAAAACTTTCAAACACTACATCTCTTCAAACACACAGAGTAGAGAGAGGTCAGAATGCAAAGATAGAAAAAGCAAAGCAAAGGCATGCAACCTGAAGAGTATCCCATGTACACCATCAATCAGGATGGAAGCAGGAGAGGGGGAGAGAGAACAAAGAGATAAATTCCAAGTTACATTCAGGATTTGGGGGGAAGGGATTCCATCAGCCTATTCTAAAGGCAAATAACTGTTCCTCATTGAGGACTGCATGCTTGGGCATTGTGGGGTTGAATATCAGCAAAAACTAGGACATATGGCCCAGCTACATCAAAGTATGGTCAAAATACTGATAGTTATTTTTAAAAAACCCAACTAGGAAAAAATGCAGTAGTTTGTTATTGTCTGAACTTACTTGGAGGGCAAGATTTTCCTCTCTTTTCCTCTCCCTTCTGTTGAATTAACTGAGCACAGGCTAACTTTACAACTTGAACTCAGACAGGATCTACACTGCCAAATAATGCAGTTTGAACTGCATTATATGATCAGTGTAGACCCATATAATGCAGTTTACAC
Organism: Anolis apletophallus; assembly: GCA_030556195.1. Classification (NCBI taxonomy): domain Eukaryota; kingdom Metazoa; phylum Chordata; class Lepidosauria; order Squamata; family Anolidae; genus Anolis; species Anolis apletophallus. Next base: position 72,663,602 of record JARBWK010000005.1, read on the forward strand.
TAACCACATAAAACATTTCATGGCAGTGTAAATAACATAATAAAACTTTATTTGTACCCTGCCCCAAGGGACTTGGAGCAGCTTACAGACATAAACATATAAATGAACGATCAAATTATTAACATAACCAATTATACAATCAAAATTAACACAAAGCAGTGTAGATTTATATAACCCAGTAGAATGCAATTAAACTGCATTCTGAAAATGCATTATATGGCAGTGTAGAAGGGGCCTCAGTTTGCATCAAGTGAAGCAAGTCAAGGACACAGAGAAAAAGTAGGCAAGAGAAACTAAGGGCCCTTCCACAGAGTCATGTCACCCAGAATATCAAGGCAGAAAATGTCACAATATCTGTTTTGAACTGGGTTATCTGGGTTATCTGAGTCCACACTGCCATATATTCCAGGTCAAAATGTGGGATTTTATTCAGCTGTGTGGGAGGGGCCTAAGAGATTTTTAAAAGCAACTTAAAAGTGTGACTAACTGAGGTATCAGGCCCATCAATATACTAGGTATCCTCAAGAATGTAGGCTAAGATGCAATGCAGTTTTTGAAACTGGCATGAGTCAGGATTTCAACTTGGTTTTCCAGAGTTCAGCAGAGATTCATTCTTTGGGAATCATCCTGTTCTTGTTGTCTTTCTCCACAGGCAGTTTGCCCAGTCTCGGCTGCTGTCTTGTGTGAAATGAATTGTCATCTCTCTGGATCTCCTCTGAAGAATGATCCACTTCTGAGTTGAGCAATATGCCAACGCTTGTTCCATAAATTGCTTTGTGTCCTCAGCCAGCCATAAGGAGAGAAAAAGCCCTTGGGCCACTCTAAAACTGCCAATGACAATCTTCATTATGTCATAACTCACCCTCTGAAATCTGATGCAGAGAAGTTGAATCCTGAGGGCTTCCTTGCTCCAAATGATGGCGCCCTTCTCAAATGTGTCAAGCTGGTAGCTGAAGCAACTGAAGTACTCTCTCACCTGAAGAAATTAATGGATGTTGAGGAGATGCTCCAAGTTTAAGAGAGGGATACCTAAAAGCCTACCATAGTGGTTCTCAACCTGTGGGTCTCCAGATGTTTTGGCCTTCAACTCCCAGAAATACTAACAGCTGGTAAAGTGGCTGGGATTTCTGGAAGTAGTAGGTCAAAACACCTGGGGATCCACAGGCTGAGAACCACTGGCCTAGCATAATTTCTAGAGGTGTGCACAACATCCAAAATCTGCTTTGTTTGTGTATACAAAATTTGAGTGACTCTTGTTTTGATTCTGAAGTGTTTTGAAAAATTCGTAAGAGGTTTGTGTCATATCTAAGTTTATGAACCTGAACAATCCCTAAAAGAGTTCTCAAGATGGCTAAACATGGACTGTTATATGTTGAACATATCATGAGGTAATATAAATAATTGGGAAATATGATAATGCTTGATAAAGTGAGAAGAAATAAGAAAAGAAGGAGAGTGCACTTCTGGTCAAGGAGGTCATGGTATTAAGTTTGCAAGAGTAGTTGTTGATTAGGGATCTTGGAGGTCTGTCATTCATAGGAGCATCACAAGTTGAAACTGACAGCAAATAACAACAATGAATTCTTTACAGCAGAGGTGAAAATTGTGTAGTCTTTGGACCACATGGGACCAAAGGAATACTTCATGTGGCTCTTCAGTCCCCCTTTCAAACCAACCTCAAATTAAAACTTGACCTTTCCCCCCAAAATGATATTCAAGATGGTTTAGATTAGAGAACATAAGAACATAAGAAGAGCCATGCTGAATCGGACCTCAGCCCATCTAGTCCAGCATTCTGTATCACACAGTGGCCCACCAGTTGTACACGGGGATCTCGAGCAGAAGGGAGGGCAAAACCCTGACCTGCTCCCGACCCCCCACAACCAGTACCCAGGGAAAACAAATACAGTACACCTAGAAACATTCAAAAGGTGAACATTAAGGACTTCATCACATGGAGGTCCAGAAGCCAGGGGAAAGTGGGGAAAATTGTGGGGCAGCATTCTGTTTTGTCCCCTTACCATCATGGGCTGTTATCCTACAATGTTTCCGTGCTGTCCCAAGCTTGTTTATGCCTATCTTGCTCTTTGTTTTGTTTTGTTTTTACAGCCGCCACACATAGGGTGACATTTTCAAAGAGATATCAGCATGACTCCTAGATCCACTGGAAATTTACTGCCAGTTCAAATCCCATCAGTGTATATGGATTTTTCTCTCTTGATTCTACTTAATTTTCATTTACATTTTAAAGCCCATTCTCCCACTTTAGAAAAATGCTTTTAGAGCTCTTTGCAGTTTTTATTTGTCCTCAGCACCCTAAATAATTTATTGTCTTCAGCAAATGTGACCACCTTACTTTGGACCTCTAATGAATGACCACTATGAAGGGGTTAGTTCAGTTAACCGGGCACAGGACTTTATACACATAAAATCTTCGACGCTGCCACCAATAAAATGTGGAGGGCTTGGGGTTTTTTGGAATACAAGGCTAACAATCCTCAGGGATATGTAAAAAAGACTTTGTCTGCTGAGATTTGAATAGGCTACCACCAAATTATAAAAGGGTTGTTTGTGATATAACTGGAGTGTGCTGAGAATTAACTGAAATGGTTTGAATTTGAACTCGGGGCACTGAAACAAGAAGGGTAAAAATACTAATCTTTTAGTTAATGCTGCCACCAATTGTTAAATACTCTTCCTAATATGTGGATGTGGGAATTCTTGGCTAGAGAGATACACAGAGGCAATGGGTGTTCAATAATAAAGATGTTTATTTGTGCTTATAGAGCAGACAATAAATCGTAATGGTTGCAGAGATGTATGAAGCTTGATGGATTGGTTACGTTAAACAGTTCAATGCTTGAAAACTTCAGGTTACAAATTAGCTTTCCAAGTTCCTAGAAAACTAGTAGTCTACAGCTAACTAGATCATATTTCCTTAAACAGCCCTATCCCCGAGTCTGTTCTAATGTATTATCAAACTACTTTTCCTCCACAACTGCCTACTGAACTTTGCTAACTAACCACTGGCTTCCAAACTTCCAACTCCCTCTCTCCACTCCCTTCCTCCAACCCCAACTGTCTCTTGTCAACTGTCAGAATTCAAAATTCCACTGGCAATAAAGCAGAATTGGCACTTTTAGCAGAAGTACAGTCAGGAGAGAGTGATGCACAAGCACAGAACTTAGTATAGCGAGATAGCTTGCCAAAAATCATGCTAAATGCCATTACGAGAATAATGCACTTTGATTGGTGGGTCAGGCACAAGCTGTGATTTGTTAGGGAACATCATGTGCCTTTCCTGATAACACCGGCCGTGATTGGCCTAGCTAGTTCCAACGTGCGTTTGTTTACATTGTATCTGATTGGTAGAAACTGCGCATGGGTAAATGAAACCGTTCCTCCTTGCTGGCATAGAGGGACGGCTTAGAAATGTTGCTAATTCAGGTACAGGCTGCTCATATGGCAGATAACATACTGTGGGAATGAAGAATTAATAACTGCGTAGTGCTGTTTAGCAAATGAGAATGCTAATAGAATATGATGCCAAATAATATGATGTTTAATTGGATAGTAGAAATGTGTTAATGATGTGAACCAATGAAAATGATGAAGAAAGGAGGAGAGACGGGACCTGCCGCCATAGCATGTATATAAGGGAAAGTAAGAGAATGTTGAGGGCTCTTGCCCTGAGGCAGCTAGTTCTGTGGGCAGGTCCCGTCAGCTGACGTGTGCAAAATAAACTTTGGCTTCATTGCATACAGTACGGTTGTTACGTCTTCTCTCGTTCCTGTGCTCGCGCGTCCACGCAACCTGTGAACAAAAAGGTAAAACCTAGGGAGTTTTGGGACTCCAGATTTGCTGCTACATATTTGGTGACCCCGACGTGATTCAGAAAGGCGATAAGACGAGTCTGTAACGGAGGGAACGTAATCCTGTTGGCTGGACAGCTCTCGCTCGTGAGTGGGGAGCTGGGGTGACCCAGGAGGGCTGAGAAAGGGGGCCCCCAACCACCGCACGACCGGCTGCCTGGCTCGCCCCAGACCACCGCTCACAGACCCGAGAGACCGCAACCACCATTACTGTCAGTGAACTCAAACCCAGAAGGAAGCCCGGGGGCGCTGGTCGGACCGCGCCTAGTGAGTAATCCGGCACAGAAGAAAGTCCGGGGGTGCAGTCTGCTGATCTGCATCTAGTGAGCAATCCGGCAATCGAAAGCGCGCAAGAGAAAGTCGGGGTGCAGTCTGCGACCGCATCTAGTGAGCAACTGATGACAATCGAGTGAGGATGCGGGAAGTGGTCCCGGGGTCTGCAGGAATCGGCAAGTATAGAGCTCTTAACACTAACACGTAGGGAACACACACTCATTGGGAGGTGGGCAAGCACTCAAGTGTTTTTGGCTGGTGGAAGATGGGTGGTGTGGGATCAAAAGCGAGGAAGGGAGACCCTTTGAAATGTGCTAGAAAACTGGGATAGGTTCTGCCTGTTAGCAGTAGAGGGAAGTCCGCAAGACTGAAAGATTACAGGCTCAGAAATTTGTGCACAGAAGTGTACGGCTGTCCCAGAGATTAGCTGGCCGGAGGCAGGAACCTGGGATTTGAGAACCTGCATGAAACTAGAATCTTATTGCTCAAGTACATCCAACTGATCAATGGATTTACTCTCTGCAACATGGCTGAGATTGGTTTGGAGGGGATCTGGTGGGCGGCCCAAAGGGGCAAGCAAGAGTGAGGATGTTTTGTTA
>JARBWK010000005.1:74468445-74672727 GCA_030556195.1 Anolis apletophallus
AGCCCTCCAGTCCTTCGAGGGCCAAATTCTGAAACAAATAGTGTTAATCCTGACAGACAATACCACCGTAATGTTTTATTTAAACAAACAGGGGGGCACCCATTCCAAACCTCACCATCCAGATTTGGGACTGGTGCCTTGCGCGGGACGTCCACCTGGTGTCCCTTCATGTCCCGGGGGAGGAGAACATCCTAGCGGATTGTCTAAGCAGAACTCCCATGTCCCACCACGAGTGGGCGCTCCACCCGAGCGAGGCGTGGAGGCTCTTTCGGGCATGGGGACAGCCCCAGATAGACCTATTTGCTACTGCCAAGAACACCAAGTGTCCCCTATACTGCTCCCGCTACGAACCCAGGACAGCCACGTCGTTGGGAGACACATTTCTCCTCCAATGGACGACTCACTACCTTTATGCCTTCCCGCCTTTCCCCCTCCTCGCGAGGGTGGTGGCCAAGATTCAGGCAGACAACCCCTCATGCATAGTTGTCACCCCATGGTGGCCTCGTCAAGCGTGGTTCTCCACGCTGCTTTACCTATCCAAGAGGACGTTTGTCCCGTTGCCCCACAGGGTGGACCTGCTGACTTCCCAGGGGGGAAGGTCTTCTATCCAGAGGTACGCAAACTGAAGCTTACCGCATGGAGGATCCTTCCCCCCCGATGACTCAGTTTGACCATTTGTCCTGGCCCGTTAGGGACATCATGGAGGCGGCCCATAGGCCCTCCACGAAACGCTCCTATGACTATAAGTGGAGCTGTTTTCTTAAGTTCACTGCCCCTCTCGACGTGGATCCTACCACAGCCCCAGTACCCGTTGTCCTAGATTTCTTGGTCTCATTGTTCGATGCGGGATTGTCGCCCGCATCGATCAAATGTTACCTTGCAGCACTTACCTGGTACAGAAGGAAATTGGGTATACCTTCTCTATTTGGGGATCCTTCGATCCGCATCTTTCTAAGGGGTATTCAAAAAATTAGACCAGTAGTCGCTCCGGTGGTCCCCGCGTGGGACCTTGACCTTGTACTAGCGTCACTCATGAAACCCCCGTTCGAGCCACTATCGTCTGCCCATATTCCCACCTTTCTTGGAAGGTGGCCTTCCTGGTAGCGGTGACTTCTGCCAGGAGAGCGAGTGAAATTTCAGCTCTACGGGCTGATCCCCCCTATGTGAGATTTCACAGGGACAGGGTGGTTCTGCGCACAGACATTGCTTTCCTCCCCAAGGTAGCAAGACCTTTTCACATGTCCCAGGAGATCATATTACCAGCCTTCTTTCGGGACCCTTCTACTCCCCTAGAACGCGGCCTGCATTCTCTAGATGTGAGGAGAGCGATAGCCTTCTACCTAGACAGGACAGCAGCGGTTAGGAAGACCCCTAGGTTATTCATCAAATACCGCAGGGACGAGTTGGGATTACCAGTGTCGACCCAAAGGCTCTCTTCCTGGATAGTAGCAGCTATCCGGTTGGCTTACGTGATACAGAGACAACCATTGCCTCAGGAAGTGAGAGCCCACTCTACGAGGGCGGTGTCAACCTCCGCTGCGTTTCTGCGGGGAGTCCCCCTCGAATCAGTCTGTTGGGCTGCCATCTGGTCGTCGCCGTCATCCTTCATCACCCATTACAAGTTGGATGCGGTTTCCAGAGACGATACTCGTTTTGGGAGAGCGGTCTTGTTTTCGGCGCTGGCATGACGCCCACCTTCCAAGGTTAGTTGTAGCTCGCTATTCTATCAGATGTGTGAGATCCACAGTGACTACGAAAGAGAATTATGGGTTGCTTACCTGTAACCGTAGTTCTCTGAGTAGTCACCTGTGGATTCACACATCCCCACCCTTCCTTCCCTCGAGTGTCATGCCTCGTCTTCTGGCTGTCTTTAGCGGCAGAAGAGAATTGAGGCTAGCCCCACCCTCGGGCTATTATATACTCGGGGGCGGGAAGGGGTGGGGCTAGGATTTTTTTATCTTTACTAGAAGGTTCCGAGCTGTTCTGCTTGGCAGCAGGAATATCAGATGTGTGAATCCACAGGTGACTACTCAGAGAACTACGGTTACAGGTAAGCAACCCATAATTCTTCCTAATGTTCAGGTGGATTCTCCTTTCCTCCAGTTTGAAGTCATTTTTCTGCATCCTGGTCTTCAGGGCAGCAGAAAACAAGCTTGCTCATAGGTCAGAGCTTTCCAAATTTTTCATTTTGGTGATATTCTCTTTAGACAAGTATCCTTTTGCCACACAGTAATTCAATTTTACGTGCAAACTGGAGGTTAAACCAACCCACTACAAGATTTTCACATAGTGTAAGTGTTCCCTCACTTATTGCTTGGGTTAGGTTCTAGGACCTCCTGCAATAAGTGAAAAACCGCGATGTAAGGATGCTCTATTTATTTGAATAATTATACATTATTTTAGTAGTTATACACTATTTTAAGTCTTTATAAACTTAAAATAAAGTGAAGGAAAGGAAGGAAAGGCTCTTCAAGGCTGGAGGGAGGGAGGAGGGAAAGCGTCTTGGAGAGCAGCAGCGGCAAAACCCCACAAAACAGCGAAAATACCATGATATATATATAAAACTAGCTGACCCGTGCACGCGTTGCTGTGCCATAGTCTGTGGCTAACCCCTTCTACCCACATGGTGGGAAAGCACAGTCAAAGGTCTCTTGACAGATGGCCATTTTGCCTCTTATTGATAACATTAAGAGACCTTTAGCAGTTTGCTCAGAATGAGTTGGGATTTGTATCTTCCTTTTGTTGTATTGTAGTCCTGTCCCGCTGTATTTCCAGGCCGTGGCATGAAGGAAAATGCAAGCAGCACCCAATTTCCAACATCCAGTATTCTCTATTGCTCAAGTTTAGTTCAATTCTATTGCTGTTGGGAGTTCAAAATGCTACAAATCCCAGCAGCTAAAACTCCCAAATGACAAAATCAATCCCCCACAACTCCACCAGTGTTCAACTGTGGATATATTGAGTATTTGTGTATCTGGTCCAGATCCAGGGTTGTTTGGGTTCAGAGTGCTTTCCAAAAGTAGGTGAACTATGTCTCCCCTAAATCACTGTCAATTCCTGCCAAACCCCTCCAGTATTTTCTGTTGGTCATGGGGGTTCTGTGTGCCAAGTTTGGTCCAGGTCTATCATTCATGGGGTCTCGACTGTGGAAGTCAGAGCTGAATTGGCCGAAGGTAATGCAAATCCCATCATCCGTTGTCCATAATCCCCTAAAGATATTGTTTTTGTGATTAATCACTATGCTTTAATTATGGAAAATATGGTTGGGGGTCACCACAACATGAGGAACCTTATTTAGGGGTCACGGCATTAGAAAGGTTGAGAACCACTGCTATAATACATATATCTTTCTGTTTAATTGCTATTAAATTTTTAAAAATTAATTTATAGGGGGGCGGTGAGCCAAAAAAGTTTGGAAACCACTGGTGTAGACAGTTAGAGTGGTGCCAATTCTATAGTGTCGCTCAGTGTTTCCCAACCTTCCCAAAATGACACTCTGAGGCAGAGAGTTCACTGCTGAACAGCTCTCACAGGAAGTTCTTCCTAATATTCACCCTCCTACACACACATGCTTCCCTGTACTTTTCTTGCTGCACTGTTGAGCTCTCTCTCTCTCCTGTCTCTCTTTCTCTCTCTCTCTCTCTCTCTTTCTCTCTCTCTTTTCTCTCTCTTTCTCTCTCTCTTTCTCTCCCTCTTTCTCTTTCTCTCTCTCTCTTTCTCTCGTTCTCTCTCTCTTTCTTTCTCTCTGTCTTTCTCTCTCAGGGCCAGCGGTGGCGGTGGTGAGGGAGGGGGCCGGTCAGGGAGGAGGAGGCAGCAGCGACATGCGGTGCTGCTTTTTCCTCCTCCTCCCTGACCGGCCCCCTCCCTCGCTGCCTCCGCCGCCTCTGCTGGTCCTGATCCGAACGGCAAGGGGGAGGAGGAGGCGGAAGGCGGAGGAGGAGGGCCTGAGGAGGAGGGAGGGAGCCGCCTCCTCCTCCCTGACTGGCCCCCTCGTCGCCGCCGCTGCCTCCGCTGGTCCTGATCTGAGTGGCGAGGGAAATGCTTTCCGCTTTCCCCCGCCTGTGCTGGCAAGGGCCCCGCTTCTTCCTCCTCTTCCTCCTGGGCGAGCAGGCTACAGGCCCGAGGCCTGGTGCGGGGCCTGTACCTCTTACCGGCGGGTATGTGGCGGCGGCGCTGTTTCGCGTGCCAGGGCCATGGCCGTTTGTTTTGGTTCCAGGCGCAGGGGTTTCTGGGAGTTGTAGTCCAAAATGTTTTTCAGGGTTTTTGGCCGTTGCCAATTATTTTTTAAGGGTTTTTTTGGCTAACAACATACCGAGTAGGGTTTTGGGGGTATGTGGCCTGGTTTGGTGTGTCTGTGTTGTGTAGTTTCTTTGTTTACTGGCTACTTCCCATGACAGCTCTCTTTTTATATATATAGATTAATATTTTTTCAATCCACGAAACAGCGAGTCCGCAATAAGCAAACTGCGAAGTAGCGAGGGAACACTGTGTGTGTGTGTGTGTGTGTGTGATGTTTCATATAATTTTTACTGTGTAAATGAGGTTTGGAAAGTTTTACTTTACATTTCTTATGTACTACAGTTGTGTGTCATTTCCTTTATATCCGCTCCATGTGATCAATTGCAAACATCAATTTCAACAGATGTTAATTTGTTAATTAGAAACATCCATTTTCATGATAATTACCAAAAGTCAATCAACAAATTGTGCAAATTGTAGAAGTTATAAAAGTACTTACACTTGAACAGCACCATCATTCCACTTCTCTAGTGATTAAACCACTCTGGAGGTTTTAAACTGAGACTGGATGACTGTCTTTTGGGAGGACTTTGACTGTGTCTTCCTGCCTAGGTGTACAGGGTTCGATTCCACAGGGATCGTATTTAATGTGACCTCTCCACCATGACCTTCCCATCTTGGGTGTCCCTTCACAGTTTCGCTCATGGTGTCATTGAGGTGCTCAAACTCCAGTATCACAACAAGGCAACGATCTATTTCAGGAGAATTAACTAACCGGAGCATATTTTAACATAATCAGTAATTTGGCAAATCTAGAAAGTTAGGATAAAATAACTGAGTGACTAAGAAGGCACATTAAACTAGTGCATGCAGAGCCCCTCTTATGGAAAAGGGCATTTAACAGTAACTAATGCAAACCATAAGCCCAATTAAAATATATTTAGAAAAATCAGGTCACCCAAGAGTGACTACAGTGTTCTTGCAACAATCTGCTCAAACACTGTGCCCAGGAAGGGGGAATTCCATGTTAAAGTTTTTCACATCTTTGAGGCCTAGGTTAGGTTACGAGGGCGGGTCAATAAGTCTGTGACTTTTTGAATTTCCCGCCTCTTAACTGAAAGGGCAACACTGCTCCTGTCAACAGGCATCTGTCAGTTGACTCCTGTCAAAATTTGAACAAGCTGCATCATTTAGTTTGTATTTGACAGCCATTGATAGTGAATTTTGTGTGCTCATTAAGCATTTTTTTTCCTTGCTGTTTTTTAAACAAGTATGATGAAAGATGAAATTCTAAGGCCATTGGCCCAGTGCTGAATTGTATTTTTCTTTCAATTTGTGCAGATTTGATTATAGCAAACCTTCCACAGTGCATGTAGAGCAGTTGAATGAACAAATGGTTAAGGCAGACTAGGGAACACACCTTGAATCATTGCTCTCACAAAATAGGGAAGTTTATCCCTATCTCTTACTCTTCAGAATTCATTCTGTCTTTTGTTTTTCAGAAGAGGATGTGGAGAATTTTGATGTTACAAACCTGTCTCAGGATGTGATGCGGAGCATTGAAGCAGATAGCTTTTGGTGTATGAGCAAGCTACTAGATGGGATACAGGTATACTTTGCTTCCTCGGTCTCTTTGTCTATTCCTTCTGGACCTTGGTGGAAACTACTTAATAGCTTGGTCATGCTCCATACTAAAAATGCTGCATCCAGGCAATCTAAGTATTGCACTTAAATATGTACTTTCTGTCCCTTGTATGAGTAATACCAATTCAGCACAGTTGCATATTTGTTCTTGTCCTTCATGATTCATTTCACATTTGCATAATTTATTCATTCAGATCAATAGTGTCTTGCTGAGCATATTTACTTTTGAATTTGACCACTAGAATTGGGCGAAAGAGATTGCATGTAATAATAGGACACTAGGTTTTCCAACCTGGTACCCTCCATATTTATCAGACTACAATTCCCATAGTATCCCACAAACTTGGCTATGGAGTTGCCCATTGATAAATGATTCTTTTCAGCACTTGCCAGTTGCCGTCTAACAGGCATAGTGTGGAGTAACGGTCACTTTTACATTTATTTATGACATTTCTACCCTACCTTTCTCAACCCCAGAGGAGACTCAAGGCGGCTTTACACATAGGCCATTCTATGCCATTAAAAACAATATACAATTACAATGAGGATTTTAAATAAAATTATAAAATACATCAAAACATTTAAATCAATATCACCATTGTTAAACCACGCCATCCATAATCGTAATCCAGGCCATTCCAATAGTCTTTGCACATAATTCTATATCTATCTATTGCACAATTTCTCCAAAGGCTTGATCAAAGAGTCACGTTTTTACTCTCTTACAAAAGGTCAGGAGGGAGGGGCTGATCTAATGTCCCTGGGGAGTGAATTCCACAGCCGAGGGGCCACCACTGAGAAGGCCCGTCTCTCATCCCTGCCAGTTGTGCCTGCGAAGGAGGCGGGACCGAGAGCAGGGCCTCCCCAGACAATCTTAAACTCCGAGATTGTTTATGGGAGGAGATCCATTCGGACATCCATCTTCTTTGCTGATATTTCTTCTATACGGCAATGCTAGGCAAACTGTGTGTATGTCTAATTTTGAATTTACATTATATTAAAGAGACACCTGAACTTTGAACTATTTCTGAAAGAATAGTTCAAAGCTAGAGAACTTTTACTCCTCCAGGTAGTTTGGATTGGAACACCCACAGTCTGTTACCATTGGCCATCTTCACTGGGGCTCATCTGAGAGTCGAAATTTTGTTTGCATTGTGCACCATTCTTGTAGAAATTCCTGGATAAATCTGAATATTTATCCAGTAAGGAGAAAAATGGTTAATAGCTGAACAATCACAATGAAACAGGCAGGCAATTTCACCCATTCAGTAGGTCCCATGATCACCAGCCTTGAAGTTCTTACTCCATAATACATGAATTTGGTCCCAGTATGGAGTTCTAGTATTTCTTTTAAAATATATATGTGCTATATACTCGAGTATAAGCCGACCTGAATATGAGCCAAGGCACCTAATTTTACTACAAAAAATGGGAAAACTTATTGACTTGAGTATAAGTGGAAGGTGGGAAATGCAGCAGCTCCTGGTAAATTACATTAATTGAGGCATTAGTAGGTTAAATGTTTTTGAATATTTCAAAGAAAAACAGTAAATTAGCTCTGTTAGTGGAAAAATAGGGTCAGCAATAAAAAATATAATAATAATAATTTAAAAACTTCATTAGTATCTTGCCCTATCTCTCCATGGAGGACTCGGGTCAGCTTCCAACATAGTAACAGGCCAACATTCAATGCCTATATAAACAATGTGGAACTAGATATAGATCTATCATTATATATACTAATTTCACATATGCATTTCCCCCTGAAACGTTTGGAAATCCTCTCTCTATATATGTGCAATTTCCTCCTGCAATATTTGCAAACCCTATATATCTTTATTCATATATTGTTATCTAGACATCTCTCTATATTTAGATCAGGGCTGTCCAACTTCTACCGGACCTGTGGCCGGAATTCCAATTACTGATGACCTGGGGGGCCGAAGGGTCTGCCTCCGCCCCGGCTCCGCCCCCGGCTCCACCCCAGCTCCGCCCCCTCCCCGGCTCCGCCCCCTCCCCGGCTCCACCCCTGCCCCGCCCCCTCCCCGGCTCCGCCCTCTCCTCACCTTGGAGGTGTCTGTGGAGGACACCGGGGCTTTGACTTGGAGATAGAGATGAACACCAAAATCCCAGTCTCAAGTCCCAGTACCTGCTTTGAACTGGATTATATTGCAGTGTGGACTCAGGGCCCTTCACACAGCCATATAACTCAGAATATCCAGGCAGGAAACCCCACAAAACCTGCTTTGAACTGGATTATATTGCAGTGTGGATTCAGGGCCCTTCCACACAGCCATATAACCCAGAATACCTGCTTTGAACTGGATTATCGGAGTCCACACTCATATAATCTGGTTTAAAGCAAATAACATGGGATTTTATTCAGATGTGTGGAAAGGAAGTCAAATAAGAAGCCAGGGCCCTTCCACACAGGCCTATAACCCTGAATGATAAGGCATAATATTCATTCTGCCTCTGCTAATAATAATAATAATAACAACAACAGGTTCCTGGAGTAGGAGACCTCCAAGGGCCATCCAGGGCCATCCAGTCCAATCTCCTTCTGCCATAAGGGGAAAACACAATCAAAGCATTCCTCACAGATGGCCATTCAGCCTCTGATAATAATAATAATATAATAATAATAATAATAATTACAATGGGTTCCTAGAATAGGAGACCTCCAAGGGCCATCCAGTCCAATCTCCTTCTGCCATAAGGGGAAAACACAATCAAAGCATTCCTCACAGATGGCCATTCAGCCTCTGATGATGATAATAATAATAATAATAATAATTACAATGGGTTCCTAGAATAGGAGACCTCCAAGGGCCATCCAGTCCTACCTCCTTCTGCCATAAGGGGAAAACACAATCAAAGCATTCCTCAGCCATGTTGAATCAAACCTAAACTCTCATGAGAGCAACAGAAAGTACTGAACCTTGAGTTTGGGAGTTGTAATTCTCCTCCATCCAGAGAGCACTGTGGACTCAAATAATGATGGATCAGGACCAAACTTGGCACGAAGCCTCAGGAGAGGAGGAAGCCGGAAAGGGAATGGGTGAGCACCCCCCGTGCTCCGAACTCAGCCCCGCCCCTTTTTCGCTCTGGCCACGCCACCTCTTGCTCGTGCACTGTCTCTCCTTCCCTCTTTCCTTCAGGTGGTGGAAGGGGGAAGGAATGAAAGGGGGAAAGAGAGAAAGAAGGAGGGAGGGAGAGGGGGGAGGGAGGGAGGGAAGTAGGAGGAGGAGGAAGGGAGCCTGCTTCTCCTCCCTGCCCCGCCCTTCACCCCCCCCCCCCCGGCGGAAAAAAAAAATAAAATAAAAAATATTCTGAAAAATATTCTTAAAAAATATTTAAAAAAATTTTTAATCTTAAAAGGCAGATATCTTGCAGGAGGGTTGGGGGCCGTGGGGAAGGGGCTGGGGGGCCGTATACGGCCCGGGGACTGCCAGTTGGACAGCCCTGATTTAGATAATTATATCTATATAGGATTTGAAACGATTTGCAAAAATTAATATATAAAATTATTTATATGTGTACACACACAGATACAGATTTTAGGTTCCTTTATATACCGTATTTTTCGCACCATAAGACGCACCTGCTGATAAGACGCACCTAGATTTTAGAGGAGGAAAATAGGAAAAAAATATTTTCGCTCCCCTCTAAAATCTAGGTAAGTCTTATCAGCAGGTGCGTCTTCTCAGAGGGCTCGCTGGTTCGCGCCCTCTGCCTCCTTTTCCTTCCCCACCCTATCCTTGAGGGAAGAAAGGTGGGGGAAGGAAAGGAGGCAGAGGGGGAGCGAACCGCGTCGCGTCAGCTCTGACACGACGCGGTTCGCTCGCCCTCTGCCTCCTTTCCTTCCCTCCGCCCTTTCCTCGAGGGAAGCAAAAGTGGGGGAAGGAAAGGAGCAGAGGGAGAAGGCTGTCGCGGCCAGAGCTGACGCGACGCGGCGCTCTGCCCTCTGCCTCCTTTTCCTTCCTTCCCTCCACTTTCCGTGAGGGCGGGGGGAAGGAAATGGAGGCTGTGGGTGAGCGAACCGCGTTGCGTCAGCTCTGACGCGACGCGGTTCGCTCCGCCTCCGCCTCCTTTTCCTTCCCTCTGCCCTTTCCTTGAGGGCGGGGGGGAAGGAAAAGGAGGCATAGGGAGAGCGAACCGCGTCGCGTCAGAGCTGACGCGATGCGGTTCGCTCCGCCTCCTTTTCCTTCCCTCCGCCCTTTCCTTGAGGGCAGGGGGAAGGAAAAGGAGGCAGAGGGAGAGCGAACCGCGTCGCGTCAGCTCTGACGCGACGCGGTTCGCTCCGCCCCTGCCTCCTTTTCCTTCCCTCCGCCCTGTCCTCGAGGGAAGCAATGGTGGGGGGAAGGAAAAGGAGGCAGAGGGCGAGCGAACCAGCGTCCCTCCCCCGCCTCAACGGACCAGAGAAGAGGAGAGGCGGTGACAGGGTGAGTATATCGCCGCCCTCCCGCTGCTCCAGCGCCTTCCCCCCGCCTGCATATTCGCACCATAAGACGCGGCTGATTTTTCAACCCACTTTGGGAGAGAAAAAACAGCGTCTTATGGTGCGAAAAATACGGTATTTATTTATATATATATATATATATATATATATATATATATATATATCTATAGGATTTGCAGAGACTTTTAAACATGTGAGGGGAAATTCATATATAAAAATAATATGTGTGTATGTCTGTGTGTATGTGAGTGATATTATTTATTTATTTACTACATTTATATACTGCCTCTCTCAGCCCAGAGGTGACTCGGAGTGGATACAGGTACATGGAAATCTCTAGATATCTATATGTCTATAGGATTTGCAAAGACCTTCAAACATATGAGGGAAAAATTCATATATAAAATTAATGTAGATAGATAGCTAGATAATATGGGTACACAGGGATTGCAAAGACTTGCAGGAGGAAATGCCTCTCTCTCTCTATATATATATATATGTATGTATGTATGTATGTATGTATGTATGTAGGTGAGATTAACAAATATTTCAGGGGGAAATGCTTTTATAAGATTTATAAGATGCTTTTATAAGATCCCTCTTCTTTCCCTTTTCAAAACATTCCAGCCTGGAAGGAGAAGCAGAGCCAATGAGCAAGGGAGACTTGAAAAAAAAATGTCGTGTCAGAAGCGACTTGAGAAACTACAAGTCACTTCTGGTGTGAGAGAATTGGCCGTCTGCAAGGACGTTGCTCAGGGGATGCCCGGATGTTTTTGATATTTTACCATCCTTGTGGGAGGCTTCTCTCATGTCCCCGCATGGGGAGCTGGAGCTAACAGAGGGAGCTCATCCACGCTCTCCCTGGATTCGAACTGTCTTCAGTTCTGCCAGCACAACGGTTTAACCCACTGTGCCACTGGAGGCTCCTACTTTTGAAAATAAAACACTCTACTAAGGGAGGAGAAGATGAGAGAGAACTATATCATATATTGCAAGCAATAGCCTCAAGGCTCAGCTGCCCAGCTTGACCCTATTATAAGCCGATGGAGGAGTTTTCAGCCCAAAAAAAGGGCTGAAAGACTCAACTTATCTTCGAGTATATACGGTATATATAATAGAAATTTCCACACACATACAAGGGGGAAATGTATAGAAGTTGGGTAAGAAAGAAAAGGGGAGATATGGGTTCCAGTAATTCTTAAAAACTTCAATTTCATAAAACGGAAACATTTTAGAAAGGGCAAGTGAAACATGGGCATTTTTCCTTTACATGCACTGGTTTTTGTTGTTAGGATTTTTATTATTTATTTACTTGTGTTACAGGACAATTACACATTTGCACAGCCTGGAATACAAAAGAAGGTCAAAGCACTGGAGGAACTTGTCAGCCGTATCGATGGTAAGTGAGGCTAAAGCTACTGAAGATGAATTTCAGTTTTCCAGGTTCTTCACCTTTCATATCCCCACCTCAATAACAAAAGAAAAAAAGACTCTGAGTGTGAGCTGTACAAAGATACCATGAAGCCAAAACCAAGCTTGTAATACTTCCTTTAGCCATACAGCTAGGAGATGATCCATTCAGGGTGCCAAATCTTTTAAGTTCTTAATGGCCCCTGTGACTCACATAATAGAGTTTACTGCCCCTGTACAGTGCATCATTTGAAACATTTTAGAGCCGCTATATAAGTGTTTTGTGGTGACCTCTTCTCCAGCCTGATTCCCACATAAACCCACAGCTCCCTGGATGCAATGTGCAATGTGCATTTGATTATGGTTAGGCCCCTGCTTATGAATGCCAGCCCTAATTGACAGATAGATGGTACTTAGCACTTTACCCCCCGGCTTGAGCCTATAGATCGCTTTTTGCACAACTCCATGCCCAGCCCCCTCTAACTTTGATTATGGCCATCATTTTTCTGATCACTGGTTGTTGAAGTTAACAACATCTTAATTATGTTTTTATACCCTGCTGTTTTATTGTTTTATTATATTGTGATATGTTATTGTGTTTTTAACTGTGTTTTTACTTGGTAAACTTGGTTGTTTGCTCTGGGTTTGGTCTCACATTTAAGTCCCTTCAGGGAGATGGTGATGGGGTATAAAAATAAAGTTGTTGTTGTTATGCTAAAGCAGCAGCCAAGGAACTTGGGAGAGCACAGTAAACTGTGAGCAAGTGCAATAAACACCTATGAGTTCACATATGACCATTCAAAGAAATATGGTTACTTCATTACATGATTAAAGGATGTTAGGTTTGAGTCAAGAGAAGATTAGCTGATAGACCTGCAAAAATGGCTGCAGTGTCTAAAGTGACCCTGTAGGAAGCTTGTGGTTTAAGCTGGTTTTGTGAGTAGGGCTTGGGTTAAATGATTCGTAAATAAAAGGTAAATAAAAAAGAATGCCACTGAGATAATGACTTGTTAGGTGTGTCAGTGGGAGACACGCTATATTCAGCCGTGTAAATGGAATGTGCTGTTTCAGAACAGGTACACAATCACTTCAGGGAATATGAAGTAGAATACCTGCAGTTTGCCTTTCGTTGGATGAACAATTTACTGATGAGGGAGCTTCCTCTTCGCTGCACCATTCGCCTTTGGGATACCTACCAGGTATGGACTGTCTAGTCTTGCTTTTGAAGCTGCTGATACCCTCTCGGTTGCTGGGATTTTGCATTGTCTGTATTGGACCAGACTGTACAGTCAATTTTCATGTGCCCGTATATTCAAGTGAGGGTTTTCCCATACAGATGCACAAAACCCCATAAAACTTGTAGAAATGGTAAGAAATGAATGAGCTACACCAATCCATTCTTTCTAACTCCAAGTGTTGTGGATTATTTTTTCAGTCTGAGCCAGAGGGATTCTCTCATTTCCATTTATATGTCTGTGCTGCATTCTTGATTAAGTGGCGGAAAGAGATCTTGGATGAAAAGGACTTCCAGGTAAATCTTCACAAGGCAGTTACCTTTAGGAAGAAATGCAGCATGATTGTCTTGCTTGAGGCTTTTGTCAGTTTAGCATAAGACAATAGACTGCACTATAAGCAGCAAAATCTTTGGCCTGTAACTGGGTGAACAAAATGATGCTATCTAGAGATCAGTTATTTTCCATGTATAAATCCCTGACTGTGGGACCCTAAATATATTTGTTAAGATAAGTACTGAATTTCCTGTATTTGAAGTTTTGATCCCAATTCTGAAATATATCTTATTCTTTACTACTTATACACAGAATAATCACTGTCCCATTTGGCTCAACTTGGTGAAAGTTAGTTCCTAGTGGCCGCAGTTCACACTTAAATGTAACTAAGCATGGATTAAGATTTCTGCCTTAACTGTGGGCATCTGTACATTCTGCTTGCTTACTGCAATAGCCACCTCTGCACTAAATTTTGTTCTTTATTCCAGGGCCTTCTAATGCTACTACAAAACCTACCCACGATACACTGGGGCAATGAAGAGATTGGACTCCTCCTTGCTGAAGCCTACAGACTCAAGTACATGTTTGCAGATGCTCCCAATCATTACCGCCGATAGGTATCAAGGTTCTGCCTCTGCGCCCCATCATGTTGGCCCAGTCCCAATCACTGTGGCGTTGCATCACTTGAGTCCTCAGACACTCTGACCAGGAACCCACTCTTTGCTGTAAAAAGCTCACACTGGACTTCAGTCTTAACTTTTGCGTGTGCCTGCCACTCTGTGCGTGGATGTGCCACTGAAACCACCATTAGTGTCCCATGCTGTTGTGGTGGCCTGAGCTCAGTTGGGGAAGATGTACGAATAAACTGAGCCCCTGAATGCACTTCAAGCCCCAGCCTGGGTCATCTGAGCCTTGCAGCCTCTTGTTAACCCGCTTAAGCACAGACACACTCATGCACTCCCAGCTGGGCCTGTATATCCCCCTCCCCCCAACGCTGTTCAATCAAACTCCCCAATGAAGATGCCTTACAAAGAGTTCTGCCCTGGGGAATGGCAGTGCCGTTGGACTCAAGAAGCTCTCAGGGCTTAGCTTCACTCGGCGTGTCTGAAGAAGTGTGGCATTTTGAGAGTTAACAAGAAACACATACACTCCACACACACACCTCCACAGTTACACCCTGTGAAGCATGTCTCCTTGCTTAGGTTGGTACACATGTGTTCAAAAGGCTGTCTTGTCCACCCACAGTTTGGAATGACACAAGTAAACAAGACAGTAAGTGTCCTGTGATTGGTTGGTTGGTTGGTTGATTGATTGATTGATTGGCTGACTGTCTGTCTGTCTGACCTGCTGTGTGAATTTAACTGAAGGGGGAGGGCTGAGCTTTTAAAAATCTTTCTGTGACAATGACACTCCTCCAAGGAATTATGTGTATATTGTGTTCTTGTGTATATGGGTAAAAGATGTACAATATCAGTCTTCTGTTTGTAGCAGATATGATTTTATATTTATAACGTGTGTCTCAAGCGTGTAAAGGCTGCCTCGGTTACAAATGACAGTGGGCCCCCTACGTCCCCTGGTTGTCAGGGTTTTGGAGCTGTCTGCACATCTGCACTAGCACATTATCCCCCTTCCTCAAAACTTGCATTTCATTTTGGTTAGGACAAACTTAACTCCAAAGCAAAACACATGGAGCGACCTCTGGAGCTTTAACCATCCGGTCCCAAGTAGCGCATCTGTGGTGGAGACCAGGACTGTATATTCTTGTATCCATCTCTTGGGATGGAGAGTGTGACCCAGCCTGCATTACCTGGCTTTAATCTACCCCCAGCCCTGCTTGGCCTCCTTTCAGTGACGGAAAGATGACTTTCTTGCTTCAAGGCTCTAAACTGTTCTGGAGAGATAGGAAGAGGTGCTGGATTTTGTACTAGACTCCCTTCCTCCATGCACTGTTTTCTGACAAACAACTAAAAAAAGTATTTTCACTTTAATTGTTTATTCCAGCCAGCAGGTAGAGTCTCATTAGTGCCAAGCCTTGACCTCTTTGGTTACATTTATTCCCTTGGGCTGTTTTGCAGCTTGTGTTGGGTTGACTTTTCATTTCATCAGGCTTCAAACTGCCGGCTCCTCCTTTTGTTTTCCCACTTGGGGCTGGATATCAAAAGCACTCCAGCAGCTTTCTTGTAGTGATGGCACCAGAGGATGCAGGAGGCACAACAAGGCAAGAGTCTTGTTGCCATTCGGACACCAAGCAGCGTTTCCCAAATGGCTTTTCTAACCTGAAGTTGTTTTCTCAGGCATTCTGACTTGATTTTCTTTTGTGTGTGTGCCTTTTGTTGTTTCCTCTGAGACAGCAACCTGGTGGTCATTAGTTTAACATGACTAATTAAAAAAGAAAACCAAATATATGTTTCCAGTCTTTTCTTACTGATTCTATATGGTTATGTAAACCACCTCGAGTCGCCTTCAGGCTGAGAGGGGCGGTATAGAAATGTGGCAAATAAATAAACAAACAAACAAATAATGAGCACTGACAAGGCTTCTGAAGACCTTCCTCTGTTTTTTGGATTCATCTCGCATTGTAGTGGACTTCAGTCCAGGGTGACTTTGTTTCTATAGTAGTCTCTATTTGAAAAGTACTGTTCTAATCTTGCTCTTGTTTATGATATTGGTACATGAGTAGTTAGATGTATTCTTGTTTTTATAATAAGGACAGGGAATGTGAGGCCCTTCAGATCATGATTATAGTTACCCTAACTTTAGCCAGCATTGCCATGGAAGATGCAATCGAGCAATATCTGGTGAGCGACCGAATTTGCACAACTGTTTCAAAATTTTCACTGTGCCCTAAATATCTAGGATCATAGTACTCAAAAGCAGAGCTTGGGAGAGGATATGGTTCATGAACAATATGGCACGAAAAATGCTTTAGTCTGCTGATAGGAAAATGACATATGTGAAGAGTGGATGTCAAAATACCTTCTCTTTCTTGTTGCTGAAATGATTTGGGTCTCAGGGCAGTATTTTATGGGTTAGAGCAGTGGTTCTCAACCTGTTGGTCCTTTAGGTGTTTTTACCTACAACTCCCAGAAATCCCAGCCAGTTTACCAACTGTTAGGATTCCTGGAAGTTGAAAGCCAAAACATCTGGGGACCCACATGTTGAGAACCACTATCTTAGAGGAAAATCTGTGCTCTTTGACTAGTAATTTCTTTGCATAAATAGTGCTAATTGAGTGACTTTTTGGACCCATAGCTTTTGTTGTGTGGGATTTCCAAAGATCATGATCTGACACCTGTCTAAGGCAGTCTGTTCAATCTCATCCAACAATCCTGGATCCAGACCTAATTTCAATAATGTAAAATAGCAAAAGGCAAAGTAGTCCCTCAGGCAGACCTGAAAAATTAATACAGCACATAAACATATTTCCAGAGAAGGCAATTCTGTGACATTGGCAGCTTTGCTACAGAGTCACTTTGGAGGAGTCTCCAAAGGGCTTCTGATGAATGAGATGAATCTGTTGACAACTGTCCAGTTAACAGTTGCTCTTGTAGCTTGAAATGGTTCATTTGATCTTGGGATTCATGGCTCGGACCTGCTGTTCTTGTTGTTCTTGTTTGTGGCCAGAGCTGGAAGGAAATGTGGTTCAGCCAACCAAGGCATACAAGGATAAAACATGTGGAACAAGTCACTTGTCTGCTATGGTAAATCCCTCTGAGTTGTTCCCACACATACTTGTTTTAGTGCCACCTTCACCCAAAAGTTGTTTTTGAATCCATCACGAAGAGCTTGCAGCTGAAACTGGACATCTTTCCATTTTTCATGCAGACTGGGCTGAGCACAGCAGGTCACTCCAACTTCCTCACCCCCACCCTAAGTTAATTACTATGAAAATAAAAAGTTCACTGGAGTGGAACAAACGTAATTACTTTTTGGGAGCCTAATTATCTGCATTTATTGCCAGTGCTTTGTTGTAATTGATTGCTAATGGTCTGCTTCACTCTGGAATTATCTAATTAATACCCCCACAGAAGAAATCAGACTCCACTCTGAAATGGCAGGGCTTTTTTTTTTAAAAAAACAATCCTGACTGCAGTTGTTTCTGTTTTGGTGCTGCTGTTGGGCATTGTTTGTATCTGGATACATCCTTGAAGTGTACTGAGCGCCTGTATTTGATTGCTTTGCAATCCTGATGACCCAAGACTTTTTATTTTCGTCTGTAAAACTGATCTTGCTCATTGCTAAAAGCAAATCCTAAGTATGTTGGGCTGGATTATGTTAGCACCTTTTCAGCCCTTTTGACTCTGCTCTCTTTCATCCTTCTGCCCTCATCCTTTCTTCTCACAAATTGCATTGTCTGGCAATGGCTGTGGTTTTAGGCTGTTGCCATTTTCTGCCACCTTTACTTTAGCCTCCCAAAGCATTCAGCTGTTTGCAGAGAAAGAATTTTGGTGCTGTGAACTCAATTGAATCTGTGACCCCGGGCTCTTTTCTGCACGTTAACCGTGGAGGCTTGTTTGCGCATTTATGTATATAACCTAATTTCTCATCACTACAGTTTTCAGTGTGCAGTTTAAATATATGAGCGGATGCCACCGTGTTTAAACAGAGATATGAGTGTGTAGTTTACAGTAATCAGCTTGACATGGCCAATCCATCTTTGCAACATCTTCCTTTGATGTTGCAGTCATTGAGTGATGAATGTCCACATGGAAATATGCTCCACAAAAGGCTCCTAAATTCATTGCTCTTAAAATACCCAGATCTATAACTAATTTGTATTGACAGTTTTGTCTCTTCTTATTTTTAGCTATGGCTGCTGTCCTGGAAAATAGGTATGGTGTTACCTCTCCAAAAACAGCATTTAAAACATTGTGATCCCTAATGTGTCCTAATAAAGGCATGTAGACTTCATTTTGAGGAACAGAGAGAGGTAATCTCATTTAGCAAACATGTTCCACCCAAAATAGTAATTATACTATTCTGTTCACACAGAATTGTTCTCTGGGAGGGTAGATTCAGAACTAACTAGCTCAGAATGAGAATGGTCCATAAGAAAAAAAAGGTTTGCTAATGTGGCTACCATATAACACCTTATGACCCCCTCACATGTTATTGGGGGAATCATTTGAAGCTTCTTGCTCTTGTGAGATATCTGCCACCTTTTTGCTTTGGCATACAACACATTAAGAAAAGGAATGTTTCAGACGTTGAGAAAAGATGGGAAGACAATGTTGTCTTAATTATGCGCAAGTGAAAATGGAATTTGAAGCAATTGTAATCCAGAAGTTTAAGCAAATGCAGAGTCAGAAAGAATAAAAAGGTTTCGATATTTATTTATTTATTATTTATTTGCAACATTTGTAGCTCGCCTTTCTCAGCCTTACGGTGACTCAAGGCGGCTCATTTGGCAAATTTGATGCCATACATTCATAAAAGTCAATTAAAAACATTCAACCCAACATTATAAAAAACCATATAAATCATTAAAACATATAATCACCTGTGGCATCCTGTTAAAATCAGGATGATTCTAATAGGATGACAAGAAAAGGGGGAATTATACTAGAAATAATCATGGAATCAAATTGGTTGTGTTGACATCAGTGCAAAGAGGAGCAAGGATTTATTTATTTATTTTTATCTTGCCTTTCCCCTGATACAGAGACTGGTGAGATGCAGTTTTTTGTATTTAGGACCTAATTTTCCTGCTTCTTTTTCTCACGCAGTATGTGCAAGAAAAAGGTAGACATTTCCCTAAGGATACCTTCAGTCTTTCGGCAATTCTTTCAGTAATGCAAGGCAATCTCAGGCTAATTCATGCAATCTGATCAACTTGTAGAATGCAAACTGAGTGGCTCTGTGTAGAGCTCAGAGCAAAAGAGACATCTGCATCTTTCAAGAAACAGATCGAGCATCCCTTATCCAAAATGCTTGGGACCAGAAGTGTTTTGAATTTCATTCCCCCAGATTTTTGTAAATGCACCCCAATGAGATGAGATCCAGGTCTAAACACAGAATTTATGTATGTTCCATAAACCCATTATATACTTAGCCTGATGGTAATTCCATACAAAATTTTAAATAATTTCGTACATAATCCATTAGAAAGCAAAGGAGTCATGGTCTCGGCCACCCATGTTGGCCGTTTTGGAATTTTGTATAAGGAATGCTTGTATTGACATTTCTGTTGAAAAATACTCAATGGAGTGCAAAAATTATTGTAACCTGTTTGTTATAGAAAAAGTATATTTCTTCACCTGTGATTTCTTGTTCACAGAGAAGCTTTTGAGCAATGGTCTATACTGTGTGATTCCTCCATGAAACAGTAGTCAGTATGAATTCTAGCTCTGGGTGACTATATAAGCTTGCTGTTCTCATAGCTGCATAGCTAATTATTACAAACTGCAGATAAAGAGAGAAAATTAGTGTCTAGACCAGGGGTCCACAAACTTTAAGCAGAGGGCCCATTCACAGTCCCCAGACTATTCCTATGCACACTGAACATATATTATTTGTAGTACAAAAATGAAAGAACAATACAACATTTAAAATGAAGATCAATTTTAATCAACATAAACTTGCTAGTATTTCAATGGGAAGTGTGGGCCTGCTTTTGGCTGATGAGAGATAGTCAAGTTAATTAGGATCTTTGTTGTGGTGTGCCTTCAAGTCATTTCAGACTTGAGAGAAGCCTCCCACAGGATGGTAAAACATACAGGTGTCCCCCGGGCAACGCCCTTGCAGATGGCCAATTCTCTCACACCAGAAGCAACTTGCAGTTTCTCAAGTCACACAGAAAAAAAATCAGACTTAGGACGATTCTTAAGTCTAAAGTTTAGGGCGGGGGCCAGGTAAGTGTCCTTGGAGGGCCACATCCAGCCCACGAGTCTTAGTTTGGGGACCCCTGGTCTAGACTGTACCCCAGCTGAGGACCTATAATGGAGTGCTCCCATATGGGGTGGGGGCATAAATAGAAAAATGGCAAGGAAGAATGTTCAGTGGAATTCAGAATTGGAACCCTGTGGTATGAAAAGCCAACATGGAGTGAAAAATGGATAATGAGGAAAGGAGATAATACTTCTGGAACATGGCCATACAGCCCAAGAAACTTACAACAACCCATTTATCTCCTTTATTTGCTATTTAAAAATTCTCAAGTAGTTTGTTTTGTTTTTCAGTGGAATTGGATATAGTTGCTTCCACATCCTCTTATGTAAATCAGACCTGAAAAACTGCAGAGCTGCTTCAAGATTTGCCAAGTCTTCATGAGTGCTTTCACCACATTAGATCTATTTGTCAGTCTGGTTTTATGAATTGGCAATAGTACAGCTTACTACAAAGTGGGGAAAACTTCAGTCTGCTAAGAGACAGAACGTTTTCTTTAATTTTGCTAAATTAATTCACTCATGCCCATTTCTCCTCCAAATATTGCTAACAAATCTAATACTCTTGTTGTTGTCTCTTTGGATTTGCCCAGCTACTCATTTTTCTAAAGAAAAACATTATCCAATTCAGTTTTTTTAAAAAAAAATGCAAGAGTCAATTAAAATCATTCTATTGAAAATGAACAAATGAGGCAGAAAAGAAAGCAAATATCCATTAACTCTACTGATTAGACATATATAATTAATTTTCCAAACTAGTTGTGTTACTGTACTCCATTGGGAGTTGATAGGTGGCCATATATACAGCTACTCTTAATCTTCCACAATTGAGATTTCTTGGGAAACGGTGGGGATGCTATTTTTGTTTGCTGCCAAGTAGTGGTCTAGATTCTGAGTATCTTGATGGAAGAACAGAAGACTTCAAAGAAAAAGCGCTAGACTTGGAAAAATTGTGGAAATTGTTTCTACAAAATTAGAGAAAATGTATTCTCTCAATTATATTCTTAAATGGCCAAAATTCAGTGAGTCCTCACTGAGTTTCTCAAGTCGCTCCTGGCACACAAAAAAACAGCAAAAAAGCGAGTCCTTGGTAACTGATGGGAATACCACAATCCATGAATGCACAAGTCCCATTATAGCCAATATGAGAGTAAAATGGTGTCTCTTCTAGAAAATGGCAAAATCAAGGTTTGTTTTTTGAAAATTTGGAGATGTTTTCAAGTTGTGAGTAGTCATAAATATGCATACATAATCTATAGATATGTAAAACCACCGCTACTATGGGTGAAGTATCAGCAGGATTGAATAATCTACAATTTTCAGAAGTATTAATTTTAAAAACTATACCTATAAGGAGGTGGAAACCCCCTGAAATTTCTCAATGAGGACTGAGTGAACATTTATCCATGGAATCCCAACTGATTGCTAGAGAGTGGATACCAAAGGAGGGTGGAATGGAGTCTCCTCTGCAACTTTTTAAAAATAAGCTAGATGGCTGTCGGGAGAGCTTTGATTGTGTCTTCCTGCACAGCCGCAGGTTAGGCTCTTTCATCTCTGATTTTAAGCCGGCTGGAACAGTGAATGTTACACATTTTTAAGTATAAGCTGTTCGTTATATTTTACGTTTCCTCCAGTTATCGGGGAAGTCCACAAACAATATGATACTTTTTTCTTCCTTCCCCACTCTATTTGTATTAACCTTGTAAATAACTGAGGTTGAAAGTGGCTTTCATTCACCCAGTGAATGGGATTTGAACACAATTCGATAATTCTGACATTGAAGTTTTGTTTTGTTTTCTAATTATCCAAAGGAAATTCTAGGATAATGATAATTCAATTTTAAGAGCAAGATATATTTATATGATTGGCAAAGCAACAACTCCCAGAATTTTTAGCTAGCATATCCAGACTGACTTGGAGATTCTGATCAATAGAATTTGGGAAGAGTGGCCTTCAAAGCGCTAAAAATTTTAGTGAGCAGTTGGCCCTTCATATCCAGATTCTGCATCCAGGCATTCCACTGTCCATGGCTTGAAAATATTTTTGAAAAGATCCCAAAAGCAAACTTTGATTTTGCCATTTTATATAAAGAACCTCATTTTACCATTGCACTGTGTATAATAGAGCTTCAGCATTCATGGATTTGGGTCCATGAACCAAACCACAGTAGATGCCAAGGGCCCACTATCTTTTTGACATATGTTTATATATCTCCTTTTTCCCAGTACAATACCCAGAACAGAAAATTATAGTATTTTGCATTTAGAAATATAAATGGGCATATATATCAGATAATGGGCCCTCATTTTTCATCCGTCAGTGATACATCTCTTTCTTCTCGTAATGAATACTGTAAGTGGCCACTATATCCTGAACTAATGGAGAAGCCCTGGGGTTAAGCTAATCCTGCCCAACAGATGAATGTGTTGTCCCCATCTGTGCAATGTGCATGACTAGAAAATGTCAATAATGCACCCAACTCCGCTGTGCTCATTTCCGTTTTGTGATCCTTACACTGTCCAGGATTACAAAATATGAAGGTAGCTTACAGGGAAAACAATAAAAACCGACAGTTCCAAGTAAAAAACAAGGTCCGGAGCCAAGTTAGCTTATGTCTAGAACCAGGAGTTTAGGAAGAACATTTGGCTAAAAACAAAATACAAAAAAAAAATCACACCTTTAGCAAATGGCTAGAATGCAGTACAATACTATTTATGCATCACAATACTATTTTATCCAAAGAAAGAATTGGCATAATGTCCAACTTCCAGTAAAATAAGAAAGACAAGACATTATTCGTTTCAAACATTTCAAAGACCTCAAATCTGCTCCCCCTTTCCTCTTCTTCTTATACATGTTTCACGTGTCATGTTAGACTTGTTCATTTTGTATATGGGTTGTAATACCAAGTTAAATGGATATTAGAAGACAACACCACATGTGCAATTATACCACAGCACACTTGTGATGCAAGCCACGTGCTGTTCTCTCTGCCGAGGTATGCTCGTCCATATGTGAGGAAGAAACCCTGAAGGAAATTGACATTATCTGAAGCTAGGCTTGCCGTATACCCAGGTGTTGTCACAAAAATAAACACGCACTTTGAGGCAGAAACTAGACATTTGGCAGAAGGTTGTTCAAACTGAATCAGGAATGAATACGTACCAGATAATCCAGTACAGTTCTGTTCACACCAAATCACTCTTGCCTCTAGCCATCTGCAAAGGCATTTTCAATTGCTATCAGAATCGGGTTAGATAATTTCGGAAGTCACAGGAGCAATGAAAATGCCCGCTGTGCAAATCAGTGTTCATCTGTTTCCATTCTGAAGGCTGCAGGTGCCCAATGTTTCATTCTCCATTCCTATAGCATCACTTTTTGCCATTTCAGCCTGGCGTCCTCCGTGTCTGCACTTAGTCAAGCAGGCTTGATGTCTTCTGACATGATAAAAATGTCAGCACTGCTCTGAATTAAAGGTCAGATCCTGATGGGTGGATTTCCAAATGCCATCCTTTCCATCTTGCAGCCTCCCAGGATGCTGGCATCTACCTGATGTTTTCATCAAGGGACGTAAATGCCTTGACCCTCACAGGGTCATCAGGATGTTAATGGGATGTCTGAGAGTGCCTGATCTCACCTCAAACAGCACAGCGGGGAAGAATATATTCTATTAGCTCAGGTCATGATAGGCCGCACTTCTGCTCAGTGGTATAGTGATAAATCTTGAAGTGCAGATGCCCTTCATAACAATCCTCATAGCCAAAGCCTGAAGGAGAATCTTAATACGCAGGCAGTAGTGTTAATTCGTACCAACAGACCACTTTCAGCAGTTTAAAATGCTACCAGGAGCTTGGCTTTTGTAAAGCTAATAGGTCTTAATTGCCAATTATAACTAAATGCAGAGAAAATGAGGAAGTCCAAGTTATTTGACAGGTAATGTAATCATCTCCGCTAATCAAAAAGTCCCAGTATTTGGATGCTGAAGTGCTGGGTTCTCTACAATACTGGTAATGGTCCTTGAAGGTGGTGATCATGATTACAGTGAACGTAAATGTGCTCTGTTTGATTATAGTTACTGCTATGAATTCGGCTCAGGTGAGTGTGGATTCATACCTTGCTTTTTCATCATGGAAAGTGGGAAGAATATTCTTCTAAAATATTTTAACAATGCTGTATGAGTGGCCTTCTTTCTTTCCATGTCAATGCCTTGATATCCTGCCAACACGCTGCTTTTTATACATGGGACAATCTAATCCAATGATATGGAAATGCTATTAATTTAAATGGAAAGCTAAGCACAAGCTTAACAAAGCAAATGTACATTCACGGCAACACAAATGGACACTGTTCTACTCTGAAATAAGATCATTGATTTCACTGAAATTTATCCCTGGATAAATTAGGATGAAAATCTGGTTTCTTTGTTTCAATTAGAATCCTTATTCTGTTTGGACTGCCGTCTTTAATGACATAAGCATTATTTTGTTGAATATACTAATGTATGAAAAGGTCAAAATGGGAAAGGGATGCTGGTGGAATAAGCTCATGAAAGATGAATTTATTGAAATTACTTATCATGTATAGTTCGCCCTCTGTATCTATGGATTCTGCTTTCACGGATCCAACAATCTATGGTTTAAAAATGTCCCCCAATGCAAATCTTGATTTTGCCATTTTATATAAGTGACACCATTTTACTGTGCCTTTGTATATAATGAAACGAGCACCCTCAGATTTTGGTGTAGGCAGGGGTCCTGGAACTAAAGCCCGGCAAATAGCAAGAGCCTACTCTAATATGATTGAAATCTCACAATAAATTTTCATGTGCTCTTTTGGTTCATGTATTACAGATGTAACCGTGGCTTCCGAGAAGGCACCCATTTGCTTTCCTTAAAATCAGAAATATTTTCTTTGCAGGTACTCCATCCTCCATGTGTTTTTTAAAAAAGATGTTTGCAACAACCTTCTTTGCTTTTTTTTTTTTAGTGGTAATTGATGTGCTTCAATAAAGTAATTCAGCTAAGAGACAAATCCCAAAATCTCCTTCCCCATCTTCTCACTGTACAGGTTTGCATTAGCAAGCATCTTTTAGCCTCACTTGCCTCATTTGTATAATGAAAAATATTAGCCATCTATTTCATACAGTTCTTGTGAAGTAATAATAATTACACTTTATTTATATTCCGCTCTATCTCCCTGGGGGGACTCAGAGTGGATGTAGGTGGCTGGCTAATATAGTAGGTGGCTAATATAGTATAAGTTAACATGAGTAAATCCATAAACCGATTTGAAAGTTTATCGTTAAATCTAAAAATCCAGAGTTTTGAAAATAAAGTAATCAAATATCAAAGTTTGTGCCATTTGGGTTGGCCTAATCAACAACGATCAGCATATTTGTTGTGCAGTTTTGGGGTTACTTTGTAGCAACAGTTAAAGGTATCTGTGTATAGGTGTAGGTATATAGAGAAAGGGTGCAATTTGCAGGGGCAGTCATGTATCCATGGGAACGTTATGAATGTCTGCTGCTCTCTCTTCCCTCCCCTCCATTTTGTAGCATTTTCAGAGCAAAAACAAGCTGCCCAATCCTCTGGGGCAAGAAGGTCAGCTTGCCTCATTAGTACTTTCCCCGACTGTGTTAAGTGGCGCTGGAGACTCTATGAAGCAAGGAGGGTTTTTTGTGAGACGCCAAGTCAAGTCAATTATACCCGAAAGGGACAAGCTGAGAAAATAACTGTTCACACCTATTAATCCCCTGGTCTGCCCCCTTTCACACATGTCCCCCTCCTTGCACAGAGTCTGACCCTGTCAAACAGGGGATACAGCTCCAGCTTGGGAGCAATGCCAACATGTGTTTTACAGTCTCTGCATCAGAGTCAGGCTGTGTTAGGCTCAGAGCAACACCATGGATTAAATGTCTGGTCAGCACAAATTAGTGTAGCAGCTCCAATTTGGTTTGTGGACCTGCTTCAGAGCAGCCAGACCGGAGCCCTCTTCGGCTTAATGAAAAGATGAGGTGGGGTTTCTCTGGTACATTAACATTTGCTGAAGTGGAATTTGTCATTTCTTGCTATTAGTAGTATTTCTTATCTCATGTTCTTTTCCCAGCATTCACTATCCATTTTTGCATTATTTCTTTTTTTTCTTCTAAAACCAGACAAGATCAGCTCCTTCTTTGCAAGGGTCTCCCTCCCATTGTCCCTCTTCTGCAACTTCCACAGTGCTAGGAAATAATATGCTATTAGGATTGTGGTCTCAGTATTTGGTTATCCTGGCTGGAGGATTCTGGGAACTGTGATGTACAAAGATAACTTCTACAAACATGGCATTCCCATTTATTGCTCTGGCTACTAGCAATGTTGTAATCATCCACCTGTAGGATAACAGAGTCGGAAAAGAAATTTGCAGGTATATTGAATCAGTAGTTCTCAATCAGTGGTATACAAAATGTGTGTTGTGTCCCTTCAACTTGTTTATGACTTATGGTGACCCTAAGGTGAAACTATGGCTTCTCTGTGTAGATTTTGTTCATGTGAAAATGAACAAAATCTGGTTACCAGTATTTAAAAGCTCTAAAATCATAACAGTAAATAAAGAACAACATTCAAAAACAGGGGAACTCCAGACAAGAAACAATCAGGGACAGCTAATCACCTCTCAACAAAGGACTCCCCCAAGCAGTAAGAAGCCACACCTTGAAAACTGCTAGGCCATTAAATGCTAATCAATTGGCCAATTGAAACATTAACACCTACCTCCAACAGACACAAGTTCTTTCTCGCACACTCGACATTCCACAGATACATAAACTCAATTTTCCTAGTTTCCAACAGACATCACAAACTCTGAGGATGCCTGCCATAGATGCAGGTGAAACGTCAGGAGGGAATGCTTCTAGAACATGGCCATACAGCCTCAAAAACTTACAACAACTTAGTTATTCCGGCCATGAAAGCCTTTGACAATTCATCGACCCCATAGAAGTTTTGTATATTGAAGGGTCTCTTCCTTGATGCATGATAGATGCAGGACTGACCAGATGTAGTCTTTTACATCTTGAAAAGGACTATGAAACTGTGGCTAGGAAGCCAATGGTCTTGGGACACAGGTTGTTATTAAGACATTTGGTTGCACTTATTATGGATGCCCAGCAAGATTGAAGACTTGGAAGATGCTTGCTTAGGAAGGAGAAACAAACATTAAAAGAAGAGGTGTAGTAAAAGAGGGATTTCTACCACCCTGATATTTCTTGGAAGTTCAATTCTGTTAGGAATGTAAGGTTTAACAAATTCATCATTTGCCTCATTGATAATGTCATTGTCCAGAATGTGAAGAAGGCAAGAAAAGGATTAACTATCTTGTTCCTGAGCCTAACCAAAAGACCAATGAAGTGGAAGTTGTGGAAACACTCTTTGGGAAGGACCACATCCTCTTGCACAGTGTTTCTCAACCTGTGGGTCAGGCCCCCTGGGAGAGTTGCCAGGGGATGTCAGAGGGGTCGCCAAAAACCATCAGAAAACACAGTATTTTCTGTCGGTCATGGGGGGGGGGGGGTTCTGTGTGGGAAGTTTTCACAATTCTATTGTTGGTGGGGTTCAAAATGCTCTTTGGTTGTAGGTGAACTATAAATCCCAGCAACTGCCATTCTCAAATGTCAAGTATATTTTCTCCAAACTTCAACAGTGTTCACATTTGAGCATATTGAGGATTCGTGCCAAGTTTGGTCCAGATCCATCATTGAGTCCTCAGTGCTCTCTGGATGTAGGTGAACTATAACTCCAAAACTCAAGGTCAGTGCCCACCAAACTCTTCCAGTATTTTATGTTGATTATGGGAGGTCTGTTGACTACAACTCCCAAATGGCAAAATCAATCCCCCACCCCCACGTATTCAAATTTGGGCGTATTCGGTGCCAAATTTGATCCAGTGAATGAAAATACATTCTGCATATTAGATATTGACATTACGATTCACAACAATAGCAAAATTACAGTTATGAAGTTGCAACAAAAATAATTTTATGGTTGGGGTCACCACAACATATTAAGGAGCCACGGCATTAGGAAGGTTGAGAACCACTGCTCTTGCAGAACGGGAAACCAGAAGCCATATTTACCGTAGTTGCACATACATGCTGGTCTTCAAGAAATCAGATTTCGGTAAGCTTAACGATATTACTGGGTGAGATCCAGGTAAGGGAAAGGAGTCCATAATAAGTGGGTGTTTTTCAAAGGCAAGGTATTAAGGACACAATTTCAAACAATTTCCACAAGAAAGGAAAGTGAGAGAAGACCAAAGAATCCAGAAGGGTTGTATAAATCATTGTAGAATTGATTCTTTTGAAAATTCAGCTTCACCAGCAATATGTTTATCATGTTTTAAAAAATCAAAACGCATACATTCTTGCCCTTCTAATTTAAAATAGACCTGGAGTGGCTTAAAACACAACATTGAGGAAACAAACAGTTTAACACTCAAAGGAACAGCAGATGGAGGGAAACAATTTCTTGCACTGATCTCCAGGCAGCCAGTGAAAATCAGTTTGACAGGCCAAACGTCAGGAAAGACATGAGATGTTAAAACCTCTCCAAATAGGAGGTCAAGACTCTTGCGGTCAGATTCCGTTGTGGTGTTGATTATTTATGCCTTTGTCAATTTAAAACCAGATTACAGCAGCAGAGTGTACATGTGGCAGCTTTTGACAAAAGTTTGCAAGACTTTGATTGGCATATAGTGTGCCTCCAAGGCCTGTTAGATCTTTTATATATATGCATCCTGTGTGTGATTAAACCACACCACACTCAAATCAGTACTCTACCATCTGTACTGATTTTTTTCATATCAAAAGCAACTTGACAAACTGCAAGTCGCTTCTGGTGTGAGATAACTGGCCATCTGCAAGGATGTTGCCAGACGTTTTGATGTTTTACCATCCTTATTGGAGGCTTCTCTCATGTCCCCGCATGGGGAGCTAGACAGAGGGAGCTCATCCACGCTCTCCCTGGATTAAAACCTCCGACCTGTTGGTTTTCAGTCCTGACGGCACAAGGGTTTAACGACCCATTGTGCCACCAGGGGCTCCTGTACTGACTATTAAGTCTTTGGCACAAAGATAAATGGGAACAACTAGCATACTTACCCAAAAACATCAGCTGTTACCACCGATTCAGGTTGGTTTTTTGCCATTTACTTGAGATCTGGATCTATAACTTTATTCAGTTGCAATTGGCATTGCCTCCTTACTTTCCAGAGATGCTGATACTTAGGAAGATATTTTCTGGCCACTGGATGTAGCAAATGTCCCAACAAACAGGTGGCTGGATATATGTAATCTCCAGAGTTTGGAAGGCAGCAAAGGGCTGCAATGCTGCAACATAAAAAGCAAGGGTAACATCTGACCCATCCTCTTCCCACATTCCAGGCTCTGGGAGGTGCTCAGAACTAGACATTGTGGCTAAGGTGGGCATGGAGATTTCCAGCATTGTGGTAGTACAGACAATCTTCATGGTCGTTCTCTCTTCACTGTTTCATTCTGAGGAAGGAGTGTTCAAAGCAAGACATCTGGGATGAAGAGATTGGTGGATAGAGAAGGCTGTGGAGAAGCAGTAAATGGCAAAGGGATAGAGAAAGCAGTGAGACAAGGTATCTCTGAATATCCTCGTCCTCTTGCTCCACCTAAGGGACACCTTGTGACACCCTTCTCCTTGGCTATTAAGACTTTATTCCTGTAGTTCAAATCAGATGCTATTAAAGTTACTTCAGTCGCACTCCTTTTAGTATGCAATCAGCAATGTATTGGACCCTAGGATTCTAGTAGGCAGTGTCTAGCAGCGTCAAGCATTGAATAACTCTGAACCATCTTCAGGCAATTACATGTATTTTCTCTGGAGAGACTGCATGGGTCTGACTATGGGTGAGATAAAATGATTTTCCATTGGCAAATAGATGTTTGGAGATAACCTGTGCTCCATCCTTCTTCACATTAGAAACAACTGAGCATTTGGTCCTCCAGGTCAGTTGTAAGGCAGATAAGGGCATAGGGTGGCAACTTGTGTTCGATGGGGTTACATACCCCTGAAAATGCAGGTCTGCAACTTGGGGGTCCTTCTGGACTCATCACTAAGCCTGGAGACCCAGGTGTTGGCGGTGGCCAGGGCCTTTGCACAATTAAAACTTGTGTGCCAGTTGCGACTGTAGCTTGATATGCCAGACTTGGGCATGGTGGTCCACACCTTAGTTACATCTCACGTAGACTACTGTAATGAGTTCTACGTGGGGCTGCCCCTGAAGAATGCCCAGAAACTTCCATTAGTTCAAAGAGCTGCAGCCAGGCTACTCACAGGTGCTGGACTCAGGGAGCATCCCATTCCCCTGCTACAGCACCTGCATTGGCTGCCAATATGTTTCTGAGCGTGATTTAAGGTTCTGGTTTTGATCTTTAAAGCCCTAAATGGTTTAGGTCCAACTTACCTATCTGACTGCGTCTCCTCATACCAACCTGCCCAATTGCTAAGATCATCTGGAGAGGCCCTACTCTCAAAGTCACCACCATCTCAAATGCGGCTGGCAGAGACGAGAGAGAGGGCCTTCTCAGTGTCTGGCCCGACCCTTTGGAACTCCTCCCAAAGGAGATTAAAGCAGTCCCTTCCTTGTCATCCTTTAAGAAACACCTCAAAACCTTCCTGTTTAAGGTAGCCTCCAGGGAAAAAATATAATCTGAAGGGATAGGAAGGCCAGTTTTTCTTGACCTGAGCAAAGTGCAATGCAAATCAACAAGACGCTACAAAAACGTATTTGGTTTTAAATGCTTATTTATGTTTTATTTTATAGATGGCTTTATATGTTGTATATGCTGATTGTTTTGATTTGTATTGCTTATAATAATTATAATAATAATAAGCCACTTTGGGTCCTTTGTGGGAGAAAAGCAGGATACAAATAAAGATTATTATTATTATTATCCTTGTGTGGTTTATTTTAAAATCTGTTTTAAACTGTTGTTTTTTTCATGAAGCACTACGTTTTTGGGGGGGGGAACCATTGGGTTTCAGGGAAGACAGTTTGGAAACTTCTGATCTAAAGTTTCCTATTTGTTTGAGGTCTTGAAGTGGATCTGGCTATTTCCTTTAGTAATCATGTTAAGAAGGAGGCATGATGAAGCAAATCCCAAGGCAAAATGCAGCTGTGAAAAGTGAACACAAAGTGAGCCACATCTACAAAAAGAGCTCAGATCCCACTCAGGTGCTAAAAGCAGTTCATGGTACTTTCTCAGGAGAAATCTTGCCTAAATGGGAGTCACGACTTTTTTGATCTTTGTTTCACATAAAATGAACTACCTCAGGGTGTTTGCAGCCCCAGAAATGAAGACAGCCACAGAAAGGTGATTACTTTACAATGGAAATCATCATGCTTTTCAACCAACATGGTTGACAGTATCCCCTCCTCCATTGGTATCTCTGTTGTACTCATCAGGAGACCTTTATATTATATTATATTAATTTTATTTTTGACTTTGCTACAATCCCTTCCTTTTCAGATATTTACACTCTCCTCTGGTACCAATTTTATCTTGTTTTGTTGTCATTTGAAGCAATCCTGGCCTGAGTTGTCATGGAAACTGCCTTGTTTGTTTTCCTACAGTATGAAGAAAGCTTAACTAACTCTGACATTCCCTAAGGACCTCATCTCATGGACCTTGAGAAGCATGGGGGACCATCTGTCTAGCAAAGAGAATCGTACCTTTCGATCCTCAATTGTCCCATTTCAAGTTCTGTCTTCCAATCACACGTGTTTCCCTCTTCCGTTTTGTCCCCATTGTCCTCGTATGAACCATCACACCGAGAATCCTCTTCCCCCCCCTCTCCTATTACTTTTATTTAATCAGGGGGGGGGGATCCACATTGAAAGCCAAAATTATTATGGACCTCATCCCATCTGGGGGAAAAGCAGGGGAATTTTAAACCCCTTTGCCATGATAAGTCTTCCCCATGCCTTCCTTCCCTCCATTATATCAGTGTAATTTTAAATCCCTTTGCAACTATCCCCTTTCAAGGCATTGCTTCCCTTCACTAGACCAGTGTCATTTTAAACCCTTTGCCATGATCCCCTCCTTCCCTCCATTTGACCACTCTTATGTTAAAAAGCAAGCAAGAGCACATTTTTGAGCCTAGATTACTATTAAAGAGAAAATGCCGTGAAAGCAAAGTGGTGAGGAACAGCCACTCCATGTCACTGAAACCATTCCACATAGGCAAATCTGCCAGATTCTATCACGTGTATTTTGTTGGTGTTAGGGACAGTTCTGGCGCACACCAGGGGCTCAGAACACAATTTCCTGCCTGTATTCCGATCTCCCTCCTTTCAGCATGCTTCAGCTCCATTTCAAAAATGAAGGGCAACAGATGACTGCTGGAAGTAGGCAAATGTTATGTGATGGGCTCCGTGCCTCTTCATCCTTGAAATGGAGATGAAGTGTCCTACGATGGGGGAGAGCTGATGAGGTCCTAAGAGTTACCATGCAGATTCTTTGGGAGGAAGCCTTCAGCTTGAGGGACAAGGACCTATTGGACCCACTGCTTGAGGAGCCAAAGGTTTCTTCAGACATCATCCCACAGTTTCCTTCTTCTCATCCTTACTTCAACTTCTGCAAACTGGGTTCAAAGTAGTTTGTACTTCACTAAGTGAGCAAGCGGGAGAGGACAGGATGGGAGAAATCTTGTTTTTCCCAGGAGGCTCAGGCAAAAGCAAACTGCAGCTTCTCTTTGTTTGTACGATCTCCCTCACTCCCTCACTTTGGCCATCTTAACTACACTGTTGTTTATTTACAAGTTTTATATGTGAAAGGATGGATGAAATAATAATAATAATAATAATTTTATTTCCTACCTGCCTCTCCTTGTGGCAAATACAACATAGGTAAAAACACATAATCGCCTTAAATGTTATATAAAATATACATATTAAAATGTATTTCAGGCACCATCTGAACTTAGAAACTAAGCAGGGTCAGGCCTGGTTAATACTTGAGTGGGAAACTACCAGTGTATACCAGGTACTGTAGATTGTAATTAAGAAGTGACAAAACCACTTAGTATTTTAAAGAAAACCACATAAAATCATGGGATTGCCCAAATTTAACAGGCAACTTGAAGGCACATACGTACCAGACTTGTGCGAGGATCCGTTTTAGCTGTTTTCCTTCAGCCAATCCGACTTCTTTGGCTTGGTCAGATGGTCATAACAGCAAGGGCCCAGCCGTCACAGTTTCCCATCCATAATGGGACCACATGGCAGCCAATCATGGCTCATCCTCTTTTTGAGCGTATGCAGCACACAAAGAGGCTGATGCCGCCATTGCTGAAACCCAGGTTCTTTTGAAGGAAAGAAAGGAAAGGGTCCCAGGAAGGCTGCTTCCTTAACCTAGTTTCTGAATTCCAGGCTCCCTTGAAGGGAAAAAAGGAAAGGATCCTAGGAAGGGTGCTTCCGTAACCTCGTTGCTGAAACCCAGGCTCCCTTGAAGGGAAAAAAAGGAAAGGATCCTAGGAAGGGTGCTTCCGTAACCTCGTTACTGAAACCCAGACTCCCTTGAAGGGAAGAAAGGAAAGGGTCCCAAGAATGGAAAGGGGAGCCTCATAAGTTCTCCATTGCCACCAATGGGCTAGATTTAGCCGTATTTTTCGGGTGTGGACCGAAAAAGGCTATCGGACTACCTGCCTGTTTTCAGGAGGCGTACAAAAACGGATTCGGAGGTCTACTGGAATCTGGCCAGCAGAAACGGATCAAAGTTCAGCTGAAATGCAGAAGCCTAATATACACATGTGGTGGTCTGGGGAAAGTCTGAAGACGCAGACTACATTTATTAAAATCTGAGCTATCTAAGTGCTTTGATTTGCAAAATAAACAAAAACCTTTATTAAATGGTATTCTGGGACTCTTCAGCAATTTCATAGTGAACTAAGAGGGAAAAAATGTTTGAGAACTACTAACTCTTGAGAACTACTTATCTCTCAAGAACAGAGATGGGCGAGCTCAGCAGTATTTTTAGCTTTAGTCCTGACAGTGTTTGTGTTTGTACACAAACTGTCAAAAAATCAACAACAAATAAAAGCCAGCAATGTTAGACAGGTATTTAGCAGGTTTTTTTTTAAAAAAAAGGAAAAACAGAGGATGCCTGCCTCACAAGCTATTTGGAAGTTGAATTGCTTGCAACTCCAGAGATTTCTGGGTGAGACTATTTACTGTTTGCCATTTAGTAGTGTTCTGGGGAGTCTGGAGAGTCTGGAGAAGATGAGAGTCATAAAAATCGGGGCCCTCGAACTACATGATGTCCATCTAGTCCTACAACAACCTTTCCCCTGCAGATTAAGTAGGTTAAAACTGAAGTTATCTCTAGCCATTATGCTTATTGTCTACAATTCAGCACTTCTGAAATTACCAATTTGAGAAAGGCTATTCTAATGCATTTGAAGAGAGAACGAATAGTCTTTGGCTTATGATTGACTCAGTTGCCAAGACTGTTCAATAGTACAATGCAGCTGTAGATAAAATACATATATAAAATAAGTATTGATCTAGTTTGTTTCAAAAGTACACAAAAAAGTACTTTTTTCTCCTCGAAAAATAAAGGTGTATAGTCAACTCTGAGATTAGATGCCTATGAACTACTAGGCAGTCAGTAGCTAATGCTATGAAGGTTGAGATGGAAATGCAATCAGGAATGACCAAACTGAAACTTTAAAGGAGCAATCAAATGCAGTAAACTTATTTTGAGAATAGGATTCAACATCTTGGATAGTCACATGACAGTGCAAGAGCAAAGCCAGAATCATGTTGATGGCTCAAGTTGGGGCAAAATTTTAGTGCAAGGATTTCATATTGTATGGATAGGGCGATCCTTCATTGTTTGAGTATGATGGCCCTCCAAGTGTTGTGTCTTGACTGTGGAGCCCTATTCTTGATCCACAGTGAGGACATCAGTTTCTAGGTGGAAGGCGATCCCAGTCAGGGTTGGTTTGACGTGCCTTCCTCTTGGCACATTTCTCCCCTTCACCCTCCAATTGTGTCTCTTCGAATTCCTCCACACTGCTGGTCACAGCTGACCTTCAGTAAGAGCACTCAAGACCCAGGGCTTCCCAGTTCTCGGTGACTATGCCACAGTTGTTAAGATTAGCTTTAAGCCCATCTTTAAATCACTTTTCAAGTGTAAGTATTTGTTTAGGTATTGCATAAGGAGGCATCCATCCAGTACCTTCTTTCACAGTAGCTTTGCCCTGGATGCATAGGGCCAAATGGAGTATTCCAAGTGAAGCTTCACATCTACCCTCAGCTACTACATCCAAGCTCCATGTAGATGCCCTTATGTGCCCTGGGAAGAGAAGCAGCCATGACCTTTATTTGGTTGGCAAATATTGCTGCTTCTTCCCTAATGCACAAGGTTGCTAGACAACATCCAAGTACTTCAACACAGCTAATGATTGCCTTGGGAGCAGAACTGCACTTAGGAACTTCTGGCTGTCCTTGTTCATTCAGGCAAGAAGACACAATCTTCACACACACACACACAAACACCCCAAGTGTCTGTATAAGTACACTACCAGATATTTATATTACTGACCCAATAAAATCTCGGCCTAAATCCCAGAGCCAATTTTCCACTTTGGAGTAAGTTATCCCATCATTTCCATATATATGGAGAGCCTTCTTACCCAAATAAATGGCCATAAAATCTAGTCATTTGGTTTCTGTGTAATATGTGTGTGTTTTTAAAGTATTTTAAAGGGTCTTTATATAGCACAGAAGAAGATGCATAGTATTTTTTATTCTGCATTCATTGTGCATTTAAATGTTTTAAACTGTTTCAAAGTAATGTTCGATTTGGATTCTTTGTGGAATTGTTCTTTAAATTTGTGTAGGTATATTATTTTAGATACCTGTTGTAATTTATAATCTAATCTGCCTTGAGTTCCTATACTGGGAGAAAGGAGTCATAGTAAGTGAATGAATGAATAAAGTGTTTGTGGATGAGGGAAAGGTGTCTGTATTTGGGTCGTGACAAGAGGAAAGTCATTGTGTAAGGAAGACAATGTGTGAAGAATCCTATTGTTATGCAGGACAGAAAGATATATGTATGTATTTCAGGGCGTGGGGTGTGACACTTTCCCCGCTTTCTGTTAGCCCTGATGCCTGTTCTGTCAACATAGCTCCAAAGAA
Source organism: Anolis apletophallus (assembly GCA_030556195.1). Taxonomy (NCBI): domain Eukaryota; kingdom Metazoa; phylum Chordata; class Lepidosauria; order Squamata; family Anolidae; genus Anolis; species Anolis apletophallus. The sequence continues at coordinate 74,504,799 of JARBWK010000005.1, forward strand.
TTCCCCAGCCACCAAAAAGGCCCTCTATCCAAAATGTTTGCCTATCACTTAGATCAGGGGTGCTCATTAGGTAGATCGCGTAGGGCATCCTGGTAGATCGCAGGTAGGGTGGGAGGAAGGCTCAGTCCCGCCCCGCAGGCTCCCGCCGCCGCCCAAGTGCTGCCAGCCCTGGGTTATCTGAGGTCCTTTCCACACAGTTGAATAAAATCCCATGTTATCTGCTTTGAATCAGATTATATGGCAGTGTGGACGCAGAAAACCCAGTTCAAAGCAGATCTTGTGTTATATGTTTCACATTTTTGTAGTGTGTAGGTAGATCATTTTGACTTGGTTGTTTTATAAGTAGCTCGCATGCTGAAAAAGTGTGAGCACCCCTGACTTAGATTTTAAACTGTATTTGGTTCTGTAAAAATGGCCACAATGATGCAGTATACAGCCAAACTTTCATATCTTTCATATCCATGGGTGGTGCGCCCACCATGGAATCAACTGTCAAATCTGTGTGTCTATTTAAGAAGAACTAGTCCACTTCAGATAAATGTTGGCAGATAATGCTTCCAAATGTTATACGGTAATGGCATGTCCAATGATGGCATTTTTCCAGCTGAATGTGTTGTGGCATACTATCTGTTTTAGATATTTTTATATGTGTCAATGCTTATGTACTTTATATTTTTTGTGATTTGTGATTTAACAGATAGAATGCTTGATATTTTATGCCAGTGTTTCTCAAACTTCCTAATGCTCCGACCCTTTAATACACTTCCTCATCTTGTGATGACCCCCAGCCATAAAATTATTTTTGTTGCTACTTCATAACTGTAATTTTGCTACTGTTATGAATCGTAATGTAAATATCTGAAATGCAGGATGTATTTTCATTCACTGGACCAAATTTGGCTCAAATACCCAATATGCCCAAATCTGAATACTGGTGGTTTGTTGTTTTTTGGGGGGTTGGGGGGGGTAATCTTGTCATTTGGGACAAATGGTTAAATGCAAAAGAGGAAGAGGTAGGCTGGGGGATCCCAAGTTTCAAAGTTTATCACGATGCATTTCAAATAAAAAAGATTGTTGGAAATACAGTATACGGGAAAAAATGGGTAAATATGGAAAAGATAATAAATAATATTAAAGGAAAAGAAATAATATTTAGGGAATGGAAAGGGAGAGAGGAAACAGAATTTAAGGAACTCTTTAAAGGAACAGTAAAAGTGTGGGGAAAAAGAAAGAACCCAGGCAATGAAAATAAGATGGCAACTATATGGCAAATGAATTATAATAATGATGAAAGTATAGGTAGAACACTGAGATTAATTGAAAGCAGAGGGAAAAGGTTAGTGGATGATCTGTACACAGAGGATGGGAACCCTGTAGAACAAAAAGAAATTCAGAACTGGATCGGGTCAGGGAATTGGATTCAAAGCTAGGCCATAAGACAGGAAATTTTTAGACGAAGGGAAAAAATAAGAGAACAGGATAGTCCATTCGAAAAGGTGATTAGGAAATGTTTGAGAGGGGAGAAGAAAGTGGCAGGAGATCTGTACGAACAAATCATAACAGTAAAAGAAGAAATAATAGAGGAAATTTTTCATACATGGAGATTGGACATGGAAATTGAGAGGGAAGACATTCAGAGGGAAGTAAGTAATATAGCAAAAGAAAAGTATAATGTATTAAGGGAAGCCAGAAGGAAAATGTTACAAAAGTGGTACAGAACTCCTGCACAACTTTCACGCTTTGTACCAGGGATGAAAGATAGGTGTTGGCATGGCAGTGAACAAAGAGGGGTATTCAATCATATGATATGGGAATGTGATAGAGTGCAAGAATACTGGAAAATGATTGAAGGAGAAATCAATAGAATGTTAAATTTACAAATAGTAATAGTTAATAGAAATGTATTACATGCACGGATAATAGGAGTGAAGAATATGCAAAAAGAAAAATTGACGAATTAATAGCGTGTGCATAAATAGTTTTAGTGAGGGGTTGGAAGGATAAAACAAAATGGACATTGATTAACTGGTATAACTATATAGTTAATATGTTAAATGTGGACATAACAAATTGTAAATGGATTAATATAGATACAATTGAAAAGATAATAATAACAAAGAGGATGTGGGAACCAGTTAGAAATTATTTAGAAAATGTGTTAAGAGGTAGAGTAGAAAAATTAAGACTGAGACTGATATTTCAAATGTAGTTTGGTGTATAAACTGTATGTACAAGGAGGAAAGGGTGGGAGAGGGGAAAAAACCAAAAAAAATTTATTTTTTAAAAAAGTCATTTGGGAGTTGTAGTTGCAGGGGTTTATAGTTCACCTACAATGAAAGAGCATTCTGAACTCCACCAACAATGGAATTGAACCAATCTTGGCACACAGACCCCCCTTGATCAAAAGAAAATACTTGAAGGGTTTGGTGCGCATTGACTTTGAGTTTTGGAGTTGTAGTTCACCTACATCCAGAGAGCACTGTGGACTCAAACATTGATGGATTTGGACCAAACTTGGCACGAAAACTCAATATACCTAAATGTGAACACTGGTGGAGTTTGGGGAAAGTAGACCTTGATATTTGGGAGTTGTACTTGCTGGGATTTATAGTTCATCTAAATCAAAGAGCATTCTGAACCTCACGAACAATAGAATTGGGCCAAACTTCCCACACAGACCCCCCATGACCAACAGAAAATACTGTGTTTTCGGATGGTCTTTGGAGACCCCCCTGACACCCCCGCAGGGGTCCTGACCCCCAGGTAGAGAAACACTGATTTATGCCCTTAATGAGCAAAGAGGTTTAGTCCAAGATTCAGTGGCATATTTCTGTCAGAAATCCACTCAAGCTGCCAGAACATGTGGTTCCCTTCCTTGCCCATACCCATATAGTCCCCTTTTTTCATTGTCAGGAGCGACTTGAGAAACTGCAAGTCACTTCTTGTGTGAGAGAATTGGCCGTCTGCAAGGACATTGCCCAGGGGATGCCAGGATGTTTTTGATGTTTTACTATCCTTGCGGAAGGCTTCTCTCATGTCCCCGTATGGGGAGCTGGAGCTGACAGAGGGAGCTCATTCATGCTCTGAAAACAAGAAATATCATAGAGCAGTTTTTTGTGCCATAGGAGACTGTCGAAATAAGGGACAAGGAAGAAAGCCCCAGTATTGCTTATGCTGCATTTAAGTTGGCCTTATATTCAAAGATCAGAAAAACAAGTCTTCACCATTTACCTTTACTATCCAAAGACTCTTATTGCTTTATATACATATGAACATGTCCGTCTATAGATGCCAAATTCAAATATATTTTAAAAGATACATATGGTGCAATTCTAATATCTGTCAAATAATTTTTGAAACCTAAAGCAGTTTTCCCACTCAGAATAACATCCTCCCTGTAGCTGTAATTGTTGTTGGTGACCCTTTTAGTAGACTCTTTTGTGTTGCCAAGATTTTTTGTAGTTGCAAAGCGGGTTTCCTTGGAGTTAATAGTATATACAGATGACACTGTCTTGTATGATTTAATTAGAAAATTGAACACTGTAATGCATGACAACTGAATGTATTTACAGATTCTTCATCCATAATATTTACCTGAACTTGCATAAGGCATCATCACATAATATCTACATTTTTAAAAAATGCATTATTTTATTTATTGTATCATAAGCAAGCTGAGGGTATAGTTGTAATGTATTTAAATAACACAAAAGTTAAAAAAAACTTGGCATTCTATTAAATGTCCCTTGACCAGTAGCTGGCCACTTGGAGTGCCTCTGATCCCTTGACCAGTAGCTGGCCACTTGGAGGTCCTCCAATGTGCATGTGGCAGGGCTCAGACTTTATTGTAGTAGGTGGTCTGTGGTTTGCTCTTGCCTACACTTGCTTGTTGTGAACTCCACTTTGTGGCCCCATTTCTTAAGGTTGGCTCTGCATCTCATGGAGCCACAGCGCAGTCTGTTTATCTTCTTCCAAGTCACCCAACTTTGGAATGCATAAAAGATGCAATATCTCACTATATTTTAATTGTGGAGGCACTTGTGTGGGAAAGTGATTGTCCACTTAGATCCTGCTTGTTGGCTTCCTAGTAGTATGTGGATTGAAAGCCAGTCTAGAAGACAACTGAAGCACCATTAACGCCCTGACAGACCATGCAAAAATAATATGTGAATCCCACCTCCTCCAAGATGAACTGAACCACCTAAACTGGGCTTTACAGGCCAATGGATACTCCACCACAGACATAAGAAGAGCTGCAAACCCAAGAACAAGCCAAGACAAAGATCCACCCAAAGGAAAAGTGTTCTTGCCTTACATCAAGGGAACCACTGACCGCATAGGGAAGCTGATGAGGAAATACAACCTACAAACTATGTGTAGTTTTTGACCCACCAAGAAAATCCAACAAATGCTACGTACAGCAAAGGACAAGAGGGATCCTCTCACTTCTGCAGGAGTGTACCATTAACCATGCATCTATGGACAAGTCTACACAGGCACCACCAAACGCAGTGCCCAAACACGAATCAAGGAACATGAGAGGCACTGTAGACTACTTCAACCAGAGAAGTCAGCCATAGCAGAGCACCCAATGAACCAACCTGGACACAGTATATTATTTGAGAACACATAAATGGTGGACCACTCTCACAACTACCATGTCAGGCTACACAGAGAAGCCATTGAAATCCACAAGCATGTGGACAATTTCAACAAAAAGGAAGAAACATTAAAAAGAACAAAATCTGGCTACCAGTATTTTAAAAACTCTAAAATTATAATAGTAACTAAAGAACAAAACTCAAACACAGGGGAACTCCAGACAAGAAACAATCAGGAACAGCTAATCACCTCTCAACAAAGGATTCCCACAGGCAGTCACAAGTCACACCTAAAAACTGTCAGGCATCAAATGCTATATCAAAGTAGCCAATTGAAACATTCACACGTAGCTTCAACAGACGAGTTCTTTCTCCCACCCTGGACTTCCCACAGATATATAAACCCAATTTTCCTAGTTTCCAACAGACCTCACAACCTGAGGCTGCCTATCATAGATGCAGGCGAAACGTCAGGAGAGAATGCTTCTAGAATATGGCCATACAGCCCAAAAACCTACAAGTGGTCCCGATCATGAAAGCCTTCGACAATAATACTAACATTGTGTGGTTCTTCTTATTTTCTCATGTTCAGAATCTACATTCATGCTTAGACAGAATACATTGTAATGCTAGACAAAAGTTAGGGATGTTTGACTATTAGGTTAATGGATGCTAAAGAACTGGCATGTTTTTGCTCCAAGTTTGTCCTGAGCTGTTAAAAAGGAGGTAATGAGGCTGGTTTCATTACAGTGAGTTGACCATTATCTCTATAAGCTCTGGAGAATAGATTTAAAACACCTCCATGTTATTGGCATATTGCCTCTGGCTGGGTTTTAGAATGAAGGTAAATTGTTAGTTTGCTTTAAGCCAGGTGTGTGTGTGTGTGTGTGTGTGTGTGTGTGTGTGTGTGTGTGTACACACACACACACACACATATTACAGATTCGGCTCATTCAATGAAAGTCTCGGTTTTCTACCTCCCTCTTGATTCCTTTGAATGCTCTCTAGACAGTTAATCTTTGCAACACGTCACACTTCTGCCTCAAAATTAACTTATCCATATGGTCCTATAACTCTTGCTGATTGATTTTCTTTTGCATGATCCTCCCACTTGTTTAAAATACAATTATATCTGAACAGACTGGGATAGTGATAGTGTGAGGAAGTTTTTTCCCCGGGTACTACTCTTCCACAAATGGAATTGAACCATCATAAAAGGAAAACAGTATTTGAGTCAATTATACCAGACTCTGCCTTCATCTGTTGAAACATCATGTGGCTGATATGCCACATTATTATTTATTATTTGTTATTTTCAGGTCTCTCAAGAGGAATTCTGGGGATAGAAGATCTGAGAATTCCCGTTCAACCTCCCAGGTAATTTATTTATTCTTTATTTACTTACGATATTTCTATCCCGCCTTTCTCAATCCCGAAGGTGGCTCACAAATTGGCAGCGATTCGATGCCATAACAACCCACAATATACAATTAAATCATTTAAAACATTATAAAATCCACACAAAAACCATTAAAAACATATAATAACCAATGTCTTCCTATTAATCTCATTTTCCAGTAGCATTGTCTAAGCCAGTGGTTCTCAACATGGGGTCTCCAGATGTTTTTGACCTACAACTCCCAGAAATCCCAGCCAGTTTACCAGCTGTTAGGATTTCTGGGTGTTGAAGGCCAAAAACATCTGTGGACCCCAGGTTGAGAACTACTGGTCTAAGCCGTTCCATATTTCAATCTTACATAATTCTGTATTTGTCTATATTGCACTGCATTTCTAAAGGCTTATTCAAAGAGCCAGGTTTTTACTTTTTTGGAAGGTCAGGAGGGAGGTTGCTGATCTAATATCCCTAGGGAAGGAGTTTCACAGCTGAGGCGCTACCACTGAGAAGGCCCTCTAAGAACATAAGAACATAAGAAGAGCCATGCTGAATCGGGCCTCAGCCCATCTAGTCCAGCATTCTGTGTCACACAGTGGCCCACTAGTTGTACACAGGGATCTCTAGCAGAAAGGAGGGCAAGACCCTCACCTGCTCCCGACCCCCACAACCAGTACCCGGGGAAATCCTGCCTGCCTCCATCAACACAGAGGTGGCATTTGGATGTCCATTTCAGTAACTACTGATTCCCTTGGTATCCATGAATCTGTCTAATCCTGCCTTGAAGCTGTCCAGGCTGACAGCTGTCACAACCTCCTCTGGAAGTGAGTTCCATAACCCAATGACCCTCTGGGTGAAGAAATATTTCCCTTTATTAGTCCTAACTTTCCTACCTTGGAGCTTTAAGGAGTGCCCCTAGTCCTAGTGTTGTGTGACAGAGAAAATATTTTTCTTTATTCACCTTTTCTATCCCATGCATGATTTTATACACTTCGATCAAGTCACCTCTTAAACGCCGTCTTTCAAGGCTGAAAAGACCAAGGCGTTGCAACCTGATTTCATAAGGGAGCTGCTCCATCCCTTGGATCATTTTTGTTGCCCTTCTTTGTACCTTTTCCAGTTCCGTTATATCCTTCTTGAGGTGCGGTGACCAGAATTGTACACAGTACTCCAGATGTGGCCTCACCATAGATTTGTAGAGAGGCAATACAACATTTGCCGACCTATTTTTGATTCCCTTCCTGATCCATGCCAAGCATAGAATTTGCTTTTTTCGCTACTGCAGCGCACTGGGTTGACATCTTCATTGAGCTGTCCACCAAAACCCCAAGATCCCTTTCCTGGTTTGTCTCAGAAAGCTTTGATCCCATCAATTTGTAGGTGTAGTTGGGGTTCTTTGCCCCGATGTGCATGACTTTACACTTGTTTAGGTTAAAATGCATTTGCCACTTTGTTGCCCATTCACTCAATTTCGAGAGATCTTTCTGGAGCTCTTTACAGTCAGTTTCATTTTTAACTACCCTGAACAGTTTAGTGTCATCTGCAAACTTTGCTACCTCACAATTTACTTCTACATCCAGATCATTTATGAATAAATTAAAAAGTAACGGTCCTAAAACTGAACCTTGGGGTACGCCACTTCTCACCTCTTTCCATCCAGAGAAATGTCCATTTATTACCACCCTTTGTTTCCTACAGTTTAGCCAGGTTCCAATCCAGGACAAGACCTGTCCTCTGATTCCATGGCTGAAGAGCTTATTTAGGAGCCTTTGGTGAGGGACTTTGTCAAAAGCCTTTTGAAAGTCAAGGTAAACAATATCGACTGGGTCCCCTTTATCTATGTGTTTATTTACACCCTCAAAGAATTCTATCAAGTTAGTAAGACATGATTTGCCTTTGCAGAAACCATGTTGATTTTCCTTCAGCAATGCCTGTTCTTCTATGTGCTTAGTAATTTTTTCTTTAATAATGGTTTCCATCACTTTGCCTGGAACTGAGGTTAGACTAACTGGCCTATAATTTCCTGGATCACCCCTGGATCCTTTCTTGAAGATCGGAGTTACATTTGCCTCCCTCCAGTCCTCGGGTACAGTGCCTGATCTTAGAGAAAGGTTATATATTTTGGCTAGAATTTCAGCAATTTCACACTTGGGTTCCTTAAGAACTCTGGGGTGGATGCCATCTGGCCCTCTCGTCCCCACCAGACGTGCCTGTGACAAAGGCAGGATTGAGAACAGGACCTCCCCATACGATCTTAAATTCCTAGATAATGTGCATTTGTCACTTCTTCAGCTCCCCGATGATTGACATCTTCCAAAAAATGAAGAAAAAGAAGAACCCCTTGTATCAGAAAATGCAGCTAGGAGGAAATTTGCCCCACTTATCACTGATAATGACATGGAAACTAGCCAATAGGTGCTGTGCTTGTGGCATCTCTATATTTCATGATGTAGCATTTGCCACACTGCAATCGATATGTTAGCTACTGGGAGCAGGGGTCAACTGCATTTTCCCAGTAGCAATAGGTTGTGTTCAGGAGACAAAAAAGTGTCATTTCCTGTTAATGAAGAGGGGAACTGGCAATGTGCCACTCTCTCGGGAGCTACCACGTAACAAGGGTGCAATTGCAATGTTATTCCACTAAAATTGTCTGGAAATGCCCTTAGGCGGTAGAGGCAGCTAGTTGTGGGAGAATCACATTAGTTGAATCAGTGGAGGCTGTTCTTCATGCCGAACAGGCCTTTGCCGTGTTGATTTATTCCTGATCCTAACCGATGCCTCACTGAGCTGAGAGATGTGAACGCCTGCAGCATTGCTGCTTGCCTTCTCTTACACCAATTGGAAAAGCTCAGCCCTAAAATACAAGCCCATCCTCTTATATTCACCTGTCACCAAACAAGTACCTGAAAGGAGTCTTTCTTTCTCTTTATGTTATGTCTGCACCTGCATGAATGTTGGCATCAAAGAAGAGTTAGAAACAAGGAGTTCTCTGGCACAGGGAAATGTCGGCTACATCCTGACAAATAGTAAGGAGACCTGGCAAAAGCACAAGAGAAGAAGCTGCAATGCTTTACAGGAATCGAAGCAAGTCATTGTTAAGGCAGCTGCAAATGCGAAATGGTGTGTAGGAAAAGCATAAAAGATGTCCACAGGGCAGGGAAACAAGAGCATAGCAATCGGTTACTGCATCATAAAGAACAAAAGCATAGTTTGTTTAATTCAGCATCATTCAATGGCAAGGGAAAGAGATGGAACTTTTCAAAAAGGCACCTTAAAGCAACAGCCAAAGGGATTGTGAGTTTTCACCTGAGATTCCCTCTCCATTTGTAATTTGAACACTAAGGTGTGGGTGTAGGTGTGTTCCCTACAGTCTTTCTGAAGCTGCAGTTATTGGAACTGTGCTATTTATATTGGCAAAGTGCAGCAGTTTAGGTGCTGAGCCCTGTATTTATTGAAGCACATACTCTGGTAAATAGTAATTAGGGAAAAAAGGAATTTATACAGTTTTTAAAGAAATCCTTACTATTAACATATTCTAAGACAAGTGCCCACAGTCCAGCTTTTGTGAGGGCATCATGAAGACACATGATTACCTTTTCAAAAGAAAAGGACAAAACAAGAAGTGGACAAGTACTCAAAATATATATCAGCAAGAAGTTACTTTTTAAAATTGAGATAGAGGTATCATTCCACTTCAATTGGCATAGTTACATCCTGCAGCATCCTAGGATTTCCATTCTTAGGAATCTAAAATTCCAAGTTAGAAAGCTCTAGTACTTCAACAAACTATAAATTCCAGCATTTCTTGTTAATGGATTAACTTACAATTATTTTGTGTGAAAGGGCCCTTAAATAAGCAAAGATTTTTTTTCTGACCATTACCTTCAACTGGCTTCTGCTACTCAGTCTGGGGGTGGTGGAGCAAGGGGAAACACACAGAAACATATCCAGGTGATCTCATACCCAGGTGATCTCATACTTGGGAATAAGTAAAGGTAAAGGTTTCCCCTTGGCATTAAGTCTAGTTGAGTCTGACTCTGGGGGTTGGTGCTCATCTCCATTTCTAAGCCGAAAAGCCGGCATTGACTTTAGGCAGCTCCAAGGTCATGTGGCCGGCATGACTGCATGGAGTGCAGTTACCTTCCTGCCGAAGTGATACCTATCTACTCACATTTGCATGTTTTCGAACTGATAAGTTAGCAGAAGTTGGGGGTGACAATGGGAGCTCATCCAGTCCCCACATTCTAACTGCCAATATTAATAATAATAATTATTATTATTATTAACTTTAATAACTTCCAATCAGCAAGTTCTGCAGCTTAACTTGCTGCGGCACCGCGGTCCTGGGAATACATCCTACAAAATTCAGCGGAACATAGACACACTTTATGGAGAGTGGCATTTATAGAGAATCCTGCTTTGAACTCTAGATACAGGGTTGACCCCAGATATTTTGTACCATAAGACAAAAATACCCCCCTCATTTCTCTCTATGTACACCGGCTAACTGGACTGGCAGATGAACCTCACTTCAGTATTGGAAAAAAGATTAAAATCCTCCATCTGACACCAGAAGGCCAGTTTAGGGAATAGAGAACAAGAAGTGTGTCACACATAGCTCTGTCCTTCAAGAAAAAGGAAAGACTGGGGCATTCAGGAGGAACATCTGGGGGCCACCACTGTCCTTTCCTCTCCACTGTTACGAGTATCACTTTGCCTAAAAATAGGGTCAGCTATGTTTGAAACAGATCTGTTGTCTGTAGTAGGGCTTGGTTCAGGTTATACTCATACCATATTCACAACGTCTATATTTGTAAATGACGTCAAACACTATGGGCTCTTTCACACTAAAATTGTGTGGTGCGAAAGGGCCCTATAGAAATGCCTTAAATCACCAATGGCCTTTTCCAGAGGAAACCAATCCCAAGCAAGCAGTACACCACTATTTAAAAAGATTTATGTTTAGCACATTTGGTAAGCAAAATGGCAATCAACTGGAGGAGAGGGAAGCAGCACCACTACTACAACCAACTTATCAAGTACGTCTAAAACCAGAAAGTATTTTTTGGCACAAATACATATAGTATTTGTTTGGGGTGATACAAATCATATGATAGCCATTTAAACCATATCACATAACCTTACCTGCTTTCTGTGCACAATCTTAAAGTTAATACACCTTGTTTTCCCTTTGTGACTGAATGAAGACTGTTGTGTAAATAACATCAATCCTGTGTGTTGTAAACATAACCTTAAAGTTAATGTGCCTCACTTTCCCCTCTCTGTTGTATGGATTACTGGCTATTGGGGATTCAGAATAATGTGTTTGCCTGTATTACTGCATCTCTTTCTCTCTCATAGTAGCACAACTTTACAGCCTTTGCATTAAAAGTTAAAGTGTCTAAGTTTCATTTCATTGTGACATGGGATGTCAGAGCATGCTGCTGCAGACTCAAAAGAAATCTTTCCTGTGATGCTGTGTACAGCTGTTCTCTGAGAGAGGTAGCTCTGGTGTGAACAGGTTTGAGGTTTAGTGACTGCAAGGTATAGGCGTAATTGTGGCCATTCTCTGGCAGTAGATTGTGTACACAGAGAAGGTGAGCAGGAGTTTATATTAATTATAGTTATGCACCTATATTGTATCAAAATATATTTTGGGCCCATCTACACGGGCCACAAAATATGGGGCTGATCCAGAATGGCAATTCTCTGGACTGGTCCCAGGGGTGGCTACACTGCCTGCCTCTCCCCTGCTGCAATGGCAGGACAGAATCCGAACCATCCATTTGTGCTGAATCTGTCCCTTCCCCACTGCATGTCATTCTTTTTCAAAAGTGTTTGCTGCTGTGGCAGCAGCCATGGCTGTGATGGCACGCCTGAGCCTTTGGGAAAACTATATTGTCTGGCTTTACTTGGGGGCTATCTGATACCTTCTGTTAAGATTAAGACCCTTAGCGGACAGAGGCACTTTAGGCAAGGTGAAAAGATAACCAAATGAGTTTACTGAAACAAGATGAATAACTCCACCCGGGACTATTATAGAATAACTCAAAACAATACATTACAAAAGGAGATTTTGCTGGTTGCAGTCATATTTCTTTGAAAGACTCATGCCTCTGGTGCAAAATAATGGTTATAAACTGTCTGAATCATCTTCCTTGTGAAGCTTAGGCTGGCCAAAGCTCCTGTTGTACTTTGGACTGCTGGTATAAAATACTGCTAAAGGCAGGTGCTAAGAATGCCTGTTTATGGTTTGCTTGGCCTAGAATTACAAGACGATGCCCCAAGCCTCTAGTGCAGGGGTGCCCACACTTTTTCATCATGTGAGCTACTATATGAACAATCAAGTTGAAAAGATCACCTGTTGTGCATGTGAGTGTTCCGTCCGCACGGGGCTTCTTTCTTGCCTGCCCACGAACTCGCCGCCGCGCGCACCCGGAAAAGGGATCCTCCTTGCCTGTGCGCGCTCTCTCTTTTAATGTCTTCGTTGCCTTCCTCCTTCCTGCTGCGTGCTTTTGCGAAGCAGGAAGTCCCCATCCCGTCCTGCTTCTTGCGCGCACAGCAGGCCCCTTCCACGCACGCAGCAGGAGGGTATTTATAGGCGCACCCACTTTGCCCCACTTTGCCTGGCCTCCTTCGCCTCTTTTTCTCTCTCTCTCTCTCTCTCCCTCTCTCCTTCCAGCGCCCGCCTGCCTGCCTGCCAAAAGGATCTGAAAACGTTCTCCGGATTTCTTTCTTCTCTCCTTGGCTCTCTCTCTCTCTCTCTCTCTCTCTCACACACACACACACACACATTCCCTCCATCCCTCCCACAGCCTCGCATCCTATCCGTGTGCATGCCTTCGCCTTGCTCCCTCCCCCCCCCCCCAGCAGCAACCAATGGGCGGTCATGTCACCACACCGTGCATGGCAAGACGAGCGCCAGGGCCCACCCACTAAAGCCTCATTTTGGCAAAAGAAGCCCCGCAAAGGCGGCGGCGGGAGCGCACATGCGCGCGCATGGCAGGAGCGCGCCATCCGGCTGGTGAGGCCCAAAGATCACCTGGAAGAGGGCCGAAGATCACCTAGGTGCTCCCGATCACCATAATGAGCACCCCTGCTCTAGTGACTGTAGAAAAGGGAGGAGTCCAACAAGAAAACTCTATATAGGGAAATGGAATAGACCAACTAAGGGGTGTGTAATGCTCCGCCCAAAACTTTAATGGCAACACTCTATTGAATCCTTAAGCTTGTACTTTGGGGAGTCACTAGAGCTCTCTGGCTGAGAGTACTAAATGCCCGTCCCTTATCTACAAGCATCAAAATCCCATTGGATTCACCAAGGCAGCAAAAGCAGAATCATAATGCTATAGCTGTATAAAGGGGAACTTGGATTATTAGAAGTTTATGTGCCAGTCCCTAAGTGCTCAGTCAGAGTTTGTTCCCTGGTATGACAAATCCCTCATCTGCCATCTCCAAATGCACAACCGTTTCTCTCTTTGAATGAAACAGGCCAGAATAAACTATTCCCCAAGGAGGCATTTCCTAATGCTCTGCTTGGCAAACAGCACCTCCCATTAGCATTTTGAAATTGCTGACAAAGCGACAAGACTGCAGTTCACACTTGGGAACTCTATAGGAAATCTGGGAAGAAGCATAGAAATCAAAGCTCTGTTTTATTAATGCAAATGAGGGGTCTAGTTTAGCCTCTGTATTAAAGGCAAGAGCCTTGGCCTTTTCTTGGATTACCCAAGAGAGGCAGAGATACCTTTGTGACATTTTAATGTCCCTGTTTCTTCTTCCAATTCCTTGGAGCAAGGGAGGAAAAGAAAAACCCTCCCAGCTTTTGCTATGTAAGAACTAGCCTTCACATCAGATTGAGCTGCAAGGTTGACAGCAATTCAGGAGACCGTGTTTGCACTGTGATAAATACGACAATCACATTATAGCCTGGGTGTATCCATATGGAGATATTAAAAAGCCTTCAAAGTTATTTTTCCTGAGAGTGATAACATCTTTTGCAAATTTCCAGTGCTTTGCTGTTTCAGAACAGCTCTGAGATATACCATCAAGAAGGGACTCAGGGACTGTCAAATATCATCTTCTAAAAAACCTAGTATCAACATAATTATACAGGTTGAGTGTCCCGTAACTGGGATTCTGAAATCCCAAATATTCCAAAATCTGAAATTGTCTACATGGGAGGCTGAGATAGTAACTACTTTATTTCTGATTTCTGAAATCAGATTTGTTTTGAGCACAAAATTATTTGAAAACATTGTATAAAATTTCCTGTGAACTATGTCAATAAGGTTTCTATGAAACACCAATCAATGTTTTGCTGGACTCCATTTCCAAGATATCTCGTTATGTATAGGTAAATAAATACAGGTATTCCAAAATCATTAAAAACTCAAAATCTCAAACATTTACAGTTGCAAGCATTTTGGATAAGGGTTAGTCAACCTATATATTAAGAGTCTAGTTCAATAGCAAGGAACCACCAGATATTTTGGAATATAATTTGCATGTCCTTAACCATTAGACATGTCAGGTGAGGTTGTTGGCCAAAGTATTTGGAAGGTCAACTGTGGCCTACCCATATTATATCTTTGTTCAGGGAATTAATAATAAGCTGTCTGCCTGTCAAAGACTATGAACTAACTTTAGCTGGATTTGCATTGCCATATACAGTTTAGACTGCATTAAATGGTGTTATATGGGTGGTTCTCAACCTTCCTAACGCCGCAACCTCTTAATACAGTTTCTCCTGTTGTGGTGACCCCAACCATAACATTATTTTCGTTGCTACTTCATAACTGTAATGTTACTATTGTTATGAATCTTAACGTAAATATCTGATATGCAGGATGTATTTTCATTCACTGGATCAAATTTGGCACAAATACCCACTACGCCCAAATTCAAATACTGGTGGGGTTGGAGGGGGGATTGATTTTGTCATTTGGGAGTTGTAATTGTTGGGATTTATAGTTCACCTACAATCAAAGAGCATTCTGAACTCCATCAACAATGGAATTGAACCAAACTTGGCATACAGAACTCCCATGATGAACAGAAAATTCTGGAAGGCTTGGTGGGCACTGACCTTGAATTTGGGAGTTGTAGTTTAGAGAGCACTGTGGACTCAAACAAATATGGATCTGGACCAAGCTTGGCATGAATACCCAATATGCCCAAATTTGAACAGTGGTGGAGGTTGGGGAAAATAGATCTTGACATTTGGGAGTTGTAGTTGCTGGGATTTATAGTTCAACTACAATCAAAGACACCCCCTTGCGACCCCCCCCCTCCCCCCGGGTGTCCGACAACCAGGTTGAGAAACACTGGCCTACACTAATCATATACATATACTTTATTTATATTCTGCTCTATCTCTCAGAGGGGATTACAGAGTACATATATGGAAAATATTCAATGCCATTATACAATTAACAACAAAGACAGACAGTACACAGATAGAGGTAAAGACTTCCTCCCTTTTAATCTCTGGCATCTGGAAGATGTGCTCAACTCCAACCATGGGCATGTGCTCTTGTTCCATTATCCATGCTGAGGAGGCTGTTGTCTGGAGACGCCTTCCTGATGGAATTGCTAGCATGTCTGCATGGGCGTCTTTTACCTCTGCGCCAAAGTGGTACCTATTGATGTATTCACATCATTGCTTTCAAACTGCTAGATTTGAACTGCATTACATGGCAGTATAGATCCAGCCATGAATGGTTGTCGCCACTAGAGCAAGCATATGCAAAATGCCTTACCTTTGGTACACAACATATCCAAACCCAATCCTTTATTCAAGATCTATCCACTCAAGGGAGCATATGTGGATATAACCTGAAGTATGTTGGTGTCATGAGTAATCCAACACTCTCACAGTATCAAGTAGAACCCTTCGTGTGCCCTTTTCTCCAACCTCATTCAACTTGTTCAGTCACCTATATTTTGAGATGCACAGGGACATGCTCTTCTGCAACACATTCTATATTAGGTTTCTCTTTAAGTGTTTTTCGAATTAAAAACACCACTGCTTCCTTTCTGAATTAGTGATGGGATATCAGAACATATAAAACTGATTTTGTTTAGTCTACGCAGTGTACTCTTTATTGGGATTTCGATCCATATCATGGATCTGTGGGGATGTACCGTATTAGCTTGGTTGGGATTATATTTTGCTTCCTTATTGTTTGATGTTCCATTTAATTTGTTTTATGAAGCAATTTGAATTTAAACCGAACTATTTGGATGATATTATGGATGAGACCTAAATTGTTCCTCATAAGACTTGATTTCCGGACCGTTGATGATCTTAGCCACCTTTCTCTGGACACTATCTAGCTTGTCAATATCCTTCTTCAAGTATAGTTCCTTGCACTGGATATACAGTATTCCAAGGCCCCATCTACACAAGGCTAGCTTCAAATTGCAGCAACTAGACAATAAACACTTGAGCTGGATCTGCACTGCCATATAATCCAGTTTCTGAATCCAGGTTATTTGATTTGAACTGAATTATACAAGCAGATAATCTGGATTCAGAAGATGAATTATATGGCAGTATAGATGGGGCCTTGGGGAAAGTGCATCAAAGAGAACCCTTAATGCACATTAGTACTATATGGTTTGTGTTATCTCCATCTGGGCCTCAGACTGGTTCCAGGATTTCCTATGTAATCACCTGCATAGTGAGAATACACAAGAATAGACTACAAAATGTCAAAAATAGCAAAAATATCAAATATATTGAATAACAAGGCACAAGGTACACACTGTAAAGGTGCAGTGACAATAATGCCCCTCGGTGCTCGGAATAACAACAATATTGGTTGAAATACCAGTTGATGAAGCGCGGCGTGGTGTCTGAGCGGAGTTCCAGGAGCTAAGGTGATGTAGCTCAATGGGGAAACAAAGTACGCTGGGGATGGGATCGTAGCAATGAGATGAACGGGCAGAAAATACCCGGCGCGATCCAAGCCGTGAGCAATCAGTGGCTAAGGCAAATGCCTGGTTTGTAATCCCGCTCCCGAAGGCCGATTGCCTGGAGCAAAGCGCGAAATGCGCCGCGTCTTGAGTCCCGAGCCACACACGTCGTCCTGGGAGGCTTTCCGCGGGAGAAGCCCACACCCAAACAGCGGCTCCAAGTGCCAAAGAAACGCCGGGCACGCCGCAACGGCTTCAGCTGCAGTGGGCCCGTCCGTTTCGCCGATTAACGGCTTTATCAAGCGGCCAGGTGCTATAATAATAGGCGTTTCATGGAATATTATGTATCGTGCGATATCATGGCCCCATCATAGGTAATTCCATGGACCCTGCATAGTGAAACTACTTTTTTCAGTACCAGTTTGAAACTGCATTAAATTATCTGTGTAGACTCCCAGACTTCTATCCCAACACCCAAACCCTGGTATTTGGCTGGGTTTAAAAGGTTTACTCATGTATTCATTGAGAGAGAAAAGGTAAACATAATTTCTGCAAGATGGAACCAGCTTTTATCTTTGATTTAAAAAAACACTCTTCTTTTTTATTAACTGAAAATTATTTTTCTGTTAATCTTCTAATATAGCCCTGTACCAGATTGTATGAAGACTGATTGATCTACAATACCAGTAGATCTCTTATAAATTCATTCCTAGAGGAATGAAAACAACCACAAATACTTAATGTATCTTTTGTGTCTCACACTTCACTTTGAAATTGTGGTGAAGGCTTTGTGAGGGCTTATTTCCATGATAAGTGATTTCACATTCCCAGAACTAGGAACTGTAGCGTTGTGATGGGGGTTAGGCATCTTTAAGAGAAATAATCAGCTGAGTCACCAAAATTCTCTGTAGGGCCACAACAGTTAAGCTGGTATAAAATCAATATATGTAAACTTCCAGTTAACCAGAACTGAAACAACTGGAACTCTCAAGCAACCAGGGAAAAAACCAAAGAGAAATTTAAAATGAAAATAAAAATTAAATAAGTTTTTGGCAGCATTCATGTTAAATTAAGTTAAGTTTGTCTTTATTTGTCTTTATTTACTTTTAATTCCTGTGTTTCAATATTAATATTAATATCAAATCAGTAGTGAGTTTATGGTCTGGCAAAGGATCAAGGTTTGCCATTGACATTAAGTCTAGCCATGTCCGACTTTGTGGAATGGTGCTCATCTCCATTTCTAAGACGAAGAGCCGGCATTGTCCGTAGACACCTCCTAGGTCATGTGGCCGGCATGACTGCATGAAGCACTGTTAACTTCCTGCTGAAGCAGTACCTATTAATCTACTCACATTTGCATGCTTTCAAACCGCTAGGTTGGCAGAAGCTGGGGCTAACAGCAGGAGCTTACGCCATCTGCTGATTTGAACCACTGACCTTCTGATTAGCAAGTTCTGCATCTTAGCAGTTTAACCCGCTGTGCTACTGCGGCCCCATGGTATGATATAGTATGGAGTATATGGTCAGTATAGATTCATATGTAGACTCAAGCTGTAAGGAGAAGCAGGTTTCAAACTGCAATTTCAAACTGCATTATATGGCTATGTAAATTACATATATACACTATAGTGTCTAGTGTATATATGTAATTTCTGCTGTTTCATAATTTCATATTATTTAGGTGCTTAGAAAGAATTAAGTTTACAATGACGTTTTATATATTAATTTCCTAAAGGCTACTCCTCTCCCACTATTCTTCAAAGGTGAATCTTGAAAGTGAGGCCACTACCATATGGAAAACCTTGCATTATACATTTAATAAGCACAAATTAATTTTATTTTCAAATGCTATATCCATTATAGTTGCTATAGTAAATGCAATACATTCTATAGCACCTTAAAGAAGTAATAAATTTATTGTGGTATGCATTTTTATAGACTACAATCCACATATTTTGTACAGACCTAGGTAAAGGTTTTCCCTTGACATTAAGTCCAGTTGAGTCAGACTCTGGGACATCTTTCTAAGCCAAAGAGCCAGTGTTGTCTGTAGACGCCTCCTAGGTCACGTGGCCAGCATGACTCCATGGAGCACTGTTACCTTTCCGGTAAAGTGGTACCTATTGATCTACAGTACTCACATTTGCATGTTTTCAAACTGCTAGGTTGGCAGAAGCTGAGGCTAACAACGGGAGTTCACCCAGTCTGTGGATTCAAACCAGTGACTTTCCAGTCAGCAAGTTCTGCAGCCTAGTGGTTTAACCAGCTACAGCACCGCAGCAGACCTATTTTCCATATATTATAATGCTCAGAATTTAAGGCTCAAGTAATTGTTTTGTTAAGCAAAGTGTTCAACTAGCCAAATCAATAGATCTGGAAGATTTCCTTCAGCGTTGAGCACAAATTAAATGCTTACTTTGATGAACAGTAGGTTCCTTTTGTCTTCCTTTGGGCATCTTTACCAAATTTTTAAAATGCATACGTAATTTTTACAATATAACAAACGAGTGTTTCCTAGTGTATTCAGCTACACAGAGGAATACAGTTTCAATACACAGTTCCTTTTCATGACATTGAAATCCATTATAAGCAGGTCTGTTTATATTCCTATATTTTAATACATTTCAGTTCCGTTTTTAAAACACACCAAAATGATGTATAGCCATAATTTTCCACCCCTAAATTTCAGTATGGCTGTTAATTTACTCATTAGAATCATACTCTACATTAATACCATTTCTTAATCAATGGCTTCTTATTATGCTTCCTATTTTTAGCTACTAACATTTTAGTAGTGACTAATAAATTGCCTTCCAATCTGCTGCATTTTACTTACACAATTTCTTAGATCGTTAAATAACATCACCTGCAGACTAAATATAAGCACATCACTTTTCTCCTTGGCTTTTAAGACACTCTGTCAAAAGCTTTATATATCACTTCATTATTACCATATGTGTATGAATCTGGCAACTGAATATTGATAATCCCAAATATCTATATTTTCCTTCTTGTTGTTGCGGCATAGTACCATTAGAGTAGAATAAACAACTTCTGCAAAGCGGGCTTTCTTGCATACTAATGTTTTCACTGTTCCATATTTACCTTGGTTGATAAATCCGATTTCTGTTGTCTTCAGTATTTACCATCACTGGTGACTATTGCTTTCAAAATATAGCACACATTGGGAAGATGTATGACAGTTCATGTTCAATAAGAGTTCAGCAAAATTATTTATATATTTTTATTATCTCAAAATCCATCAGTACCTTTGCAATCAAATATTTTCCATCTCTGTAATGGGCACAAGAGAGGGAGGCCCCTTCTACACAGCTGAATAAAATCCCACGTTATCTGCTTTGAAGTGGAATATATGACAGTGTAGACTCAGATAACCCAGTTCAAAGCAGATATTGTGGGATTTTCTGCCATGATGTTCTGGGGGCCTTCCAGACAGGTCCTTTATTCCAGGATATGATCGCCAAGTTTTCTGTTTATCCCAGGTTATCTGGCAGTACGGACTCATATAATCCCATTTAAAGCAGAAAACCTGGGATCAGATCCTGGGATAAAGGGCCTGCCTGAAAGGGCCCTGAGTTAATTTGATGAAATTTATTTATTTATTTATTGCATTTATATACTGCTTTTCTCACCCCTGGGGGGACTCAACGCAGTTCACAACGTAGTATATGGCAAAATTCAATGCCTAACATATATAAAACATCATATGTCAAATCACCAACATGACACTAGATTAAAACCATTAAAACTATAATGACAATCACAGACATAATATAAAACATTTGGACATGGCATCAATTCCAGGTGTCTTTGGCTACTTCCATATTTCCAAAATTCTCTCATTTGCCACATGCCTGCTTGAATAACTGAGTCTTAAGTTGTTTCCTAAACACTAGGAGAGAGGGGACCAATCTAATTTCACTGGGGAGGGAGTTCCACAGCCGAGGGGCCACCACCAACAAGGTCCTGTCTCTCGTCCACACCAATCGCACCTGCGAAAGCGGCGATTGTTAACATTAGGAATTTGGGGATATAATTCCATGCCCTTGAAAACTAAGGCCACAGTCTCTCATATCTTGGTTTAAGCATCGTCTCTTCATATCTGTCTGCATTGTATCTCAATAAGTATTATGTTTTTCTTATGGAGCAACTCTCGAGAATACATCAATAGTCATGTCGTGGTGTATTGATGTCTCTACCACCAGATGCTATAAATAGGGTAAAGTGGGGTCTTCCAGGTGGATTGGATTTCAGTTCCCATCAGCTCCAGCCAGCATATCCAATGGTCCAGAATAGAGAGCTGCACTTTGCCCATCATGCCTACTCCAGCAGCTTCTTAAAATCTTCAGTCAATTGGGCCCAAGAAGCTACATTATATTAACTCAAGCAGTTCATAACTATTTTTCCCAAGTACATTTGAACTATATTCACAGTATAGCTAAAGAGATTATTCAAAGGGAAATCTTTTGTCTAATTATAAGTTAGAAAATGTAAGGTGCTGTCTGATTTTACAAGGTACAGTAGTGTCCCACTTATCCAACATAAACGGGCCAGCAGAACGTTGGATAAGTGAAAATGCTGGATAATAAGGAGGGATTAAGGAAAAGCCTATTAAACGTCAAATTACATTATGATTTTACAAATTAAGCACCAAAACATCATGTTTTACAACAAATCAACATAAAAAGCAATTCAATACACCGTAATGTCATGTAGTAATTACTATATTTACGATTTTAGCACCAAAACATCACAATGTATTCAAACAGCTGTGGATCCAGGCGGGAGGCAAACTGCGTTGGATAATACAGAATGAGTGAAGGTTGGATAAGAAGACTCAACTATGCCATGTTGTCCTTTCTGAGTGCTTATTAGAACTATGTACATTGTATTCCAGCTACCTAAAAGAATGCTAGACTCCCCCTTTATTTAGTTACTAGCCGTCCCTTACCACGCGTTGCTGTGGCACAGTCTGTGTGTTTTGTATATATATATATATGTGTGTGTGTGTGTATATTTGTATATATGTGTTTGTGTGTGTATGTGTGTGTGTGTGGGTTTGTGCATGCATTGTAATGTTTTGGGGTTTTTTGGGGGGGCTTTTAAAGTCTCTTCTGCTGTGTTTTTCAGTATTTTTATGAGTGATGGTCACTCGTTGGCCCGATAGGCGTATTGTATCCTAATGTGGTGTCGATTTGTCCAGTGGTTTTTGGGTTATGTTAATCCCACAAACTAACATTACATTTTTATTTATATAGATTTAAACTAGCCCACTCCCAACTGAGGGCCCTTTCACACAGCCATATAACCTAGAATGTCAAGGCAGAAAATCCCACAATATCTGCTTTGAACTGGGTTATCTGAGTCCACACTGCCATCGCTCGGAGGGATTCCCTCTACCTTGTGGGGTCCCTCAGGGAGCCGTACTCTCCCCTTTGATATTTAACATCTATATGCGACCACTCGCTCAGCTGGCACGTAGCTTTGGGCTTGAGTGCCATCAGTAAGCTGATGACACTCAGCTCATTCTGAGGATGGAAGGCCAGCCAGACTCCGTTCCCGATAATTTCCATCTGTGCCTTGAAGCTGTTACTGGATGGCTGCGAGCTAGCAGGTTGAAGGTGAATCCAGCGAAGATGGAAATCCTATGGCTGGGCCGCCCGGGCGATAGGGACATCCAACTGCCGACCCTGGATGGCGAGGCACTACACCCGTCATCATTAATAAAAAGCCTGGGAGTCCTTTTGAACCTTCTGCTGTCAGTGGAGGCTCAAATCTCCATTGTCAGCAGAACTGCATTTTTCCACCTGCGACAGGCAAAGCATCTGGCCCCCTATCTGTCCCAAAACGACCTAGCCATGGTGATCCAGGCCACAGTCATCTCAAGACTTGACTACTGTAACACTCTTTACATTGGAATACCCTTGACTGTGATCCGGAAACGTAAACTAGTGCAGAACGCTGCAGCCCGGCTACTCGCAGGGGAGCCTGCGAGTTACCGTATAACACCACTGGTGTACGGAGTCTGGCTGGCCTTCCATCCTCAGAATGAGCTGAGTGTCATCAGCTTACTGATGGCACTCAAGCCCAAAGCTACGTGCCAGCTGAGCGAGTGATCTGCACTGGTTACCAACTGAATACTTTCAAGGTGTTAGTTCTTACTTTCAAGGCCTTGTATTGTCTGGGGCCAGTGTACCTAAAGGATCACCTGTTCCCATATAACCCCCCCCCAAGATCACTACGGTCAGAGGACCAGAACCTCCTAGACATTCCCAGCTTGAAATCCTTCCACCTGACGACAACTCAGAGAAGGGCTTTTTCCATCATTGCCCCAGTATTATGGAATGCTCTGCCGCCTGAGACTCGGGCTCTGTGAAACCTACTAGACACCTTCCGCAGAGCATGCAAGACCCACTTATTCAGACAGGCCTTTGAATGATACTGGAATTTTTAACTTCTTTGTTTTTATCAGGTATTGTTTTACATGAAACTCTTCTGTAAACCGCCCCGAGCCTCCGGGAGTGGCGGTGTAGAAATCGAAGAAATAAATAAAAATATAAATAAATAAATATATTCCAGTTCAAAGAAGAAAATGTGGAAGGAGCCTTATTGATATTAAGATATGTTGGACAGCTCCCCTCTTCCCTTGCCTGACAGTCATTGGCTAACATTGATGAGTCTCATTATTTAACATATTTTAAGAGAGCTGCCAATCTGTTAGCTCCTCCAAAGCTGTTGCTTACCATTCCATTTAAATGGCTTCAATTTCAGACCAAACATTAATGGAGAGCACTGTGTTACTGAGGTCTGGTTTCAACTCAGGGCCCTTCCACACAGCCATATAACTCAGAATATCAAGGCAGAAAATCTCACAATGCCTGCTTTGAACTGGGTTATCTGAGTCCACATTGGCACATATTCTAGTTCAAAGCAGATAGTGTGGGATTTTATTCAGCTGTGTGGAAGGGGCCCCGGCTTGCTTGTCTCCCAGCATTTTCTCTTCCTTTCTAAGCCCAAAGGAGAAACAGCAGGATCCTCTCTACTAATTCGAGAGCTGAGAGAGTTTATCACACCCAGGTCCTCATTTGTGTCATTCAAAAGTTTTGAGGAGGATGCAGGATCACTTGAAGGCATCAGGAGTCAGCACCTACAGCAGGGTTTCCACTTGCCTCTTTGAGTCTGGACTTTCAGTGGTTGAAATTGCTTGCCAGCAGGCTCGGTTCAATCAATCTCATCAAGGACACTCAGCGTTTTCCCTTCCTTCAGCTGTAGACACCACAATTATTTTTAATGGCTCCCCATGTAGCCTTGTAAAAAGAGCTTTGGGATATCAACGGGAGAGGTTCATAAGCTGGCTCACAGTGTTGCTTTTATTGCCTCCAACCTTGACTTAGGTTTCAAAGATGTCTCACAATTCAACCATTTTGCTACATGTCAGTAGAATAGTTCAGCTGATACGAGGGCAGGTCAATAAGTCTGTGACTTTTTTGAATTTCCCGCCTCTTAACTGAAAGGGCAACACTGCTCCTGTCAACCGGCATCTGTCAGTTGACTCCTGTCAGCTGCATCATTTAGTTTGTGTTTGACAGCCATTGATAGCAGACTACCGCATGATTTGAGGAGAAAATGGAAAAAAGTGAATTTTGTGTGCTCATTAAGCATTTTTTTGCGGGGGGGGGAATCACTCAAACCAAGGCTAAACTTGATAAAAATACTATGGGGACTCTGCACCATCAATTTCAAAAAGGTGGTTTACTGAATTTTGTTGCGGCCGTACAAGCACAGAAGATGCCAAACGTTCTGGACATCCAGTTGTGGTCTCTACACTCGAAACAATTGAAAACATTCACAATATGGTGTTGGCCAATCGGAGATTGAACGTGCGAGAGATTGTGGAAGCCATAGGCACCTCACATGGCTCAGTGGTTTCAATTTTAAATGATCACTTGGGTATGAGAAAGCTTTCCGCAAGATGGGTGCCGCGTTTGCTCACAATCGACCACAAACGCAATCGTGTGACAATTTCGCAGGAGTGTTTGGTGTTGTTCAACCGCAATATGGACGAGTTTTTGTGCCGTTTTGTAACCGTGGACGAAACGTGGATCCACCACAACACACCAGAGACCAAACAGCAGTCAAAACAGTTGGTTTCTCGGGTGAATTGGCGCCAAAGAAGGCCAAGGTGGGTTTGTCAGCCAATAAATTCATGGTGACTGTTTTTGGGATGCATGCGGTATAATCCACATTGACTACCTTCAAAAGCAATCAATGGCGAATATTATGACAACTTATTGGGTCAATTTAATGAGGATTTGAAAACCCCCCCAAAATGACCGCATTTGGCCAGGAAAAAGTTCCAGGACAATGCAAGGGTGCACACATGTGCAGTTTCCATGGCAACAATCCATGAATTGGGATATGAATTGCTCCCTCATCCTCCCTACTCTCCGGATTTAGTCTCGAGTGACTATTTCTTGTTTCCAAACCTGAAGAAATGACTCGGCAGAAAGAGATTTGACTCCAACAATGAAATCATCTCACAAACAAATACCTATTTTGATGACCTCAACAAATTTTATTTTTTGGAAAGGATAAAAAAATTGGAGAAACGTTGGACAAAGTGTATAGAGCTCAAAGGAGACTACGTTGAAAAATAAAATGACTTTTTATCCAAAAACCTGTGTTTCATTCAAAAAGTCAGGGACTTATTGACCCGCCCTTGTATTTGCTATCTTTTCTTGACAGTTTTGTTCCTGAACTGCCGACACTTAATATTTTTGATTGATTGACTGATTAATTAATTGATTGTATATTCAACATTTCTCCAATAAGGGAGACAAGGTAGCTCACATTGGCTGCGGTATTCTTGAGCACACACAAAAGCATCAGTCACAGTATGCAAGGAGAATCAAAAAGTTGATGTCATAACACAGACTGATTGTGCTGTTAGCAGTTGAAGCAGAGTTGCAGAGATAGCATGTTCATCTCTGACTTGTGTTTGCAAGTTGCTCATTGTGTTTTGTGGTTTTGCATCCCATGCTTTCCACTGTGATTGTGAATCCTACACATTGTATTGTGGGACTGCATCCTATACTTTGCATTGTGACTCTCCATCCTAATTGTGCACCCTAACCTTTGCATTGTGGCTGTGTATCCTATACAATCCATCAAGGTTGGACATAATACACTTTGTATTGTGATTGTACTCAGAGTTGTGCATTGCATGTTGTGCACTGCACAATGGTGTAGTGGATTTGTTGAAGACACAGGATCAGAGAAGATGCAGGAAGAGAAAAACAAATTGACTGGTTCAGTTGAAAATAAACCAGATTTATTTTATCTGGCCAGACAGGTGAACAGTCCCTTCTCATGAAGGTAAAAAGTGAAACTACCACCCTGTACATCAAATGGGTGGCTCTTTTATACCTTTTCTCAAAGTAAGTTTTTATTTTCTACAAAACATATGAATTCTCATAAATCGGGTGTGCCTTTTTTACTAGCTGATAGGGTGGGGTGTGCTCATGCGTGGTTCTAAGTTTCTCGCTAACTTTCCCTTTGTCTAAAAGCACGTGATTTCTGGAAAACCAGGTGGGTACCTAAGACTTCAATCAGCTTGTGTCTACATTATTATTAATTTTATGCTATATGATCTGCCCAAAGACGCACCTCCACAATTGAACAATGTTTTTGTTTTTCTTAGCAGTTTCTTAGAATCAGATATTTCTAAAAATAATTTCTTTAAGCTTTCCAAGCTCCCTCAATGACACCTATCCATAGAGATATGTTGTGCAATTTTGCTATTCTGTATGCAGCTTGTGCAGTGCTCACATGGCATAACTCCACACAGAGATATTTACATCACACTAAGCCGATGCCCCCGGTGGCGCAGTGGGTTAAAGCGCTGAGCTACTGAACTTCCTGACCGAAAGGTCGGCAGTTTGAATTCGGGGAGCGACATGAGCTCCTGCTGTTAGCCCCAGATTCTGCCAACCTAGCAGGTACCGCTCGAGCAGGAAGGTTACAACACTCCATGCAGTCATGCCAGCCACATGACCTTGGAGGTGTCTACGGAAACCAGGAGCAAATTCATTTCCAAATGGGCAATCCTACACCAGAGCCCCTGGTGGCACAGTGGGTTAAAGCTCTGAGCTGCTGAACTTGCTGACCGAAAGATCGGCAGTTCAAATCCAGGGAGTGGGGTGAGCTCCTGCTGTTAGGCCCAGCTTCTGCCAACCTAGCAGTTCGAAAACATGCCAATGTGAGTAGATCAATAGGTACCACTCCGGCAGGAAGGTAACAGTGCTCCATGCAGTCATGCCAGCCATATGACCTTGGAGGTGTCTACAGACAATGCCAGCTCTTCGGCTTAGAAATGGAGATGAGCACCACCCCCAGAGTCAGACACGACTATACTTAATGTCAGGGGAAAACCTTTACCTTTACCTTAAGCCGATGTGGTTTATATAAATTAAAACAAGATACATTTAGAAGAATAGATGATGCAAAAAGTCAAATAAATTATATTAAAAGTCTAAGCAATAACTTTCCCCCTGATAATTAGTTGTCGTTATTGTTGTTTAAATGTGGAGGATTAAAAAAAGAAATAGATATATAGGTAGCATTCAATCATATGGGTTCCTCTCATTGCAGGCGAAAGTGCTGAACATTAGTCTAACCACAGGGGTGCTGCCTCGGTGAAAACTAGGCTATTTATTTATGTGAGTACTTAGTTATTTATTAAATTTATTTACTGCCCAAGTGACAAATATCCTCATGGCAATTTACAACTGTAAATTTGCAGTGCAGTTGCTGTGTTTATTCCATAGCAGGGGAAAAAACTACAATGTCAGTCTTTTGAGGAAAGAGTCTTCCTTCTTATGACATCTTAAAGACTAACACATGTATTATGGTATGAGCTTACATGGCACCTTAAAGACCTACATTGCTGATATATTGTTCTTATTCACTTTTCCACCTATAAATCCCAGGAAGGCTGAGGAATTCTAGAGCATGGGGTTGAATACAGTTTAGAATGGAAGGAGTAAAATATAATTCTACACTAATATTCTTTTTAAAGAAAGTAAACAGCAATTTTCACATTTTTTTCTCTCCTCATTGTTAAAATGTATTTAAAATTACACAGTGAAAGCCTATTTGCAGTTAAGGAGTAATTCTGGGGAAAATGCATGTGATTGGTTTGCACAGAAATGGGAGGGGGAAAGTTTCCACAGAAAATAGTGCTCCTGCACAAAATTATTTTCTGCATTGCAGAAAAGCTGTGCAAAATATACCGTTTTTACATGGAAGCAAATCAACTGCATGTACATTATGCATGAAACAAACCTTCAGTTATAGGCCTCCACATTTGGTGGTCTGATTTTTGCAGATATGATTATTTGCCAATTTGATTAAAAGTTTTTCTCTAGGGATCTTGAGCTCCTCCAGTACAGATTTCCTAGAGGGGTGTTTTATCAGGTAAAAAATTAGTTGTTTTTGTATTTATGTTTTCCACCCTTTCATGGGGTCCTTTGTTCTTAGCTCAGCTGAAAATAGAGGGCTGCCGTATAGCATTTTCCTATGGTTGAAACAGCTTCTTTCCTATGCAGAAAATGCTGTTTTCTATACAAAACAACCACATGTGAATTTAGCACAAAAGAAGTCTTTAACTGCAAAGGCTGTTGTCAGTCTAGGATTTTTCTCATCAGGGTTTATTTTGCCTCTTGAAAAACATACTTATCATTTTTGAATACAGTATAACTCCAATATCCACAGGGGACAGATTGCTGAACTTACCATAAAAACAGGATAACATAGCAAGCCCCATTGAAATAAATGATTTTAAAGCCTATCTTGTTACTACTGCATCCAGTGGTTCCCAACCTTTGAACGTCCATGTGTTTTGGACTCCAGATCTCACAATTCATAACAGATGGTAAGAAGGCTGGGATTTCTGGGAGTTGGGAGTCCAAAACACCAAAGGTTAGGAACTACAACATACAGTTATGTATCTATTTAGTAGGCCTGGCTGATCCATGGTTCTAAATTGTTCAAAATTTAGTGACTTCGGAACCATTTAGAACCATGGATCAACCAGGCCTACTATTTAGCAATGTCCACTCTGTTTACATATTTATTTATTTATTTATTTATTTATTGTTTCGACTTGTTAGTCGCCCCTTCTGGTAGGCTCGGGGCGACTTACATATGCATAAAACCATTTAAAAAACACTGTAAAACAACGGACCAATGTCCACATATTAAAATTGAAACAAACAGATACACATTAAAATAACTCTTGGGCCTGCATTACAGTAAGCGGCCCAGAGATGTCTACGGACCGAACGCCTGGACGAACAGGAGGGTTTTACAAGCCCTACGGAAGGCTAGCAGGTCGGTCTGTGCTCGGATTGCACTTGATCTTCCATTATTATTCTTTTATTTCTTTCACACTCTTTATCTAGTATTATGAAAGCCTGGCCACAAAAAAGTGAATAACTAAACCCAAGAATAACTCACACATTTATTACAGCATAAGGTTTTGTGAACTAGAGTCCATTTTTTCAGATGTGTTAATCAATAGAGCATGATGGAGCATACTAATAGAAATGCTCTTGCTAGATTTTAGATGGCTATTAGATGAGTTTTTCTCATAGTGGGACCTTTACCCAATCACTTGTCCCACTGCCCATTCATTTATCTTCTTCTTTTTATGGTTCATCTACAAACACTCTGAAGGAGAGCAGAAAGTGATGTAAGGATGTTCTCTATCCTCACTGTGCTGTAATAAGGTGCCAAGGACAACAAGGTGAAGGCAATGGAACAAGGTCTCGAAGTACTAGAGTTCTTAGCAATGGGTTCCCAGCAGTCATGGTCACCATATTACCTGGTTGATTAGACTTTACTTGGAATCTTAGCCCTCTGAATCCCCTACTGGGTGAGAAGAGCAGGATATAAATGAAGTAAATAAATAAATAGCATGACACTTGGTGCCTGTTTGTACCATTAGCTATAATGGATCCCAAACTTCCATAGGAAAAAAGCAAGTCACTAGCCCAGTGGTTCTCAACCTGTGAGCCCCCAGGTGTTTTGGCCTACAAATCCCAGAAACCCCAACCACTTAACCAGATGTTAGGATTTCAGGGAGTTGAAGGCCAAAACATCTGGGAACCCACAGGTTGAGAACCACTGCACTAGCCCTTGTGAGAGCTGAGATATGGATGCAGATACGGCACCAAGAGGAGAGTGTGTATTGCAAAAATATTCCAAATCCAATGTGTTGGCAATAGGAAAAGTCCAAGTGCATGTCCTCCAACATTTTATAGGTGAAATCTTGGGCATGTGTGGCAGAGAGACACAGAGTATAGTAAAGTTTCCAAACATTATTAGTAAGGAAGAATGCACAAGGGATAAGATGCTGCAGCAGTTTACTTTTGGCTGAGCCTACTGGGATGGGCAAGATGCCACCTGCTCCTCTGCTCCCTGCTGAGTTAACTACTTTTGCACTTTGAACTCAGTTTATAGCAATCGAAGTAAACTGCAGATGAGAGAAAGTGAGAGGAGGAGAAAGAAAATAAGACGTTTTGAAAGTGCCTCCAGAACATGAGACCCCAGCACACTTTGAGACAATGTATTCCACCGTTGATCAGCTCTTCAGAAGCTCTTCCTAATGTTTAGGTGGAATCTCTTATCCTGTAGTTTGAATCCATTGCTCCATGTCTTAGTATCTGGAACAGCAGAAAACAAGCTGACTCCCCTCCTCAATATGAAATATGGCTATCATGTCCCCTGGCAGTTTTCTTTTCTCCAAGCGAAATGTATCCAGCTCCCTAAGCCAGTGTTTCCCAACCCCTGTGACGCGGCACACTAGTGTGCCATGACGGACCTCCTGCTGTGCCTTGAGAAAAGCTCTCTGCCCCCCTTCCTTTCCCCCTCCTCCTGCTGAACTCCTGCTGCTTGGGGGAGGAGGAGGAAGGGCCAGGCGGCGAAGAAGAAAAAGAAGGGGTCGGGGCGCCACCACCTTCAGCCGTTTCCCCAGTCAGCCTTCAATCCGCCATGACTCCCGCCATGACTCTCGCCCCTCGCTTGCTGAAGCCACGTGGAGGAGGAGCCCCGCCCACTGAAACCCATCCACTGCTCATGCTCCTCCTCTGTGGGAGAGCTGAAGCCGGGGGGATGGGGCGGGGCATGATGCGGCCTGGCTCTGCCCCCTCCCCCCGGCTTCGGCACTCCCAGCAGCTGCTCCAGCCTTGAGGGGGCAGTGCCAAGCCAGCATTGTGCTGGCTCTGCCACCGCTGGCTTGGCACTGCCTCCTCAAGGCTGGAGCAGCTGCTGGGAGAGCTAAAGCCGGGGGGAGGGGGCGGGGCATGGTGCGGCCTGGCTCCGCCCCCTCCGCCCTGGCTTCGGCACTCCCAGCAGGCCACCATCCCCCAGCCATTCTTTACTGTGTTAGAGTGTCATTTTGTGTCATTTTGGTTGGTGGTGTGCCCCCGGATTTTTTTAATGTTAAAAGTGTGCTGCGGTTCAAAAAAGGTTGGGAAACACTGCCCTAAACCACTCCTCATTGAGCTTGGCTTCCAGTTCAGTTTAGTCTCCCTTCTCTTGTCAATATCTTTTTTGACTTCAGGTGCCCAGAACTGGACACGGCAACCCAGGTAAGTGCATGTAAATAACTTTAGTTTTAATGAGTAACTTTAAAATGGCACATGCTGGCATATTTTCCACATGCTGGCATATTTCACCTCTACCCCCTCAGTCCATTTCCTCCTTACCTTCCTTTCTGTAACCTTAGATCTCTTAAACTCAGCTCTACTCTCTAACTAGTACTATGCCATATGACTGTCTGTCTGAAGCTTTTTTTAAAGGAATTGTAAATGTAGATAATATTTGGCTGATTTTTCACATATCCATTTCCTAAAATAGATATTAATAAATAATAAATTGTTACATGTTAAAAAATCTGCAATCCTCCAAATGTTTACCAGGAAGGAAGAGCCATTGACCACAATGGACCTTTATATAGTAAACTGTGTAGATGTGGTACTTTGTCAGATCATAACCTCCACATAAATTACGTCATAACATTTCAAGGGAGAGGCTAAATTTAGCTGTTAAAGAGAGAAATTGGCTCCCACTCCACTGCTGCCACCATTTTTTCTGGCATGGAACTCAACAAGAGTTGTTTGTTGTGGAGATAACATCTGGAGGGAGAGCGCCTTGAGTGCTCCTTTGGTGATTCTTCTCAGAGTTGTAGTAAAGTAAAAAAATGATATAAGCTACTATAGTGTTCTTATGAAAATACCACGGGAAGCATCTGTGCATGACAAAATGTTGCTGTTGCTGCCGGCAAAAGAAGGAGACACCATGAGTTGCTGCACTGGGTCACACTAGTCCTAGTGATGGCACTGTCATGTTCATGGCCCCTTTGCATGGCTTGCTTTTCCTCGTTGATATTCTTGACAATGCTGTAAGAAAGGTTTCAGGAGAGGCAGTAACTAACCCCAAGAAATTTGGTAAGTTTCATGATCAACTAGAGGTTTGTACTTGGGTTTTTCAAGTCCAGCACAGTAACCTGAGACAATACAGGCTCTCTCAAATCATAGCTTACTATATAAATAGCAATGAGGCTAAAATATATTTGTAGAAAAATAATACACCTGTTAAGATATTTAATTTTAATATTTCAGAAACTCACAAAATATGCAAATTTGCACAATATATAAATTGCACACCAAGATTCAAACAATTGGGATTTGGAAAGATAGTACTTTATGGCATGGGCTTTGGTAGGTGCCCAACAATATCTATTCCCTGATGCTTAGCCTGAACACTGACATTTATTTATTTGTTTGTTTGTTTGTTTATTTACAGCATTTATATTCCATCCTTCTCACCCCAAAGGGGACTCAGGGTGGATCACAGAACACATACATGGCAAACATTCAATGCTGTTAGACATACAGGACAGCCAGACAGGTATGTGTCAGTATTTTTCCAACTTCAGTGACCTGGAGGTTATGCTCAATTCTGGCCACAGGGGGTGCTGTCACTTTATCCTCTATGATGACGACCCTTTTTGATCACAGATTTTCCTTCCTGTTGGTTGATCACGGACTTTTTATGGTGCCGTAAAATGCTTCCTCGCTTAAGTGGTGTCTAATTCCTCTACTCACAGCTCATAGCTGTTTTCAAACTGCTTAAGTAGACAGTAAACTAGGCTAAAGGTCGGGTGCTCACCACGACCTGGACTAAAACTGCCAACCTTTCAGTTGGGAAAGATCTATTGCTGCTGGTAATTAACCAGCTGTGCTAAATCCTGGCCCTGCTGTTTGCTAGAGTTTGACTAGATAACAACGTGGTTGTCCATGAATCAATAATGATCCTGAAGACGTTGACTGCCAGAAAGTTTTCTTTAAAAAGAAACATCTATAATCTATAAGCTGTAGTGGTGGGTGGGCTGCCTGTTCGTCACATCATATAGTTCAAGAAGCACTGTTCTGTAGAGTACGTAAGATAACAAAGGGAGTATGGGTAGCAATTTGAGCATTAGACTGCTACTGGAGTCTTGGGTTTGAGACCCTGTTCAGACATTGACGCTCATGTGGTGACCTTGGGTAAGTCACCTTCTATCAAACTCAGAGGAAGACAAGGACAAACCTCTTCAGAACAAATCTTGCCAAGAAAACCCTGTGATAGATTTGCCTTTGGTTTTCCATAAATTGGAAGCCACTTGAAGGCACACAACAAGCAGCCCTTCATCCAAGTCCTTGTCTGAGGGATGTTTGAATAAAGCCAGCCCTTCTGATATTGTATGCGCAAAGGGAGAGCCTAGAAAGTACTGATGAAACTCCAAAGATGCTAAACACTCACATGTCTGAGTGTTAAGGGCATCCAGCCCTCTGAAAGATGGATGAGAACGATGACAATTGGAAGAGTATAGAGCTCGGTCCTCCGTTGGAGCCCTCTACAAAGGCACTTTCAATCAGAGGCTCTTTCAGGCTGTTCACAGCATAGCAGCAAAGATGTTAGAGTTTGATGCAGTTCGGAGCCTTGGGGTTAACAGGGATCAATTTAATCCTTCCCCACAGTGCATGACTGTAATTGTTGATCTATTAGAATCTTAATTGTACTGGGAGAGTGCCAGCCTTAAGAAAGCAATTAATGTATTAGCCTGCTTTGAAAGGAGGGAAGTGTCTTTGGGTCTCTCCATCCTTATCAATACATCTCTGCCTGTAGAATATGAATATGGAGCTTCTGGAGATGTGCAAATGCAATTTGGCCTTCTTAACATGTTGCTTTTAAATTCCTTGGCAAAGAGATGCCGCCGTGCTTCTAAGATTTAAAAAGTCTATGACCCAAATGTGGCAATAATGATAGACAGCAAACTATCAAAAGCTGCTTTCAGCACACAATCCAGGACTTTTATGTCTCCTGTGCACAACAATTCATTTCACAGTGCTTTTCCCTCCCTGCCTGATAGAAATGAGCTGAGGATTCTTCGATTCAGACAGCTCAGAGGGACAGAGGCCCCTTCTACACTGCCATATAAAATCCAGATTATCTGATCTGAACTGGATTATATGGCAGTATAGACTCATATAATCCAGTTCAAAGCAAATAATGTGGATTATCTGCTTTGATAATCTGGATTACATGACAGTGTAGAAGGGGCCAGATACATTGTGACTTTGCCTGGCAATACAGAAGACCTAGAGTGTATCTGTTTTGTTGTGTGCCTTCAAGTCATTTCCAGTTTATAGCAACTTTAAGGCAAATCTATCTTCTTTTTTGCAAGATGCTGTGTTGTGCTTCATGCATTTGAGGTGATTCAGAGCCAAAAGTCCCTTTGCCTTCCTTCTTTCCTTCCACTTTGTACCTTTGCATCTTGCCATCACCAAAGCATCTTGGCAACCTGCACAACACAGACAAGTCAGCATTTGAACTATATGTTATTCCTCCATTACCACTTAGAGAAATCACATTCCTGTAAACATCAAAATGAGTAAAAAGTTATATTTCCAATGCAGAAAGTGCAAGAATTTCTGCTCATAATACAATGTAGTTAGTGCTACACTTACTTTGAGAAAATTAATCAATAGCTAGATATGTGCTAAAGGGGGATCCAATGTGGCCTAGTAGTTTGAGTATTGAACTATTACTCTGAAGCAGTGTTTCCCAACCAGTGTGCCGTGGCACACTAGTGTGCCGTGAGCGATCATCAGGTGTGCCGTGGGAAATTGGCACTCTCCCCCCTCCTAGCAGCCCCCTCACAGTTTTCCAAGAAACAAATTGAGCCTCTCCACTTGGAAATGTTTTCTTTTCACTATTTTACTGGATTTTTTGAGAGTTGCCTCCCCCCCCCCCCCCCCCAAGGAACTTTTTATAACAGCTTCATGACATCCATAGTTAACTGGAAGCAAGTTTCACTCAGGGTGAAATTTCACAAAGGTCTGGAGAACAAGCTCTATGAGGAGCGTATTGAAGAGCTGGGCATGTTTAGCCTGAAGAAGAAAAGGCTGAGAGAAGACATGATAACCATGTATAAATATGTGAGGGGAAGTCATATATATGTTGTGTTTATCGAAACAGGCCCAGGTTTCACACTGAGTGTATAAATACATTTAAAAACATATTAACTATATGTATTTTGTGTCATTTTGGTTGGTGGTGTGCCCCAGGTGTTTGTAAATGTAAAAAATGTGCCGCGGCTCAAAATAGGTTGAAAAACACTGCTCTGAAGAACAGGGTTTGAATCTCAGTTCAGCCATGAAAGTCTACCTAGTGTAAGTCACATACATTTAGTATCAGAAACACTTTGTGATAAGGTCGCCTTAGGGTCTCTCTAAGTTAGAAATGACTTGAAAGCAAGTCAACAACAACAAATGCCCTAAGGATATCAAATCCTGTCTGATCTTGGAAGTTAAGCAGTACTTTGATGAGAGACTATCAGAGGAAGGAACTGGGAAAAGCTTAGTTTCTTACCTAAGAAAACATTATGAAATTAATGGAGTTCTCTAGGCCGAAGAAAGGAAATGCAAAGATACAGAATGAGTGATGCCTGGCTTGACAACAGTCCATGTGAAAAAGATCTTGGAATCTTCATGGGCAACAAGTTGAATATGAGCCAACAGTGCAATGCAGCTGCTAAAAAAGCCAATGGGGGTTCGGGCTGCATCAAAAGGAGTATAGTGTCTACAAGGGAAGTCATTGTGCCTTTGTATTCTGCTTTGGTTAGACCTCACCTAGAATACTGTGTCCACAGTTCTGGGCACCACAGTTTAAAAGAGATATTGACAAGCTGGAAGGTGTACAGAGGAGAGCAACCGAAATCATGAAAGGTCTGGAGACCATGCCCTATGAGGAGCATCTTAAAGAATTGGGTATGTTTGAGAGGAGACATGATAGCTATGTATAAATAACTGAAAGGGTATCATAAGGAAGAGGGAGCAGGCTTGTTTTCTGCTGCCCTTAAAACTAGGACTTGGACCGATGGGTTCAAATTACAGAAAAGGAGATCCCACCTGAACATTAGGAAGAATTTCCTGACTGTATGAGCTGTTCAACAGTGGAACTCTCTGCCTCGGAGTGTGGTGGAAGCTCCTTCCGTGGAAACTTTTAAACAGAGGCTGGATGGCCTTCTCTCAGGGATACTTTGCTTGTGCTTTTCCTGCATGGCAAGGGGTTGGACTAGATGGCCCATGTGGTCTCTTCTATGATTCTAAATTGACAAGCAAGTTGAAGGCACACATAAATTTGTAACAAGTTACTTCTAATTAATTACAAGGAAGTAATTATATTCAATCAATTGATTTGTAATTAGCTCTTATTGAGCTCTGCTTAGATTGTAACCTCCTTCCATGGTGGTTATGGCCTTGCAGCTCTGGAAATTTCTCTCCCCTGCCCTATGCCTGGGCGCCATGTAAACTCAGGAGACACATGACGTTCACCGCTAGCTTGTTATTCAATGTGAAGGAATGAAGCTTTTTTCTAAGGGGCAAGGGAAGGTTTTTGTGCCTTTTCCCTATCTTGTAACACTTGAGGGGCAGAGCCCTCCTGTCTGATGACAATCAATGAAGTAGTTGTAGTTTTCTGCAGCAGATGGCAGTAGTGTGAACAATCTCACTACTTTTGTTTGATTTGGAGTTTTTACTATTTTTTAAAATGCAGCAAAAAGTATACCGACCTTTATTACTGATCCACCTACCTTCTCCCCCCATTATCCTCCTTCATCTTCATTAATAGTATCTTGCCTTGTGGATTTCACAGAAGGTGATCTGGGTTTAAATTTTTTTTCCTGATGCATGACATTCCCGGGTGCCAAAATGTTATCTGAATGGCAATTTTTCCAGAAGATTAAGCCTGAGAATGGATGAACTCCTGTTAGTTACTGAATTACTGAATTACCACTCATTCTTGATATGATCACTTTATTATTGTTATTAGAAGCTGTGACTTTGTGCATGTGCAACTTAGAATTAATGCAGTTTGATACCATTTTATTTTCCATGGCTCAATCTTCTGAAATCATGGGAGGTTTCACTTTATAAAACTTTTTTGCCTTCTTTGTCAAGAAGTGCTTGACTTTTTATCAAACTCCTAGAATTCCACTGCATTGAGCCATGGCAGTTTAAGCAGTGTCATTAATTGTACTATATTGATGTTCCTATGCCATTAACTCCGCTGGACTCACTACGTTGTCTGAATGCCCAATCGCCCTCTTCCAAAGCAGTTACTATACTCCCAACTCAAGAATTGGGAAACGTAATATTGGTGGACAGGAAAGGAGATTTAGAGATGGGCTTAAAGCCAACCTTAAAAACTGTGACGTAGACTGGAGAACTGGAGAGCCCTGGCCCTTGAGCGCTCTAACTGGAGGTCAACTGTGACCAGCAGTGCTGCAGAATTTGAAGAGGCACGGATGGAGGGTGGAAGGGAGAAAGGCGCGTGAAGCCAAACCTGGCCGGGACCGCTTTCCACCTGGAAACGGATGTCCTCACTGTGGAAGAACATGCGGATCAAGAATAGGGCTCCACAGTCGCCTACAGATCCACTGCCAAGACACTACACTTGGAGGACCATCATCCTCGGTCTATGAGGGATTGCCTAAGTAAGAAAGATGCATACATTTTGCATAGTTTTAATGGGAGGATTGAGGACATGGAGATGGGGGAACCAAAGGAGGAAAAAGAAATGTGCTTGATAAAGTTGGGGGCTGCTGAGTTTCTTCCCAGCTTTATGGCTCTGGGAAAAGTGA
This sequence comes from Anolis apletophallus, assembly GCA_030556195.1. Taxonomy (NCBI): domain Eukaryota; kingdom Metazoa; phylum Chordata; class Lepidosauria; order Squamata; family Anolidae; genus Anolis; species Anolis apletophallus. The sequence continues at coordinate 74,542,984 of JARBWK010000005.1, forward strand.
CTTTTGGATGCAGCTCACAGAATTCCCCAATCAGAATAGCCAAAGAAATAATATATTTCCAGGTTTTGTAAGTGTTATTTTCTCCAGAAGGCATATCTTCTATTCCACAGAATGGCCACACAGCTACAATTTTAGAATCAATGGCAAATAATAACAACAACAAAAACAACATTCTGTAGTTACTCAAACAGAAGAGTTGTTCAGAGTGATAAAAGGCCTCCTACACCTTGGTCCTTTGGGTAGGAGAGGTCCCTTGATAATCCCTTTGTAAAATTTGGTCCTTTTGGTTTCTAGGGAGAGTTCAGGCCTGATTTGCTGTAGGACACATTGATTGTTCATTTTGTCAGCTCATAGTATTCACAGGACATCCCTCTAGCACCACATTTCAAATACCGGTAAGTTAATTCTGTTCCCATTAGCCTTCATTGTCCAGCTTTCACAACATAGAAATGGGATGCCCAGTAATTATCTCCATAGAATCATAGAGTTGGAAGAGATCTCGTGGGCCATCTAGCCCAACCCCCTGCCAAGAAGCAAGGAAATCACATTCAAAGCACCCCCAGCAGATGGCCATCCAGCCTCTGTCTAAAAGCCTCCACAGAAGGAGACTCCACCACATTCCAGGTCAGAGAGTTCCACTGCTGAACAGCTCTCACAGTCTGGAAGTTCTTCCTAATGTTCAGAAGGAATCTCCTTTCTTGTAGTTTGAAGCCATTGTTCCATGCCCTAGTCTCCAGGGCAGCAGAAAACAAGCTTGTTCCCTCCTCCCTATGATTCCTTAACAAATATTTATACATGGCTATCATGTCTCCTCTCAGCTTTCTCTTCTTCAGGCTAAACATGCTCAGCTTTTAAGCCGCTCCTCATAGAATGTGTTCTCCAGACCCTTGATGAGATTAAAAGCAAGAAGAAGTCATCTGAAGTCTTGTTGTTAGATAATTGCTGGGCATCGGGGGCATGATGCACGAGTGTGGAAGAACAACTCAATTCCAAGTATTTCTGAACTCAACTGATTATCTTGATTGATTTCCGTCTGGTTTCTAGCCCCATTTGGGATTGGATACAGCCTTGGTTGCTCTGATGGCCAATCAATCTTGGGAAGGAGAATGTGCCAATCTAATTCTCTTGTGGGCCTTTTTCCACTTTAGAGCAATTTCTGCTGTGTAAAAAAAGGAATACAGGTGAATAAAATGGATCGCGTAACCTACCTATAGCAAACCCCACTGAAACACCGTTGTGTTTTGCCTGTGTTAAAAATTATGGCTGGAATCCACTTGGGGCAGTTATAACTGTGTAATCTACACTTCTACCTATTGCAATTGAGATAAGTCATGGACAGGTGGGAACATCAACCATCTGCTTCCAAGTGAAAGGATAACAAAACTTCATCAATTGCAATGGCTGCTGCCTCATAAGCGAGGATTGAGGAGATAAGCCAGGAATCACTGTGTATCTACAGGGGGGTTACCAACAAGGGTGTGAAATGTACAAATACACCAGATGATGCCCTCAAAGGAGATTTCATCAGAAATTTATTTTAAATGCATGGGGCGCCATTACCTTCTTGCCAGAGCGGTACCTATTGATCTACTCACATTTGCATGTTTTCGTACTGCTAGGATGGCAGAAGCTGGGGCTAACAGCAGGAGCTCACCCTTCTCCCTGGATTTGAACCGGTGAGCTTTAAGTCAGCAGGTTCAGCAGCTACAAGGCTTAAAACACTGTACTAATTTACTTTTTGAACCTTCTAACAATGTGGTCAAATATGTCATTATTATCCATGACAATGATGCTTTGAATCATATAGTAGTTTTATCTGCGTGCACTACAAGTATGTGCTGTTGTTTTCATTGCTGCTGGGTTTTTAATCACTTATTTTTGTCATACTTTCAAGTATTTTTGCAACAATAATCTCATATACAGTGATGTGGGGGAGAGGCATATAGTGGTGACACCATGAATTGCCACACTGGATAACACCAATCCTACTGGCCTATATCTATTTTCCCTTTTCTCCAGCTGGTTCATGTCTCCTGGATAGATAGAAACATAGATAGATAGATTTCAAATAGGGTTGTTGTGAGTTTTCCAGGCTGTAGGAGAGAATACTTCTGGAACATGGCCATACAGTTCGGAAAACTCACAGCAACCCAGTGATTCCAGGCCGTGAAAGCCTTCGACAACACAACTTTCAAATATTTCCAAGGAGGAATGTTGCACTAAAAACACTGCACTTTGTCCTGTAAATATGAGCTCAGTATATCAAGAGACTGGGTCATGGTTTGACTACCAAAAGGATGAAAGGTGGGAGATCCTACAGCTGCCGTATTGCAGCAATAAACTTTTAGAAATGTCTTGAGGGACAGCGCTCTGTAGCTGACGAACAAACCTGAGCATTCCTTACCAGTAAATAGCAAAGGCATTGTAAAGAATTGGTTTCCCAGCAACTGCTGGAAATTGGGCCTTAGAAGTTGGCATCTCTGCTAGTCACTCTCTTCTGAAATTTTCATCCTCTTCAAGTTAGTACACCTTATTGCATGAGGTGTTCTTTATGAGAAGGTTAGAAGTAGCTACATTAAAACACTCATTACTTGAGAAAGTAACATAAAACCATCCCCTGGTGGATCTTGGCACTTGATATAATTTATCTCTTTTCAACATTTTTACTTGCTTAGATGGCGATATCAAGTTATTTAACATCCCAGTGGAGTGGAGTTTCCCCTTTAAGAGAGATTGGAGACCAGCAATTGATTGTAAAGGTCACCAATTTGAACGTTCCCATATAAGATGCACAGTAAGGTAATAAAGGCTAATAAATGTATTAAGATAATGTTAAACATCAAAATATTGCCTAGGCAATTCAGTTTATATTATCACCCTGAAGTATCTGGACTTCCTTACACTTTAGTGTAGGTCTGGCCCAATTATTAGGCAAAATGAGGCAGCCCTCTAAAGGCTTTTCCATGCTGCCTCTTTATCCAGGATCTGATCCCAGATTATCTGCTTATCCCAGAATATCAGGCAATGGATATATTCCAGTTTAAAGCAGATAATCTGGGATTAGATCCTGAGATATAGGGCAGTGTAGAAGGGTTCAAGGGGTAGGTGACTTGACAAGCTTCAGGCATTATGCACCTTGGCTTGGGTGTTACTTTATATACAGGCAGTCCCCAAGTTACAAACATCCTACTTACAAAGAACTCAAGAACGAGTGTGAGACAACCCCTTGGAAGTGAAATTCACCCTTGAAAGCATTATCATGGGGAAAGCAGGTCTCCACTGAAGCTCTATCACCAATCCTTGTTTCCACAACAAGCCAATTTTTTCAAAAATCTAATTATCACAGGGACAGAAAAGGAGGTGAAATCTTCTTAGTAGAGCAGTGGCTCTCAACCTTCCCAATGCTGTGGCCCCTTAATGCAGTTCCTCGTGTTGTGGTAACCATAAAATTACAAAATAATTTTACCACAAAATAAATAAATTTACCACAAAATTACCAAAAATAAAATAACCCCAACCATAAATTTATTTTTCTTGCTACTTCATGAATGTAATTTTGCTACTGTTATGAATCATAATGTAAATATCTGGTATGCAGGATGTATTTTCATTCACTGAACCAAATTTGGCACAAATACCCAGTACGCTCAAATTTGAATACTGGTGGGGTGGAGGGGGTTGATTTTATCATTTGAGAGTTGTAGTTGCTGAGATTTATAGTTAACCTACAATCAAAGAGCATTATGAACTCACCAGTGATGGAATTGAACGAAACACATGACCAACAGAAAATACTGGAAGGGTTTGGTGGGCTTGATCTTGAGTTTTGGAGTTGTAGTTCACCGAGAGCACTCTGGACTCAAACAACAATGGATCTGGACCAAATTTGGCATGAATACTCAATATGCCCAAATGTGAACACTGGTGGAGTTCTTGACATTTAGAAGTTGTAGTTTCTGGTATTTATAGTTCACCTACAATCAAAAAGAATTCTGACCCCCACCAATGATAAGATTTGGTCAAACTTCCCACACAGAACCCCCATGACCAACAGAAAATACTGTGTTTTCTGATGGTCTTTGGCAACCCCTCTGCCACCCCTCGCACCCCCCCCCCCCCAGGGGTCCCAACCTGGTTGAGAAATTCTAGAGTAGAGGCACTGACAGCAAAACAAATACTACAGGGGTGTTAACCTTTCCCTATGCCATCCAAATCTCTTTCTCTCTCCCCCCCCCTCTCTCTGTGTGTGTATGTATGTGTGTGTGTGTGTGTGTGTGTGTATATGTGTATATATATATATATATATATATATATATATATATATATATATATTGTTTTGTTTGCCAAGGGGAAGTTGTTTTTGTGCATGTGCTGTAGCGTCTTTTTGCTTTTTTGGCTTTTAAGCCTCTTCCACTGTGTTTTTCAGTGTTTTTATGAGTGATGGTCACTCATTGGCCTGATAGGTGTATTGTGTCCAAATTTGGTGTCAATTTGTCCTGGGTTTTATTGACGACGTCTTTCTCTTATTACGTCATTCCGTTAATATGACAGAGTTTACCACATGGTTGAACACATGGCATACTAATATAAAATTTACTCTCACTTCCAGCTTAGAATCCGTTATTTTTTTAGACGTCTCAGTGTCCGTACACAATAATCAGCTAAAAATCTGAAATTATCACAAAATCACGGACATGAATTTATTATTGCACTACCACAGCTTTCATTCTTTTTCCCTTAAAAAAAGTTTACCATACACACAATTCATATGTTTAAAAGGGAAATCATATTTCATTTCGGATTACGAACAAAAAGCAACCCGCCTTAAAGAAAATATTTTAGCTAGGGGATATCCCATATTGGTGATTAACACATCTAAACACAAAGCAGATACTATATCTAGACAAACTTTATTGCAATCCACTCCCAAACAGCCCACATGTGTTATTTGGCCATTAACACTAACGAAACATTCTAAACAGATACATAATATTGTAAAGAAATTTTGGCCCTTGATCTCCGCAACTCCAGGTCTGCAATACCCACCCCTATTGGCATATAAACGCACAAGAAACATCAAAGAACCACTTATTCACTTCAATTATCAAACTCAAATTACATCTCATACTACAAACCCAGGCACGAAACCATGTGGATGATGTAGGATTTGTTCCCAAATCAGTAAATCAAAGACTATTCAAAACAACACTACATCCAGAGTATTCAAATTGAGAGATGAAATTACGTGCGCAAGGTCCAGAGCAATATATTGCCTGCAATGTTATTGTGGTTATCACTACATAGGGGAGACCTCAAGACCTTTAAAAATCAGGATATTTGAGCATAAATCGAAAATAAGGTGCAAATCCCAAGATTCTGCATTGTATAATCATTTTCTTGAACATAACCACTCCCCTGATTTATTCACAGTATACGGTTTAGAGAGGGTTAAAAATTGTCCCCGCAGCGATCATCAATGGGCCTTACGAAAGCAAATGGATTTTGTTGCTCTCCAGTGAGGTACCTTTTGGTCTTAATGATCAATGAATGATCCAGAATCTTCTGTAGTAATTACATTCACCAGTTAAGACCATATAAATTTCCAGAAGTGCATTTACCTTTTGCTGATTCCAGCCGCCAGGAATTATATTTGTGATGTCTATGATGTTATATATGAGGTATGTTTATATGACGTTCAAGCATGTTGTGTGTTCTGCTTACTTTTGGATATGCTCACTAGTGTGTTTAAAACATTTTGTTACTATTTTATGTACCTTCACAGTCCATGGGGAACACTCTGCTGCTTGATTTGTTAGTAGCGTCTTGGAAACCCTGAGGAAGCGCATTGTTGCATGAAATGACCCAAAGGAGAGGCGCCAGGTATACAGAAAGCCGTCAGCACGACACTCACCAGGAATGGTGAAGCGTCCCTGCTCAGTGCTACTTGGGATTTATTTACTGACTGAAAAGGAAAACTAGTAGCGTACCTCAATTCTAATAAGAAGGTTGAAGGTAATCCGTATCGGCCTGAGTTCACTCTAATCCACTTTTTGTGAGACAATGGACTTTATTTTTCACTCTATTTGATACAGCATATTATGACTTTTTCCAACGGACAATGTTTATACTTGTGGACTATTTGAAATGATATTAAATGTTACTGACATGTTTATGCATTGACTAGACACTCTAGGAATTGAAGATTTTCATGTCGAACTGGAATATAACGCGGGTTATATGTGTTGATATTGAATGTTATTGATGAATTTGTAATCTGTTGATGTTGTTATGTAGTAAATAGATACTTTTTGAACTACAAGTTTTTCCTGTTGGATATTGTCAACATAAAGGGTTTGATATATCAAGTATTATTGAATAGGTTCGGTGTATGAGAAACATTACAGACAGTAGTACTTTGCATATCCTATTGTTGTCAGTATAATAAGCTCCTCTGCTGTTTTGTTTTTGTTCCTGTTAATCCCACAAACGAACATTACATTTTTATTAATATACTGTTGATATGGCTGGAGTTGTACTTAAAAATGTACCTGTTCTGACCAGAAATTCAACTTAAGAATAAACCTACAGAACCTATTTTGTTTGTGACTTGGGGACTCCTGCAATGGTTTTAAATTGGGAGAAGGTTTCAAGCTGGCTTCAAGCTGCATTATAAGATTTGTGTAGACGTACCCTTAGTTTATAGTAGAGTAGATCAAATATCCCAAAGGCAGCAGATTGTATTGATCTTCGAAGCTCTTTTTACAAGCCGACATAACATAGCAGCTATAGCCAAAAACGTTAACGATATCCAGTCATTGGTTTTAAGTAGAATAGACCAACTGAATCAATAGTAACCTAGTAAGTCAATGCTTATGTAAGTTCCATTGATTCAATTGGTTTGCTCATTGGGATTAACATTGACTTTGGTCCTATTAATAGAGTTACACATTTCACAGTATAGGTGCACAGCTGTTCTTTCTGTACTGATTTCCTACACTTCTGCTAGCAGCTGGCAATATAACATAGTAAGGACATTTACAGTGGAATGATAGGGAATGAGATAAATTATAAATAGTCAGGAGAGATTTTAATGGTTTTGCCATTCTGAGCTTGTGTTTCTTGCAGTGTATGCTCCAGCTCTGAGCATATTTAGTAGGCTATCCTCACCACCATGAGGTAACTCTGGCTGAGCTTCACAAAGTTTAATCTGGCTAAGTCTACAAATCACAACAGCCTAAATATTGATCAGTATTGCACAACAGCTTCCCTTATGAGTTCACAATAGCTTTGGAACAGACATCTTAAGAAGTCACAGCCTGGAGTCAAAAGGTAACCTTAATTGCAAAATAAATTATGTAACAAAACTTGGGGGAAATCTCCACAGAGATGACAACACAAAGGAATGGAATGGAATGGACAGATTCTGCTCCAGAACTACACAAAATAACAATACTAATTGGAATGGCATAAACGGGTGTGCATAATTAGCCATATGATTTGCTACACTTTGTTTAAGAAAACAATAGGAGAGGAGATTGATAGATGAGAATACAGAACAGAGACAAGAGCAAATAAATGTGAGTCTCTTGTTATGCAGAATTTGAAATGCCCATTGTCCTTTCTATTAATGTGATTAATATTCCCTTCTTTTCTGTCATTATTTCCTATATATTTCCCCAACATTTTTCTCAAGGCTTTCCTAACACAAAGGTTTTCCTCAGAAAACAGCCAGAACGTGGGGTAAAGCCCATGTTTAGTATCCAAAAGGCTTCAGAATCAGTTCCAACATTGCCAAGTAGAACTGGGAATGGGTGCTTCTGAAGCCTGGAGAATAGTTACCAGTTAGTGTCTACAATACATCCACATGTCCCAAGGAGGCATGGAAAATGGTGTTTGATGGCAAGGGAGGTGAGGATAAAAGGGTTTTGTGGTGAGGTGGATTGAGGAAAAAAAGGTTTTGGGGAGCAAGGGAGATGGGGAAGGAAGGGGGCAGGAGAGAGGAGGGAAAGCTTGGACAGGAAAGAGAAGAGAGGGAGGAGGGAACTGTGGAGCCCCTCAGTATGCTTCACAGGGCCCCAGGGTCTCCACGGAGCACACTTTGAGAACCACTCCTCCAGGTCAGCAAACAAGCCCACTCCTTCTTCCTTATGACAGCCTTTCAGATATTTAAACATGGCTATCATGTCTCCTCTCTTCTCAGTATAAGGAATGTTCCCAGTAAAAAAAACTGCCTTTATTCCAGATCCCCCTTTCCTAAATATTCAGCTTTTATTAAAACAAAGCAGTAGGTTTCACGCCTTTTATTTAATGTGGATTATAAGGAACTGTCTCATCAAACTGTGTATCTATTTTTGGTCTTCTTGTATTCTGTCTAATGAATTCATAAGATGGTCTTTCAATCAAATATGAAGCATATTGTCAAGTTTTGAAAACTTTATATCTCTTTTATTCTTATTGAATGTGAAATATCTAACTTTAAACAGACCTGATTACCTGTCTTGAGGCCCCGACAGTTTTTCAGTGATCTACCACTGTGGATGTGCCCTTATTCCCGCACATCATAACACATCTCACTAAGGAGCTGGTTCCTTTACTGTTTGGCAAAGAGGATGGATGATATTTCTTTATATTTCTACTTGAAGAATGAGCTCTATGAAGTTCAAACACTTCTGATTCATCCACAAGCACTGGCCTAAAAGCTAGCACCTTATTATCGGCTTTCTTTATGTCTTCCTAGCCAGCTGTGAAACACAAAGGCTTTCAGTGTCAAGGTGGGGAGGATGGGTATGGAGCTCTGCAGCCATGTTTTGCCATGAATCAGACTGTAGCCAGAGTTACCTCTAATACCTGGCCTATGATAAGTCAAACCCTTCTGTGCCAGAAAAACTTTGCTTCAGAATATCTGTTTTATTATAGGCTGATGCCTTTGAGAAAAGCAGCTCTAAACGCCAAGAAGGATTGCATTTCCCTTTCCTTTCTTTCATCTCTTTTCCATTAGTTCCTTGAAAAACAGTTTATTTCCCATTGTGATTCTTCTGGCCTAATTTCTCTCACTTTTAATTTCTCCCCATTGGCTGTAATTAGGATCTCATTAGTAACTTTCACTAGCCTGCTAAGGACTGCATGAAACACCTCGGCCCCTGCTGTGAAGGAAATAGGGAAATAGGGGTCAACTGCAGAGCAGAGTTTCTTCCCGCTCCCAGGTCTGAGTACAAAATCCAGGAGCTTCCTCTCAGGCATGGGAATGAATGTTTTTTGAAGGGGAAAATGTGCTGGGAGTTGCCAGAGGTTGACATGCAACTTTAAGACAGATACTACTAGTGCTGCATCTTGCCTTCATCTATATGACATCAAACAGGAATGCCAGAGCTTGAGAAAGTTATTTTGGACTTTACCATCCAAGCTGTAGTCTTACAAGTTTCAGTACATTTTTCAAGTTGCTCCAAATTGTTCTATAATTTATAACCTTATTTAAATGAAGTACCCAGAATTGAATGCATTATCTTAGACAAGTCCTGATCATTGCAGAATATAATGAAATGTTACTACTTTCGACTTGGAAAGTATCATATATTATTGAAGGTTAAAAGCAGCATTCACCTCCTTTGCAGCAGCATTACATTGTTGGCTGATGTGTGAGGATTTGTAATAGACACCATGATGTAAATAGGTTCACTGGAAAAACATGTGTTGGCAGCTGATTGGCTGAGCATGCCAGGAGCCAGAGTGCTGATTGGCTGCTGTCTCTGGCTTGCTGCTGAGATAAACGGTTTTAACGGCCACTTTCACTTTGAAGAGTGAAGAGAGTGCTGGCTGGAGACAGCCAGGAAAGAAATGGCTGCCAACTCTCTGAAGCCTGATCATTTATAAGGCATGAAGCATATTTTAAAGACTATTTTAAAAGGACTGTTTATTCCCCCTATTCTTTGTAAGAATTCAAAGAGACTGCTGCATATATTGTTACTCTGTTTAACCCTTTGAACTGAAGTAAAGTTACTGTTACTTGTTACACAAATCTGAGTGACACATTATTATGCTGCAGGGTATATCTTGGGTCAGAAACTGTAGTAAAGCTTCCATTTACTTCCATTTACAAACTAAAACATGATGTTCATCATCAACAATGCCAAGGTCATTTTCAAATGCTGCTTTGTTGATCCATGAAGCCTCCATTCTATATCTGTGCATTTTGTTTTTGTAGTCTAAATGAAGATTTTCTAACTTATCAATGTCCTTTTGAATTTTGTTCCTATTTTCCATTGTATCATCCCCTAGTTTTGTGTCATCTGCAAACTGCATAAGGTTCCCCTCCCTCCCATCATTTAAGTCTATAATAATATATTGAATAGTATATTGAACTATCAATGAAGGTCCGCATAGTTAAAGCAATGATATTCCCCATAGTAACCTATGGATGTGAGAGGTGGACCATAAGGAAGACTGAGCGAAGGAAGATAGACGTTTTTGAACTGTGATGTTGGAGGAAAATTTTGAGAGTGTCTTGGAGCGCAAGAAGATCAAATCAGTCCATAGTCTATGAAATAAAGCCCGGGATTGTGGTACAGCTGGCGGAGTGTCAGCTGCATTAAGATCACTACTGACGAAAAGGTCATGAGTTCGAAGCTAGCCCAGATCAGATTGAGCTTCTGACCAATTTTGTGTAGCTTGTTGTCGACTTTTGCAGCCTGAAAGACAGTTGCATCTGTCAAGTAGGAAATTTAGGTACCATTTTGTGTGGAGGCTAATTTAACTAATTTACAAGGCCATAAAAATCTCCAGCAAGCATGCGGGGAATGAGGAAGTACTTCATCCGTGTCGCAGATGGACGGTGAAGCAACAGCTCCCCTGGTGGCCAGGAAAAAAATGGACTGTTAAATAGCTTCTGACTGTCTTTCTATATGTGTTGTGTGTCTATGGCATTGAATGTTTGTCATGTATATGCACATTGTCCCCTGAGTTCCCTGTGGGGTGAGAAGGGTGGAATAGAAATACTGTAAATAAATAAATAAATAAGACTGCTCACTGGAGAGAAGAATATTAGAGGCAAAGATGAAGTATTTGGGCCACATAATGAGAAGACAGGAAAGCTTGGAGAAAATAATGATGCTGGGGAAAATGGAAGGAAAAAGGAAGAGGAACTGACCAAGGGCAAGATGGATGGATGGTATCCTTGAAGTGACTGCCTTGACCTTGAAGGAGCTGGGGGTGGCCACGGCCAACAGGGAGCTCTGGCGTAGGATGGTCCATGAGATCACAAAGAGTCGGATGTGACTGAATGAATAAACAACAGCAAAACAAAAATACTAGACTATGGATGTGAGAAACAGTCCTTCCTCTGTGCTTACTTCATCCCACAATGCATAATAACAAGCATGTTGCTTCAATTTTTAAAACAATTGAACAACATATTCAAAATTAGAGTAAACTGGAACTTGGAAATATTACTCCTTGTATTACACCTCCTTAAATTCCTTAACAGCATAGCTACAGGGAATTCAGGGAATTAAGAGCGTTAAAAGAGTGAGGCAAAAGACAAGCTCAATTTATTCAGATACTGTGCACATTGGCATTGCATATTTAAAAACAGATCATGACAGAGTAGACACACTCTTCTTGTGCATATGTGTTCATGTGCATGTCTGTGCACATGTAAGTGAGGGTGTGTATAGATGTACACATGTCTGCATTTTGGGCTCAGTCCCATGAAGTTCTGGCATGCTTAACTCCTGATGAAAAATCAATAGCAGTCTAATGGATCTTGGTGCATTGCCCCTTGCAAAGAACGCCTGCCCTGACAGCAGTCAACAATTACTCTTTAAGCAGGACTAATAATGCTGACTTGCGCTCCGGCACCTTTTCAACTATGATATGGTTGCCTTCCTTATTAATATGATCAGGTGCATTATGAAGACAGAGTCTCCCGGCTTTCTGGTGCTAATAATAGCCTTGGCTTCACTGGACAAGAGAGTCAATAATTGTAAGCTGGAGAGCTTATCTGAGGTGTACTCCCCTGCATACAAATCTCATTTAAAGAACGCCCAGTGTCAGTAAACAGTTTTATTACTGACTATTTATATTGGTTTCCCTTTATCCCCACAGATCTGATGGTAAATTACCCACCCGAGTGCTATTCATTCAGTGTTCCTCATAGTTAACAAACCAGTCACAGGCACTGCTGTAGTGGAACACATGTATTGATTTCCCCCAAATCAAAGGGGAGAGAGAAAAAATGCATGGGCTTTTCATTACAGTAGAAGCTGCCAGTGGAGAGGCGGAGGCTTTTTTTGCTGCATTTGAATGAGGAAAAGTAAATCTTTTGCATGAGTCTTTAGAGAGTATTTCAACTCAAAAGTGACCTGAAATTGGAAAGACCAGCCATGAAACCAAGAGAAGGCCATCTAACTTTCAGAGGCAAGCTAGTCTGCAGGGAAAGTGGGGGAATGGGCCATCCATCACTACTTAAGAGCAGCAATAAAAGGAAATATAATGTGTGATTTCCATGGTTCTGCTACTAAGTTGCACAAAATGGCACAGGTATTGGAAGCAATTCAGCATCATGACTTTGATGTTCTGCTTCTTTGGTTCGGTGCACTTCTGACAGGTTTGCTATGACCAACTTCTGCAAGGTCTCTAAATATCTTGAAAGCACTAGATCCTGCCTCATTTGGGAAGATGATTCGGGCCTTGGAAGAAGGAATATTAGTTAGTCCTTGGAAGCTGGAAGTAAGAGTATTGGAAACTGGAAGCTATGTTAAGACGAAGGCAAATCAATAATTTTTGCCAAGAAGTCCTTATGATAAGTATACAATAAGTTGGAGTTGACTTGTAGGAACATGACAACAATAAAGGGTCTAAACCAGGCATGGGCAAACTTTGACCCTACGGATGTTTCGGACTTCAACTCCCACAATTCCTATCAGCCAGTAGCATTATCAGTAGCAAACACTTGCATTATCGGTAGTTGGAAATTTAAAGCCAACAGACTTCCCTTTGATAATGCTAAAAATTTGGACTTGTTAAACCTGTGATTGGCTTCCTAGAACCTCCTGGCTAGAACCTGTTTTCATGTTACAATCCCATGGGATACATCTGGATCTCACAATGTGTGGTGGAGTGGTCAGAGTACTGTTAGTTCACCAGGTTCAAATACTCACTCAAGCACAAAACTCCAAATAAGTTATACCCTCCCCCTCTGCAATCTTTACTATGTTTTGAGTACGTTCTTGACAGTTTTGTACATTTTCTTTGGGTTTTCTGTTTTGTTGCTGTTGTCAACTGCACTTTTTAGTGTCTTCTCATAATATATCCAAACTATGATGGCCTTAGTTTAGTCATCTTTGTTTTAAGTGAAAGTTTAGTCTTGATTTGTTCTAGGGCCCATTTGGTTGTTTTTGTAGCAGTCCAAGAGCACCTATAGAACTCTTCTGTTCCATTCAGCATATAAGCTCAAAAATATGCAGTTTTGTTTGTCCCCCCCTTGCCAAATGGAGGCCATTCAATTTCTCCATATTCTGCCCAGACAGTAGTCTCATGTCTTGAGTACAAGTTTCACATCAGGACAATCAAATATTGTGGTGCATCTATTTGTTTAAGAACAACTTATAGTTTGTTATTAATCTACACAATAAATGCTTTACTGCAATCTATAAAGTAGCTTGATTTTCTTCTAAAATTTTTGGGTTATTATGTTTGCAGTATAATCTGTTGTGCTTCTTCCTTTCCTGAACCCAACTTGACATCTGGCATTCTGACTCCTTATATGATAATAGTCATTGTAGAATTTCAAACATTACTTTACTTGCGTGGGTTATTAACATAATAGTCCTGTGGTTACAGCAATCCATGGTGTCTTTTTGGGAATTCGAATATATATATATATATACACGTGTGTGTGTACACACACACACACACATACTGTATATATATATCTCTCACTTCCAACACATGAGCCATTTTCCCATATTTGTTGGGAGAGTAGATTCTATCTCTGTACAATGAAGCACCTCTATTGGTACACCATGTATTTCTGCTGATGTATTTCTCCCAAGTGATCTGAGTGCAGTATCCACTTCATTTTCTAAAATTGTAGGGTCAACACCAATCATTTTTTCCTTGAATTGATCAGTCACCATTTATCTCTTTCATGTATTGTTTTCATTTTCTTTTTATTTGTACTTGGTCATGTAATGCTTTCCCAATTCTTACTTTAAATTTGCCTTTGATGTCTTGGGTCTTGTGAAATAAGAATCTTTTTTGGTGTCCCCTTCTATTGAAAAAAAACCCCAGCTGGCCTTGCAATATTCAACCAGTTGCTGCCCTGCTTCATTTCTTGATCCTAGGACAAATTTCACTATCTAGAAATCCATATTGACAGAGAGGGACATATAAACTTTAAATAAAATAAACCAGTATGGTGACTTTGGAGCAGTTCCAGCTCTCATATTTACCTCCTTCACTGGATTGTTAGGAGGAGAATATGAGGGAAAGGTACCTTGTTATAGTACCTTAGGTTCCTGGGATGAAAAGTGAGATAGACATGTAACAAATACAGCTTTGAGTATAGAACTAAAAATATTTTAGTTGTGTATCAATTTGCATAATTTATAGGGGAGTTGGGGCAGGATTAGTATGTAACATAGTGATAGTTTGTTTTGCTTAATGAGAGAATGTATGTCTTAGGCTTCATCCATCACAATATTCTACCCTTATATTGAAGCTGCTGCATTGTTTTCCAGCGCAGATCCATGCCAAACATCCTGTAGTATTCAAAGTGGAAGTTCACCTAGATTCTCAGTTGGCCACAGGGACCCTGTCCAGGAATTAAATAGCTAAATATGGTAAACCCCATGCCACTTGAGGACATCTGAGCCTATAGTAACATTACTAGACCTTGGTACACTCCAAACACGCACACCTGCTTTTTCATGTGGTGCGTAAATGTGGAACTCTTACTTACAGTAAATATGGATTCCCCATTAATAAATTATCAGCCTTTTCCACCAGGGCATGGACCTACACAATCACTGCCTACAGCATCATGAAAACACATAAATAATTGAAGTCTTGCCTTGCTGCTTCAGGCCAGGAAGGCAATATATTTTGGCATACTGTTTCCAAAGACTACACCTGGATTTCTGGAGTTCTGCTTGAACCAACTGGTTATGTGGGATTGTCCTCCAAGTTGGTGTCAACTATTCCCACCAGTGACCATTCTACCTCTAAACAGCTACCATCTACCAGATCTAGCTGTGCTCCTCAAAGGCAGAACATGGACAGTTACTAATTCAGTGGAGAACTTATTACAAGGCTCTAAGAGGCAGCCTGTTACTTGTCCATGTTACAAAACAATTTCAGCCACATTCCTTGTAGAGTTGGAAGAGATCACAAGGGCCATCCGGTCCAAGGAAGAATGCAATGGTGATAGACTCCCATAACCTGGTTTCTTTCAGATTTGCTGATCTTTCTTGCTAGATGGCCTTTGCAGGCCAAGCAGCATTATCTGTTATTTTTTCCCATTCCTTTAATTAAAACCCCAAGCCAATTAAAAGAGTAGAAAACACCTTAGGATACCGTCCAAAAGCATCTTCAGCCACCAATGAAGGAAAGGGTCAAAAAAGCCATTCACAGAAGCTGATAAGCTGCTTTGGATCCCATTTGATTAGAAATCAACTAAATAAACATATTATTTTTCAAAGGGAGCATGACTATGGCCTTGATTCATTGCACATAATCATTCCTTGTCAGTATATAAATTTATTATATTCACAGACCAGTCATAAAAAGAACAAACACAGACCATAGCAGAAATTCCAAGTTAAAAATCCAGCTCTCTGATGCAGGAGATTCCTCTGTATATGCATAGGTAAAGGTTTCCCCTTGTCATCAAGTCTAGTCGTGTCCAACTCTGGGGGTGTTGCTCATCTCCATTTCTAAGCCGAAGAGCCGGCATTGTCCATAGACACCTCCAAGATCATGTGGTCAGCATGACTGCATGGAACACAGTTACCTTCCTATTGAACTACTCACATTTACACGTTTTCAAACTGCTAGGTTGGCAAAAGCTGGGGCTAACAGGGGGAGCTTACTGTGCTCCCCACATTCGAACCATTCATCTTTTCGTCAGTAAGTTCAGCAGCTCAGCGGTTTAACCCACTGCACCACCAGGGGCTTCCTGTACATGCATAAGAGATAATAATATATAACACAGCCAAAATAATAATAATAATTTTCTTGGTGTCTTGGTTTTTAGGCATGTTCCTGGGGTTATTTGGGATGCTGATTCAGAACATTGCATAGATGGACCTCATTGGCTCTAGTGTGATATGATTATCACGATTTTATATGGGTGAGCAGATGGCAACTAGTGGATGGCGTACGTTCCCGTATCTCAAAAACTAGAGCTGATAGTGCGAAACTGGTGCCATTTTTGGAATCAACAGGCAAGATATACCCAGATACAGGTCTAACATGTCGGGTACCAAAATATATGTAATGCAACAATTAAGATAATACATATAATAAATAATAGGTGAGTGTATCCAGCCTGGGCCAGAAGTCACAAAGGGGTCTCAACATTTAATTACTCCTTTATTTTTGATGCTTGGTGGTCAACAGGTGCCCGAGAAGCAACCCTGAACCAGTCAAAGGTCTTGCCTTGCAGGCAGGAGCAAACTTGGGCCCTCCAGGTGCTTTGGACTTCAACTCCCCCAATTCCTAACAGCCTCAGGCCCTTTCCTTTCCCCCCTCAACTGCTTAAGAGGCCGGAGGCTGTTAGGAATTGGGGGAGTTGAAGTCCAAAGCACCTGGAGGGCCCAAGTTTGCCCAGGCATGCATAGGGAAGGGTCCCCCTGTGGTGTTTGTTTTGCTGTTTGACCAGCAATATTGGTCAAAAGGAGTACAACCCCCATCACTCCTGGCTAGATCGCAACGATGGGTTTTGTAGTGTCTCCCTGTCTCCCCTCTGGGTCAGGAAAGCCTTGGCAATTCCCTCTAAGTCTCCATCCCCGGAAGGAACTTGCCCAGCTGGCAACACCGTTTTTTTTTGCGAGAGAACTGTTTGTTTGTTTGTTTGTAGTTTTTTCGGGCTCTATGGCCATGCTCTAGAAGCATTCTCTCCTGAGTTTCGCCTGCATCTATGGCAGGCATCCTCAGAGATTGTCAGATTGGTTAGTTTTCGTGTCTGGCGCGACTTGAGAAACTGCAAGTCGCTTCTGGTGTGAGAGAAATAGCCATCTGCAAGGAGGTTACCGAGGGCCGCGGGGATTTTGATGTTTTACCATCCTCTGGGAAGCTTCTCTCATGCCCCCGCACGGGGAGCTGGAGCCGACAGACGGGAGCTCACCCCGCTCCCCGAATTCGAACCGCCGACCTATGGTCAGCAGTTCTGCCGGCACAAGGGTTTAACCCATTGTGCCACGGGGGCTCCTGTCCATCCGGTGGGAGGGGGAGGCCTCGTTTCTGTCAGCAGCAGAGCCTCAATTCGGAGGTCAGCCTAAGCGGCGCTCCCTGCAGCTCTCTCTCCCCTCTCCTCCTCCTCCCACAGCAGGGAGAAGACGGAGCCCGGCAGCCCCCCCCCCCCCGCCTTCCTTTTGCAGGCCGAGGGCCCCCATCCCTGGAGCCTGAGCCGAGCCTTCCCTTGGCTCCGCTGCTGGGAGAGGACTGCATTGCCCGCTCGGCCCAGAAGGCGCCCTTCCTCTTCGCCCGGGGGGGGGGGGGCTCGCAGGACTCTTGTATCTCCCTCTCCCTGAGCAAAGGCAACAGAGAAACAGGGAAACAGAGAGGGAGAGAAGCCAGGGGCGCGAGGGACTGCGGCAGGAAGCTGGGAAGGGGTTAAGCGGCGGGAGAGGCGCCGCCGACTGAGGCTTCCCTCGCAGGTGGCCTCCGTCTGGGCAGAGGGAGGAGGAGGAGGAAGCAGGAGAGTCGGTGCCTGCGCGCGGGGAAGGAAACTTTCCTCGGATCTTTCTTGGGCAAACGGAGGAAGAAGGGGGGGGGGGGGGCTCTGTTGCTTGGGGGCGGGGCCACTGCAGCGGAGGGAGAGAAAGAGAGAGAGAGAGAGAGGCGCCCCTCAGCAGCCCTCCAAGGGCGCTGGGGCTGAGCAGACCGGCTCTCCCTTCTCCCTCCCTCCCTTCCTTCCTTCCCTTGCACCCTTTTCCTCCTCAGCCCGGAGAGCACATCCTGCAAGCGAGGCGACTCTCCTTCCCTTCCCTCGGTCCCTCTCTTCCTCCTCTGCCCCGAGAGCACGTCCTGCAAGCGAGTGGGGCCCGGCTTTCCCTTCTCCCTCCCTTCTCCCTTCTCTTCCCTCGCTCCCTCTCTTTCTCCTCAGCCCCGAAGCCAGAGGAGATTGGCGTTCCCTTCTCCTTCCTTCCCTCTTCCCTTCCCTCGCTCTTTCTCTTCCTCTCAGCCCCGAGAGCACATCCTGCAAGCGAGTGGGGACCGGCTTCCCCGTCTCCTTCCTTCCCTCGTCCCTTCCCTCGCTCCCTCTCTTCTTCCTCAGCCCCGAAAGCACCTCATCTTCGTTGGAGAGAGAGCAGGGTTCCTCGGCTGCTGTCCCCGGGAGGTGCGACCCTCTCGCGCCGCAGGGAAGAGCCTGGAAGCCCCTGGGAGAGGAGAAGAGTCCGTGCCGAGATGCCAGTAGCACCCTTCTTTCCTCCCCAAAACGCGCCTTGGGATGGACTCCCTTCTAGACTGGGAGAGATAGATTGAAAGGTCCCGCTCTTTTCTCTCTCTCTCTCTCCCCCACCCCAAAGCCCCTTCCTTGCGTGCCTTGGGCGGGATCCACAGGTAGCAGCAGCAGCAGCAGCGCGGATCTCCTCTCAGGCCGGACGGGAGGAGCCCCGAGGCCGCAGGGCGCCCCTTCGCTCCCCCAGGATGCGTCCTCATCCTCCGCTTGGCGCCCCGAGGAGGCCGGGCGAGCGGGCGGAGGGAGAGAGGCAAGCGAGGAGTCTCCGAGGAGGAGGAGGAGGGCGAGGGCGGCGGCGGAGGGGGGAAGGAGGAGAGGACGGAGCCCGCCGGGCGGCAAGACCACGAAGAGCCCCCTCGGCCTTGGGGTCGCTCGCTTCTGAGGCCTGAGCAGTGGCAAGCAAGGCCCGGAGGAGCCCAGGCAGGGAAACACCCGGAGCCTCGCTTCTCCACGGAGAGTTCCCAGGCAAGCCTTTCCAGCCCCTCCTCCCTGGACCAGAGAACTGGGCACCCACCCACCCAACAAGAAGCACCCCTTTCAGTTATTTATATTGGTGGAGACGTGAAGCTTCAGGTGAGCGAGGATCCTGCCTGGGAAGACTTTTGGATCAGCCCTGTTTTCATCTTCTGTGAGTGTGAAGCCTCCGATTTTTTAAGGAGCGACTTGAGAAACTGCAAGTCGCCTGTGGTGTGGGAGAATTAATTGGCCGTCTGAAAGGACCTTGCCCACCCCCGGATGTTTGATGTTTACCATCTTTGCGGGAGGCTTCTCTCATGTCCACGCATGGGGAGCTGGAGCTGACATGAGGGAGCTCAACTCGCCCTCTCCGGATTGGAACTGCTGACCTGTCAATCAACAATTTAACCCATTGCGCCACTGGGGGCTCCTCAAAGCCTCCGATTATATCAAGGAAGCCAAAGTTGCACTTGGAACTGTCCATCTCCTGCTTCTCCTATGACATTTGAGGCACCCCACAGTCTCATGTAGCTGCCAGAGCTTTGCCCTGCCCTCCAAGGGATGTGTATGGGTGCCTTTGCTGGCTGGAGGCCTTGTGTGCCCGGCTGAGCCCTTCCTGGTCTGTGGTGGAAAGAGAGGAGGTCCCAGGCTGTGGCCAGGAGTTGCCCCGCCCTGTGCTGGTGGCCCGTCTGGGAAAAAGCTCTAGAAGGATGCTGGCCGGATGGAGAGAGCTGTCTACAGGGATAAGTGCCATACTTTGCTGCCTCCTCTTCTTCTGGCTCCTCTATTCGCACCCAGACAAGGAAGGTAAGTTGCTTGTGCTTTTGGCCATACATCATAGCATCTCAGGGACCTCAAGGGCCATCTAGACTATCACCGTGCCAGACTGGAAGATGTAAAGCACTCCTGAGTCTGACTTGGGTGCAGCTAGGCATTTTTATCTAACACCTTCATTCAGTTCAAGGTTGCGGAAGTAGAGTTGTGCATGTAGATCAGGCCTGGGCAAACCTGGGCCGTCCAGATGTTTTGGACTTCAACTCCCACCAGTCCTAACAGCCTCAGGCCCTTTCCTTTTCCCCCTTAGCCGCTTAAGCGGCTGAGGGGGAAAAGGAAAGGGCCTGAGGCTGTTAGGAATGGTGGGAGTTGAAGTCCAAAACATCTGGACGGCCCAAAGTTTGCCCAGGCCTGATGTAGATGCATGTTACACAGGGATGTGCATTGCACCATCACTCTGTGGCTTATGGTCTCACAGAAAAAGGAGCTTCGTCTGCCTCCCCCCTCCCCCCCAAGGCAATATGAGTGACCACACACTGGAACTGATCTCATCAGGAGGCTAGGATGCTTTAGGGTGGATTCCCTCCCTGCAGAGTCTATTCAGGTCTGGAGGGGGAATGTGTTGCTTGGGGAAAAGGGCAGGAGTAAGTGGAGCACATCTGAATCACACCTGGGCATTTTGCCATATTTACCCCTCCTATATTTAGGCCAGAAAAGGGAGGGTGGAATGGGAAGGCTGTGCAGAAGTGCGGATTTGGGAATGGCTTGCTTGCTATGGGGTCCAATACTTTCCCACTTGGATAAATAGCGTAAAAGCACTGGATAAGCCTAATACTTCTCTAAGCCAAAGAGAAGTGGACTGTGCTTAAGTTCCCACTGGCTGTACTTGAAAAAAATGGCATTTAAAAAAAAAACAAAATATGATAAAAATGTTAAGGAGAGGAGCAAATGAATATGGTCAAACTAAAATATTTCCCATTGAAACATCAACATCTGGGCTAATCGGGGTCCTTCCACACAGCCCTATATCCCATAATATCAAGGCAGAAAATTTCACAATATCTGCTTTGAACTGGGTTATCTGAGTCTACACTCAGATAATGTGGGATTTTCTGCCTTGATATTATGGGATATAGGGCTGTGTGGAAGGGCCCAGTGATACTTAGTTTACTCCAGCCTTTCCTAACCCAATTCCCTCTAAACGTGTTTGAGTGCACCCTCCATAATCTCTGGAAATGATAGGAGTTGCAGTCCAAACACATGAGAGAGCATATTTGGGAAATACTTAGAGTCCTCAGGCACTTAGGTTGGATTAACCATGAAAACTGGAGGCAAGACTAGACACATCGTCACACTAGAGAATGAATCCACTTTAAATCGGGTTTCTGCCTCCTGCAGAATTCTGGGGTTTGTAGTTTAGGGAGGCTGTGAAAGGCTTCTCGCTAAGTTACAAACCCTAGAATTCTGCAGGAGGCAGAAACCCGATTTAAAGTGGATTCATTCTCTAGTGTGGTGAGGTCCTTAGGCTGTATAAAGATGACTTATCCCTACATTTGCTCATCGACATTCCGATCCAAAGTTTTGTGCTATTACAAAGTAAATAAGTAATGAACCGATTAAGACAAGAGAGAGAGAGAGAGAGAGCGCGCAAAGGCAAGAGCAAAGGATTGGTGACATCACTTTCAACCAATCCCAGACCTTCTACCTCTGGGTCATTTTCAGGAGTTAAATTTTGTTTCATTATTTCATTGCCTACAAGTTTTTCTTTCTTTCTTCAGATAGGGTTGTTTTAAAACTGTAATCTTCTACAGAGATCTGTGTGAATGAGACCCTTTGAGAGTAATGTGGCTTACAAGTAAAGGTACATTTGGGGCCCTTCCACATAGCCTATATCCCAGGATATCAAGGCAGAAAATCCCACATTATCGGAGTGTGGACTCAGATGTGGGATTTCCTGCCTTCATATTATGGGATATAGGGCTGTGTGGAAGGGCCCTTGGATAACAAGTTTATCTGTGTCAAGGTTCAGAATGTGATGGACTCTTAAGCAGGGCAGAGAGGGAGCCTTTGGGGAAGAAATACACTCAATCACCCAAGTTAAACAATCAAAAAGCATGACATTCAGAAGAAGGAGAAAGCTCTGAGAACCACCAAATGATATGGCTCAGATATGGAAGTTGCAATCCGGATGTTGTTGCCCAACCTATCTGGACAAGAACCATCACCAAGACCTAATCACGCAACAGAGTTATGGGGTTATATTCCACTTTAACTACCATGGCAACATCCTGGGGAATTTTGGAGCTTTTATTTTAGCCTCAGCTTCTGCCAACTAGCAGTTCGAAAACATGCAAATATGAGATCAGTAGGTACCGCTTCTGTGGGAAGGTAATGGTGCTCCATGCAGTCATTGTGCTGACGCGTATCCCTTTATATACTTTGGTTCTTTGGAATATATATCCAGATATTCGCCACCCTAATGGTACATGTATGTATATTTTATTATAGATTTTGATACAGTTCAATCATGTTTTTTGCCTGTTTACTACTCGTATTACTATAGCCCAGCTCTTTGTTTACATGCTCCATGCAGTCATGCCAGCCACATGACCTTGGAGGCGTCTATGGACAACGTCGGCTCTTCAGCTTGGAAATAATAATAATAATAACTTTATTTTTATACCCCACCATCATCTCCCCTAGGGGACTCAGGGCAGCTTACAAGGGGACAAGCCCAAAAAATACAAATAAAAGCAGAATCACAATTAAAATCAATCAATAAAATAATAAAACAAACGGTGTGATAACTACATAATGAGACATAATGATAACAACATCATAAGACATAATGGCAGAGATAAAGGAAGCATAGCTGAGTGCAGGTGCAATGTGCTATATTCCTAAATTCCTAAAAAGGAGCCCACAGAAGTGCCAAAACAATAAACAAGGGCAGGGGATACTATTATCGAAAGTGTGGAGGTTCCAAAAAGAAGGCTGAGCTAAAGAGCAGAACTTAAAGTAGGGACAGTATTCCTGGTGAACTACCTAAACAAAAGCGCAACGGAACATCCAGGTTTTTAATTCCTTCTGAAAGGAGGACAAGGTAGGAGCCTGTCTGATCTCCCTAGGGAGGGAGTTCCCGAGCCGGAGGGCCACCACTGAGAAGGCCCACTCCCTCGTCCCCACCAACCGCACTTGGAACGGTGGCAGAAGAGAGAGCAGAGCCTCCCCAGATGATCTCAGGGCATGCACTGGTTTGTAGGGGAAGAGGCGATCGTGAAGATAGGCAGGACCCGAACCCAAAATGGAGATGAGCACCAGCCTGCAGAGTCGGACTTGACTAGACTTAATGTCAAGGGGAGTTTGCTGAGGCACAAGAGCTCTCTGGATTACAATTCTCTATACTGGAAATCCCAGGACTTCATGGGATGTTGCCATGGCAGTCAAAATGGAAAATGGTACAGTGATTGTGCAGTGTGAATGGGCCTCTGGTTAGAAAAGACTTCTGCACACACTAGCCCATGAATAAATCCTGTTTAATTCAGTGGGATTTACTTCTGAAGACACTTACAGTTGCCTGGGGAGTTTGCTTGCTTTCTTGCATCACACATTGTCTTTGCTACTTTGTTTATGGTGAGCAGGTCACAGATACTGCATTGCTCAGGGCAGTCATATTTCTGTAATACAGAGGTATACCACTGGGATTTCTCCACAGTCGGCTTGTTCAGGAGCCCCCAGTGATTTTTGTGTTGCAAAGTCCCCCTGAGGCTTATAGGTTAAACTTTTTTAGAAGGTTCCTTCCACCCAGACACCCAAGAAAGAAAATAACAGTTTTCTCTGGAGACTTGTCAGTGGCTTGTTGCAGTCTTTGAACAGCAGTGACATGTGGGAGGATGGCAGCATGATCCCGTTTGACACATGGGAGTTTGGAGGGTGGCTTGAGTCTTATATCTGCTGCTCAACTGGGGATAGGGCTTAAAAATTCAGCCAGGGCTTCTTGCAATGCTAAAATGATAGTTCTGACCGTCATGGGTGAACAACATCCCTAATGGCCAGTCTTTCCCAGCCTTCGTTTCAACATAGGGAATTGTCAATTTTTCAGGGTCTTGTTTCTCTTTCTTGTTACCCTCTTCCTGGCCTCCTCTGTCCATAAAGTGAATTGCTTTCCCACAGTGCTTCTCAAGCTGTCTAATGTGGCAGGGCAGTGATTTTTATCATGTTTCTGTAGTTTCCTGGGAGCTGTAGTGGACCAGCAGCTGATGGCTGCACACCATCACTTTGTCTGCACACCATCACTTTGAGCACAGCACTGCTTAACCATGCTAAGCAGGTTCTGATTTGTAATGCTTTTGCTGCTTTGGAAGGAGAATACAGAAATAATACACTGACCATTTATAGATCAGGTTCTAATCCAGCAGTGTTTTTGGGTTTGTGATACTGAATGAATGCTTTCTTTTATCTATGTGTTTATTAATACATATAAAATAATAATACAGTAGAATCTCGCTTATCCAACTTTCGCTCATTCAGCATTTTGTATTATCCAACATACTTCTACCTCCCGCCCAGATCCGCAACTGTTTCAATACATTGCAATGTTTTGGTGTTAAATTTGTAAATATAGTAATTACTACATAATGTTACCGTGTATTGGAACTGTTTTTTCTATCGATTTATTGTAAAACATGGTGTTTTGGTGCTTAAGTTGTAAAATCATAACGTAATTTGATGTTTAATAGGCTTTTCCTTAATCCCTCATTATCCAACATTTTTGCTTATCCAACATTCTGTTTATGTTGGATAAGTGAGACTCTACTGTAGTAGTGTAATAATAATAATAATAATAATAATAAATCTTTATTTATATTCCACTTTTCTCCCATGAAGGTACACAAAGCGGTTTCCAACATATTAAATACAGTACAAACCAACCCTGTCCTTTTCCTGAATGAGCTTAATATGCTGTATGTGCTTTTCCCTATCCATCATATTTGTAATACACCTTGTGAGGTATATTAATCTATGGCCTCCATCTACACAGAGCATTTAATTTAGTTTCAAAATGCTATTTGGCAAATGATTGCATAGGAGGCCTGGATGGTAATGACACAACCCACAGAGCACAGATGCACATTAAGGGCTTTCTTTTGCCTACTTATGTTGAGGTTTGTTGTCTGCCCACCACAGTTTGAAGCTAGCTTTGAACTACATTAAATGGTCAGTGTAGATGGAGCCTGAGTGTCTGTCTGTGGCTTGAGCTTCACCGCCTTATGTCCCAGGATTTGATCCCAAATTATCTGTTTATCCCAGATTATCTGGCAGTGTAGATTCAGGCCCTTTCTACACTGCCATATAATCCAGATTATCAAAACAGATAATCCACATTATATGCTTTGAACTGGATTATATGAGTCTACGCCGCTAAATAATCCAGTTGAAAGCAGATAATCTGGATTTTATATGGCAGTGTAGAAGGGGCTTCATATACTCCAGTTCAAAGCAGATAACCTAGGATCAGATCCTGGGATATAGGACAGTAGATCCAGCATTTGTGAGTGGCTACTGAATTTAATAGTTGAGTAAAGATTTGTACCTCAGTTTCATTGCCCCAATATGTGCTGAATAGCAGTGGCCAATTTCCAAAGCTTTGGAGATTTACTTTTGGTTCCCCCCAAATTTTGGTTGCCCATATATATCTTACGTTCCACCCAAAAAAGTCTTCAAAACTGGTCATCACGCTTCTGAATCTTTATATATCTGTTTTGCAATTTAAATAGCCTATTTTATTTAACATTATTCATCCATACGGTTTTAGAGTCTAACCCTGTGAGCAACTGTGAGTCTCCCTGCATGTTGATGAATTAATGCTCCCAGGAGCTTTAACAAGCCTAGAAAATGTTGAGGACTGCTGGGAATTATAGTTCTGCACCATCTGAAGGGACAAAGAATTCTTACTCCTTGCAGTGGTTCTCAACCTGTGTTCCCCCAGGTGTATTGGCCTACAACTCCCAGTTTACCAGCTTTTAGGATTTCTGGGAGTTGAAGGTCAAAACATCTGAGGACCCACAGGTTGATAACCACTGTAGTAGGGGGTACTGGGTATACTGCTTGCAAATGGTAGTAATCCCCAGGGCTGTTGTTTGTATGTTTAAGTATTGTTTTACATTGTTTTAACAAAGTATTGTATTACATTGTTTTAACAAAGATGCAAGAGGAATTGGGAATGAGAGGACAGAAACTGTGTCATAACCTATGTATGTATTTAAAAGCTTATTGAAGTTTGATACTGCCCTCCCAAGCATTTGTGGTTGTTGTAAATTGCTATCGAGTAGACTCCAACTTATGATGACCCCATGAATGAGAAACCTCCAAATCACCACATCATGAACAATCCTCTTCATGCCTAGTAAGTCAGGGCATGGTTTTTTTATCTATACATCTGGATAAAAATCCAGATGTATAGATCTATGTCTTTCTCATTTCCTACTGCATTCCCAAACATTATTGTCTTTCCAAGTGAGGCATGTCTTCTCAAGATAAGGCCAAAGTACAACAGTCTCAGTTTATTCATCTTGGTGTCTAGGGAGAGTTCAAACTTGATTTAGTCTAAGAACAATTTTGGGGTGGGGGTGGTAGTACAGTAGAGTCTCGCTGATCCAACCTTTGCTTATTCAACATTCTGTATTATCCAGTGCAATATGCCTCCTGCCTGGATCCACAGCTATTGCGATGTTTTGGTGCTAAGTTTGTAAATACAATAAATACTACATAATGTTACTGTGTATTGAAGTGCTTTTTCTGTCGCTTTGGTGTAAAGCATGATGTTTTGTAAAATCATAACGTAATTTGACATTTAATAGGCTTTTCCTTAATCCCTCCTTATTATCCAACATTTTCGCTTAACTAATGTTCTGTCGGCCTGTTTATGTAGGATAACCAAGACTCTACTGTAGTCTGCAGAACTCTGCTAGCAACACATTTCAAGTGAGATGATTTCTTTCACTGTCTAGTTTTCACACCCATGTATAGTAATGGGAAAATTGTAGCATGAGCAATCCTTTTTCAGTGACATAGATTTGCACCTCAGGATCTTGTCTTGTTCCTTCATTTCCCTAAGGAAAAGTCTCTTCATTCCTCCTCAACCTCGAGGGTTGGATTGTTCAAAGATAAACTAGTGATTGTGATTCTCAGATCTCAAGTAAATTACGGTCTCTCACTTCTTTGACTTTTCAGACCAATTGATTTTTCTTTAGGAAAAGTAATCTTTGGTTTTTAGAACAGTGGTCTGGGGAGATGTTATGAAATGTAAGTCAAGGACTCCTAACTGTTGTATTACAAGTGCCCTCTTCCTTTAACTAACCCACTTACAAGGGCAAGTATAGGACTCTGAATTATTGTATTACAAGTGCCCTCTTCCTATAACTTAACTCAGTTTACAAGGGCTAACTAAGGCCCCTTCCACACAGCTATATAAAATCCAAATCGAACTGGATTATATGGCAGTGTGGACTCAGATAATCCAGTTCAAAGCAGATACTGTGGATTATCTGCCCTTGATATTCTGGATTATATGGCTGTGTAGAAGGGCCCTAAGTATTTCTCAAATATGTTCTCTCATGTGTTTGGACTACAACTCCTGTAATTCCCAGAGACTATGGAGCAGGGGTGCTCAGAACGGTGATCGGGATCACCAGGGTGATCTTCGGGCCTCATCCTGGTGATCTTCAGGCCTCTGACCAGGTTTTTTGCTGTTGGTTCTCTTCACGCGCCCCTGCACACTGCAAAGAAGTCCTCCGTCGTTGCTCCTCCCCGTTCCCTGCTCGTGTGCCGCCTCCAAAAGCTCCAGAGTCCAAAAGGCAAAATGCCCCCCTCCTCCTCTCTCCATCTTTCTCCAGCCACTCAGAGTCGTAGGAGACCAAAGGGGGCAGGCCTGGGTGATGCAATGCATGGCTGGCCCCGCGCGCATGCGCAGAAGCGCCCATTCTGCCTCTCGGACTTCTCGTGAGCTCTTGGAGGCGGCACGCATGCTGGCGGCGTGGAAATAGGAGCAACGACTGAGGAGGAGAAGAAGGACACTTTGGGGTCATTTCCTTATCGCATCTCAAAGGTCGGTCTTGTTACTTTGGGGTGGGTGCTTGATTGTTCTGTGGCATGTCTCTTTGTTTCTTTTTAATGTTTAAAAATGGCCTTTTAGCTCCAAAGCCTCTCTGCTTGCTTTGTTCCTTGAGAAATATATGTCGGAGAATATGGAAATGTGGGAGAAATGGGGTGGTTGGATGTATTTTTGCATGCCCCTTTGTTTACCTTGCTGAGTATTAAATGGCCTTGCAGTTCAACAGCCTCTCTTCTTACTTTCTGGCTGATAATATGTGTGGTAATATGGCAGTGTGGGAGAAATGGGGTGGTTGGATGTATTTATGCATGGCCCTTTGTTTACCTTGCTGCGTATTAAATGGCCTTGCAGTTCAACAGCCTCTCTTCTTACTTTCTGGCTGATAATATGTGTGGTAATATGGCAGTGTGGGAGAAATGGGGTGGTTGGATGTATTTTTATGCTCTGTTTTATCTTGTTGTTATTAAATTGAAATGTTGATGTTTTATAACTTCATTTTATGTCAAGTGCCCCGAGCCTGCTGGAAGGAGCGGTACATAAAAATGAAAAATAAATATAAATAAATAAATAAGAAAATCATTATACGTTTTACATTTCCAGGTAGGTGATCTTTGGGACTTGGTTTTTTAATCAGTAGCTCCCATGCTGAAAAAGTGTGAGCACCCCTGCTATGGAGGGTGCAGCCAAGCACATTTACAAGAAATTGGGTTAGGGAAGGCTGGAGTAAACTAAGTAACACTCTCAGATTTAAACTATTTCTTCCCTGTGTTCCCTCGCTACTTCATGGTTCACTTATTGCAGACTTGTTTCGCAGATTTCAAAAAATATTAATTTAAAATATATATCATGGTATTTTCACTGTTGTGGGGTTTTGCCACCACCGCTCGCCAAGGCGCTTTCCCTCCTCAGTCCTCCCTCCCTCCAGCCTTGAAGGGCCTTTCCTTCCTTTCCTTTCCTTTCCTTCACTTTATTTTAAGTTTATAAAGATTTAAAATAGTGTATAACCACTAAAATAATGTATAAGTATTAAAATAAATAGAGTATCCCTGCATCACAGTTTTTCACTTATTGTGGGAGGTCCTGGAACCGAACCCCAGCAATAAGTGAGGGAACGCTGTATATGCATACCTCACTGCCATAAATATGTAGGGAGTGTGGTTTTTGTGTTGTTGTTGTCCCCGTCCCCCACTTCCCAGGGTCAAGTTTTATTTGGTTTGTTTGACCTGTTTGGAAACTTCAGATTGTTCAAGGAGATGTAGCCAGATTGCTTAACAGCTCCACTAGCTGCCAGCCTGCTTTGGGGCACAATTCAAAGTGATAGCTAGAAGTGTGAAATTTGCCCAAAAGGCATGCTGTTTTGGGGTCCATTTTCAGTCAGCCCCTCATTCTGTTTACCAGAGCTTTACTCGAATTGGGAGGAATGTTGCCATTTTCATTTGGCAAAGATTTGGCCCATTGGCTACAATGGGAAACTTTAAAGGCTCAGCCCTCAGTTATTTTAAGGCCTATCTGCATGAAGCCTACCTCAGTTGTAGACCCCCATTTACAATTGCAGGCCTGCCAAATTTCTGAACAATTCACCAATCTACTGATATTTTTTAGAATTATTTCAAGTTTTTACCATAATATTAAAAAAAATAATAATAAGGCAAACCGCAACAGAGGTTTCTGAGAATTGTAGTTACTGGTTGTGTTCATTCTCACAACCGGGCCTTTTATTGGCTGGGAAACAGAGACTGAGACAGAAACTTCAAGTCCCATCATGCTCTGAGAGGAACTCAGAAACTTTTCAATGCCTGCCCCATACAAGTACTGCTGGGAGAGCGAGTTCCCAACAGGGCCCTTTCTGAAGGAGGAGACTAGGGAACTTTGCTGCTGCCAGGGAGGGAGAAACAATGTTGCAGGATGTTCTCCAAGAGCTCCATGACAGACACCTCCTCAGGTATAATGCAGACTTATAATGCTATCCTCTCCAGTAGCCGATAAATCCAGCTCTCTTGTTCTGTTTTGCCAAGCTTTTTGGTTCCCTCCTCCCTGTTCTGTTTTTGTGGGATTACATGAAATGGACCACCAAATATTACAAATCACTTTCAGTTAAATTTATTTATTTACACTATTTCTACCGTGCTCTTCTCAACCCCCGAGGGAGGACACAGAGCGGCTTGACAAAGGCAGCAATTCGATGTCAATACACAATATACAATATAAAACCATAAATATACAGCATTAAAATACAGTTAAACATTAAACACATAATCCACATTCAATTGAGTTAAAACAGTGTTCCATCCACAACATAAGCATTGAGCCATATCCTCATCCATCAACTTGCCAGTCCAATTCCAGTCCAAAGTGCTGCATTGTGCTAATGTGCAAAAGCCTGGTCCCATAACTTCTTTATTCAGACATGGTTTTAAAACTAGACGCCTTTAACACTGGAAATTCTATTGATTTAAACCAATTTGGGTCCAAGCTATGGTATATAAAGACTTATATGGTTTAGGTCTAAGTTATTTGATAGACTATGGATGCATGTACACTGTAGAATTAATGGAGTTTGACACCACTTTAACCTTCATAGCTCTATGCTAAGTATTACAAATGTTGTAGCTTTCTTAGGTCTTTGGCCTTCTTTGCCAGAGTGTTGGTGCTTCACCAAACGACAGCTCCCATGATTCCATAGCATTGCACCATGGCAATTTTAATGTGGTGTCAGACTGCATTAATTCTACAATGTAGATGCACTCTAACTTTCTGTTTGAGCTTGCCTAGATCCCAAAATCCACAGGAAAGATCCTTACACCACTTTCCCCGATAAAATTGATGGGAACGTTAGAGAGGGCCTCTTAGGGCCCTTCCATACAGTCATATACCCAGGATATCAAGGCAGAAAATCCCACAATATCTGCTGTGAACTGGATTATCGGAGTCCACACTGCCATATATTCCAGTTCAAAGCAGATAATGTGGGATTTTATTCAGTTGTGTGGAAGGGCCCAGTGACTGCCCCCAGACTTCAGGCGCCCCTCCTTTGGGAGAATAGAATTCCTTTTTGTTCTTTCACCAGAGGACAAAAACTTCTTTATTCAGACATGTTTTTAAAACTAGACGCCTTTAACACTGGGAATTCTATTGATTTAATTACATTGCTTATTGTTTTAACATTTTCACAGTGTAGATTTTTTAAATATGCTTCAGTTATTATGTTGCTTTTTATATGCTTTTATTTGAAATCTTTTCAAAGTGTACACTCAGTCTTGAGGAAAAGGCAGGATTTAAATAAAGCTAATAACAAAACAATCGAGGTCTCGCTTCTAAAAATCTGGCTTCCAGGAGGAATTTCTAGTTTTTGGGGATGCCAAGCAGCCCTGCCACCCAAGGAAACTGACATCTGTATTCCTTCTCTATCTGTATTCCCTTTTCACAATAAATCTGTCTTTTAAGGTAGCGAGAATAAGCTCTGTTAAATCACTGATTTGTCACCCCAGGGTCAAATCCCTCCAATCCCATTTTATTTTTTTCCAGTCTACACTGTCAAACCGCCCTGCAAACCAGAAAACAGCAGAAGAAATTCTGTGCTGATGTTCATTCACCCAGAAACGGAAAGAACACTGTCAGCGTAAACGTTCCACTGAGAGCTCCTGAGACAGGGCTATGAGCAAACAAGGATGTGAGGAACACTTTGCAGACTTGTTGTGGATCCATAAATAATGTCACAATTAGCAGACTGTAACAAGACATGTGTGCAAGTAATTCAAACAATGCAGCCTTATCCAGCCAAGCAAGAGCTCTGAGTGGAAGGCTGCTCTCAAAAATGCAAGGGATGTGAGATGCCGCCAAATTCTCAGCTTTCTTGCAAGTGCCTCAAGTAGGTTGTAGATCCCAAGGCCAGTTTGCTGCACAGCTTCCTTTGTGTAGAAGGCACTTCCCAGAGGATTGCTTGTGGTTCATTGTTGTTCCTTCACGTCAAGGTAAATGCAATGCCTTAACATAACATCCTGCCAACCTTCCTTCCAAACCTTTAAGCTTTTATACACCTAGAGACCCAGGAAGACTTTAATGGATGGATGCTATGTACCTAGGAGTTTTTCTAAGGAGGTGACTTGCTTCTTGAGTTCTCTGAAGACAAGATTGAAAAACTGGCTAAGGAGCAAACTGATAGGCAGTGCCCCTCCGTATATCAGCTATGCAGAAGTGGCGTGAGAAGAGGGGTGGGAATTGTGGAGATTGAGACAATGAGTTAGCTCAGTCCTGTTTGCTATAATGAACCAGGTTTCACTAGCAGTGACTGTTCATTTCCATGCCTTGACTCCTTTGGATTTTCAAAGGTGCTTAACATTCTGAATGTATCTCCTTACTTGTCCGAACGTGTCTCCTTCTACGCTCCACCTCGTAGTTTAAGATCAGCCAGGGAGGCCCTGCTCTTAGTCCTACCAGCTTTGCAAATGTGTCTGGTGGGGACGAAGGACAAGGCCTTCTCGGTAGTGACCCCCCACCTGTAGAATTTGCTCCCCAGTGAGATCAAGTCGGCTCCATCCCTCCTTTCCTTCAGGAAAAAACTGAAATCATGGTTTTGGAACCAAGCCTTTGGCCAGCAGGCATGATAGCACTTTGGACACAGAACTGGACTATATGACTGAGATAATAATGGAAATGACTACATGATTGTGATAATAATGTTTAATTGTTTTAATCTATTGTTGTATTTATTGTTTTATATTGCTGTTATTTGTCATATTTGCAGCATCGAATTGTTGCCAGTGTAAGCCGCTCTGAGTCCCGTCCGTCCGTCCCCCCCCCCCCCGGCGGGTTGAGAAGAGCGGGGTAGTAATGCTATAAATAAACAAATAAAATCTGGGGTGCCTCCTTTATTTTAAAAAATCCCTCAAATGTTTTATATCCTGTGTTATTAAGCTGCAGTTAGTTGTAGTAAAATGCACCCTGGCTTTAGCATGATTTGTTATCTAGTGGAATGTGGTCTTTGTAAATGCTGTGTATACACTGCAGAAAATTTCAGTCCAGGATTGTTATACATGACAGGCGATACAGGTGTTGTGTGTTAATTCGTATTGGTGATGTGTGAACTAAAGCTTTGTTCTCTGAACAAAGCCAGAAGCAGTGCTGTCATGCATCGTTGGGATTTCTGTTTGATCATCCTTATAGGCCTTACATATAGTGGGTGGGATGATTTCAATCAAATCTATGAGATAGATGTAGATCCAAAGCTAAAATTAGGTGTTTTTGGCTTTGGCTATTTTCCCAAAAGAGAAATAAATATGTCAGGCATGCATTAGATGAGGTATATGAAGATTAGTTTGTCCATATTAATATCAGGCTCTGTGAACATAACATGATGTGGATGTACTGTCAAGATGCAGAAAGCTAGGGAAAATCTAGAAAAGGGAAAGGAGAGAAACACATGGTACTTAAAATAAATAGGAAAAGCTAGTGTAGAGCAGGAAAACAAGTTAGGTAAAGGTAAAGGTTTTCCCTTGACATTAAGTCCAGTCATGTCCAACTCTGGGGGTTGATGCTCATCTCCATTTCTAAGCCAAAGAGCTGGCATTGTCCATAGACACCTCCAAGGTCATGTGGCCAGCATGACTGCATGGAGTGCCATCGAAGTAATATTGCCCCCATATTAGCAATAGGATCCAAGGCTGAGAAAGTGTGGCTTGCCCAGGGACCATTCAAACAAGTGGTTCTCAACCTGTGGGTCCCCAGATGTTTTGGCCTAAAACACCAAAAAAAACCCCAGCCAGTTTACCAGCTGTTAGGATTTCTGGGAGTTGAAGGCCAAGACATCTGGGGACCCACAGGTTTTATTTATTTATTTATCGTGTCAGGAGCGAATCAAGCAGTTG
This sequence comes from Anolis apletophallus, assembly GCA_030556195.1. Taxonomy (NCBI): domain Eukaryota; kingdom Metazoa; phylum Chordata; class Lepidosauria; order Squamata; family Anolidae; genus Anolis; species Anolis apletophallus. The sequence continues at coordinate 74,576,870 of JARBWK010000005.1, forward strand.
TATTGCATTAAAAACAAACAAACAAAACACAAAGTTTGCAGACTTGGTATTCTATTAAATGTCCTTTGACCAGTAGCTAGCCACTTGAAGTGCCATAGAGAGGTCCTCCATTGTGCATGTAGCAGGGCTCAGGTTGCATTGCAGTAGGTGGTCTGTGGTTTGCTCTTCTCCACACTCGCATGTCATGGATTCCACCTTGTAGTCCCATTTCTTAAGGTTGGCTCTGCATCTTGTGGTGCCAGAGCGCAGTCTGTTCAGCGCCTTCCAAGTCGCCCAGTTTTCTGTGTGCCCAGGAGGGAGTCTCTCATTTGGTATCAGCCATTGATTGAGGTTCTGGCTTTTAGCCTGCCACTTTTGGACTCTCGCTTGCTGAGGTGTTCCAGCGAGTGTCCCTGTAGATTTTAGAAAACTATTTCTTGATTTAAGTCGTTGGCATGCTGGCTGATACCAAACGGGATTAGCCAGAGATGTCACTGCTTTGGTTTTTTCACTATTGGTTGCTACATTCCAGTCATGTGGTGCAATGCCACTGATTTAAACCATCACCCTACACCGGGTAACCAGGAGGACACCCAAATGCTCAGTATATGTTACTTTTGACATGTAGACATGCATGGATATATTATTAATGCACGTGTAGCCAACAGGAAGCTTATAAACTATTGATTTTCTGAGTTTTACCCTCACTACCAAATCAATAACTGAATATGGAACTATGTAAGTTATTGTCACATGAAGCATCTGATTTGCTTCTGCACTTTTTTCATTATTGTTCAGATCAGGTGCAGACAAATTTCAGGTTGATGTGATTTGCTTTTCTTTTAAACTGCAACTCTGTAAGGTCCATGTATGAAATAACCTTGAGAGCCAGGAGGAAAATACTGATCTGGGGGACAGAAAATTGTCTATATCCATAAACGTTGGACAATCTGTACACGTGTTCACCTGAGATACTATGTATCATGGAGTCTAAAACTCAAGTTTAGGAATGGGAGTACTTTCTGTTTTATCCCTTAAACACCTGGAAAACAGAAACTTTTGCCAGACTAGTGTAAGTCATCCAGTATTATTATACTAACATTACTGATTTGCGTCTCATTTGGTTGGAACTTGGATTAATTAAGTTTCCTGCCTCAAGACAGAGAATTGTACTAGATAACTTTCGGATACCTTCCAACTCTCTGATCACAAATCACTTGATAAAAAACCTACAAAGAATGAAGAATGAAATGCAACAGGGGAAATAAAGCAAGTGGAGCCTTTTAATACTAGTAGTCTCTTATGTTACAATGGCAACTCAGGGTTGGGGAAATCACTGTGTGTGAACTGTTGTTCAGCATCAACCAATGTGCCCAGAAAACTAGGAGTCTACATGTTGGAGGGTGCCATTTTCATCCCAGAAAGAATTAGCTTTGAATGAATTGTACCATCTGTTTCTACTCTTGCAATCACTGACACAGATTATAATTGCATTTTGACACTTTAGGGCATATTTCCGAGATCACAGAACATGGCAGCTATCCCTTAATGTGCTTTAATCACCTCTTTGCTCAGACAGTTAAAGTGGCTGAAGTATTTTTCTCTTTTCTTCCAGTCAATACTTTACTCATTTTGTGTCCATTTTCACATGTTCCTTTTCTTTCATCACCTTTTTCTGTTTCGGCGCCATTGTATTGCTTCTGTGTGATACATGATGGACAATTATGTGGTGCTTGGAATAGCAAACTGCAATGCCTGCTTGCCAGTAGGAAGCTGGGTTATCTCATGAGTGAACGAATTCCAGGCAAGCGGTCCTACACATGGCATCAGGCAGGGCATTTGAGTAGAGCTGCATCCCTCACAACATGTGCACATTCATAACCCATTGTTATAGAAGCTTTCTAGAGTTCTTGACTTCACTTCTGGATTTTGTAACCTCATTGTGGAACTTACAAGGAAATTCAGAATCCCAAAGCCAAGTGCTAGAAATAATTCTGACGGATGACAAGTGATGATACTACTACTACTACTACTACTACTACTACTACTACTACTACATGAGGCAGTAAAAATTAATCTGTGCCTCTTCTAAGCATCATTTTTTCTTTGAACTTCCTGTTTAGAACTGTTGTCTTTGGAGGAAACAACCACTTGGAGGTTCTTTTATTAGTGATACCAAACGGGATGAGGTGCAGCAGCTTCTAGGACATAACCTAAAACACACACACACACACACACACAAACATGGACAGAAATACTTGGAGATTTTGAGTTGGGCAAGGTAAGATTAAGAGCACATATGCCATTTGTTGAATCATATTTCAAGAACTCACAGATCTCAGCCATAAACTACAATTTTGACAGAATTCTCTTAGAAAACCACTACCTTGAAAGGCAGACATCATTGTTTCTTACTTAGGCAATCTCTCATTGTCAGAGAATGATGACCTTCCAAGTGCGGTGTCTTGGCAGTGGGTATGCAGGTGATTGTGGAGCCCCATTCTTGATCCGCATGTTCTTCCACAGTGAGGGCGTTGGTTTCCAGGTGTAAGGTGGTCCCGGTCAGGGTTGGCTTGATGTGCCTTCCTCTTAGCATGTTTCTCCCTTTCGCTCTCCATTCATGCCTCTTCAAATTCTACGATACTGTTGGTCACAGCTGACCTCCAGCTAGAGTGCTCAAGTGCCAGGGCTTCCCAGTTCTTGGTGTCAATGCCACTGTTTTTAAGGTTGACTTTATGCCCATCTTTAAATCTCTTTTCCTGTCCACCAACATTCCGTTTTCCATTCTTGAGTTGGGAGTATAGTAACTGCTTTGGAAGATGGCGATCGGGCATTAGGACAACGTGGTCAGTCCAGTGCGGTTGATGGCATAAGAGCATTGCTTCAATGCTGGCGGTTTTTGCTTCTTCCAGCACATCAGCATTTGTCTGCCTGTCTTCCCAAGAGATTTGCAGGATTTTTCAGAGACAACGGAGTTGAGTGTGATGTCTGTAGACAGTCCAGGTTTCACTGGCATATAACAGGGTTGGGAGGACAATAGCTTTGTAAACAAGCATCTTGGTATCTTGGTATCCCTATGGATTTCCCAGTCCTCAAACTCTATTTCATTTGGAAAAATGCTGCACTCGCAGAGCTCAGGCAGTGTTGTATTTCAGTGTCAATGTTGACTTTTGTAGAGCAGTGGCTGCCATGGTAGTGGAAATCATCAACATTTTCTAATGTTACACCATTAAGTTCTATTTCTGGCATTGCAGAGGGGTTGGCTGGTGACTGCTGGAGAAGCACTTTGGTTTTCTCAATGTTCAGTGAGAGATCAAGCTTCTCATATTTTTCTGCAAAGGTGTTTAGAGTGGCTTGTAGGTCTTCTTTTGAATGTCGTCTTCTGAATGTGCACATTGTATCTATGGATCAACAAAAACTCATTTTTGTCCATCCCACTTTTATTTATTTATTTTATTTATTTATTTGGGTTTATCCATCGCCACTCCCATCTGGCTCGGGGTGACTTACACATAGTAAAATATGGTTAAAACCGCATATATAAAATACATTAAAAGATACATTAAAAAATCCTAAAACAATACAACAATCCGAACACACATAATAGCAGGTGTCAGAGAGCCTGCAGTTTCCAATAGCAGAGGGCCTGCAATTTAAAGGCCGAACGCCTATTGGAATAACAAAGTCTTGCAGGCCTTCCGAAAGGCCACAAACACACAGAAAACTATACAGGACTATGTTTAGAAAGCACTGAAAAAAACAGACTGAGTAGAAGAAGCTACATTAATATATGCAATAAGGCACAAATGTGTAGAAAGCACCATATAAGGTTATAATTGGAGTATCAAAAGAGTAATAGTATACTAGGTTTGTCCCTTAACAGCATCAATACACTAAAGCATCAACAAACAATATCATATACATACAGAGCAAACATAGCAAACATGAGCAGGAGTCCGAGTGGTGAGTCAAAAAGTCTATATCCGAGCCAAGAATATACAAAATGACCCAAGCTGTAGAAGGCTCTGGATAGATAAAGAGACACAACTCACAATTATCGTCTGTGTTCTTCCTGGTGGAGCGGAGCTTGGGCAACCGGGGGGCATGTCTTACGCTCCTGACGTAATTACGTCAACCCGTGCTGTGGGAGAGTTGTAGTATTCCGGGGGTTCAAAGTAAATATAATATAGATTCCAAAAGGTAAGTATATTGTAATCCACAGGGTGAAGGTCCTCCGGAAACGTATCCCAGGCCACTGGGACTCTTATAGATCAGCTTGGGAAAAGGTGGAGAAAGCAAGCCATGAAAGCCAATAAATCACTGGTACTATCAATACAGTGAATACAATACGTAAAGCCATATGGCTATGTGGTAATTGCCGAGATGAGAAAGAACACTGAGGTATCAGATGAAAACAGGTAGGCAGCCTGCAGTCAGCCACAGTCCACAATTAATAGATTGGATATACTCAGAGGCTTGAAGGAACCTCTGAGTATACCCAATCTATTAATTTAGGTCATCATTCATCCATCTACTCCTCCCTTAATTGTCAGTTTTACTTAAAGGATATATATACTCACCCCTTCAGTCTTTCATACCTATCTTTGATGCCATTGATTATGCCACTCAGGTATGTAACCATGGAATATACCAGTGTTCCAACCCTCTTTTTGTGACTATGTTTATTCTGAGACCTTGTATAATTATACTATGATATATTACAGAAATATATGTATTCGATTGAAGCCACAGATGTTACTGTGAGAATTCCCGCCCTGAGGAAGGAGGGAGGACTTACAGCTAGGGATTACCAGAAGGTTATGTGACTTTTGGCTTCTGTTATGTTCTATGATGCAGATAGCATCTTCCTATTCATACAACTTGAACTTTTTCTAATAGACCACTTATCACCCAAATGAGTGTTAGAAATCACATGACTTTCCCACAGTTATTGGACTGCAATTTCCAGCAGCCGTAGCCAACATAGCGAATGATGGGGAACGCAGGGTAAGGAGTGCAGGTGTTGTAATAGCAACTGTTTTAACAACATCTGGAAGGCTGCATAATTACCACCCCAGTCATTATTAGTCAGTTGGCTGACCATATATATAGATACAGAGAGTGCCCTCCCTAAAGCTCACCAACATCAAATTGGCCTCAGTTGGGTTTTGATCCAATTTGGGGATGATGTCAATGGGGTAATGAATCCAATCCAGATTTTAATTCAGGATTTGAAGGAGCTCTTCGTGGTGCTTAACTCTATTCTTAAATAATGTGCTACTTGAAGCGGAAGGCAAAATGACACTTCCTGAACTGACTATTGCATAAAACTTCTACAAGCCACAACTGTATAGTGTCTTTCACCAAATTTGATCAGAAACAATATTTTAGAGATTCAGGGCAGATTGTGTGACATAACTTGCACGAAAGGGGAATGGTCTAAACACTTACAAAAAACTAAATGTGAACTGCCACTGTTGCCACCAAGCACCTGCCAACTTAACTTCTCTTCAGGCAGATCATATCCAAGTCTCTAAACTTCACATGATTTCAAGACCTGTTGCCATTTTTGTTGTCCTCTGTCACATTGCACCTTGTCAATATCTTAAACTCCCTAAGATATGCTGCAGGTGTGGTAAATAACAGCTGTCAAATCTGATTGGGTTCTATATATGGAATAGGTCAGGATTCATCATGTTCTTTGTCTCAGGCAGCAAAATATGTTGGATCATTCTGCCCCTCAGCAACATTATATAGGTGATACAATTCTTCATATGTACCTTGGGGGCACTTTAATGTGTTGATTTGAATTGGATGTTGGAGTGAGACCAGGTACAAGGGTTCAAATCCCTGCTCAATCATAGAGACCCACTGAATAACCTTGGGCAAGTCTCCCTTTCTCACCCTCATACCAAGAAATCATGCCAAGAAAATCCCATAATAGGTTTGCCTAAGGTACCATAAGTCAGAAATAATGTGAAGGCATACAACGACAATATTTTGATATGTGTTTGTCTTCATGTAAATAGCTTTGAATACAGGATCAGGCCCAAAGTCATCCTAAGCAGAAAAAGTTCAAAAAGAGAAGGCAGCAAGGTAAATCTTGCTCTAGCAATGTAGTTCTAATAGAAATGTCTTAGCCTCTCACATTTACCTATTCAGATAACAAATAACTCTCTTTTGAAGAGAGAAAGGGAGCTGGAGATTGAATGTATATATTACAGCCCAAATAAATATGAAAAGGCTGCTGCATGTGCCTGTATAAATCTTGGTGATCTCATATGTTTTCATCACACAACTGCAATTGAAGAAGGTGTGAGGAAATGAGAAACTGTTGTCACCCATATAATAGGAGAAGCAGAGAAGCAGAGCATTGCTGGAATTTGTTTAAAGAGGGGAGGGGAGGGGGAGGGGGGGGGGAGAGGCCTAAAGAGAAATGTATACCTCCCAGGTATGACATCAAAACATCCAGGACTGCACAGAATTAAAATAAATTTGGGAAAACAGTGGTGAATCAATAGTAATGAGGGATGGATTAGTAACAAGGGGCCCTTCCAGGCAGACCCTATATCCCAGGACCTGATCCCATGTTTTCTGCTTTAAACTAGATAATATGAGTCCCCATTGCCAGATACTTTGGGATAAACAGAAAACCTGGGAACAGATCCTGGGATATATGGGCTGTCGAAGTGCCCTGAGTTGGGTGGCCTTGATACATCAGTGATCATTCCAGACCTTCATTGGACCTTCCAGTCTTTTTCTCTGGTTAACAACTGGTAGGAGTTTGGCTAGAAAGAAGATATGTAGGATTTGGATTAATCTATGTGTATTATAGTAATAAAGATAGTTATCCATGTAGATAATAAATCATATTGTCAAGAGGCAGACATGTGTTTAGATGTATTCAAGTTGCCAGTCCACTTATGGCAGCCCAATTAATTTCATAAGTTTTTAAAAAAAGACAAGGCATATTCAGATGTGATTTTGCCAGTTCTTCTTCTGAAATATAGCCTACATCACTTGGTATTCATTGGTAGTCTCTCATCCAAGCACTAACTCCGATTAACCCTGCTTATCTTCCAAGATCAGGCATACTCTAGTGTTTTTAGGGTATGTTGAAAGTATCAAAGATAAAGTAGGATTCACAAAAGCAATGCACAAGTAGCCATCTTTGTGAGAAAACTAACATGAGGGTGTAAGCCTTCGACAATACATTTAACATAAGAGTGTTTTGCTATTATTATTATTATTATGTTTATTATGTTTATTTCTATCCCACTTATTCTCTCCACAAAGAGACTCAAAGCCACTAACCAATTCTTGCTTGGTATCTTCTGGGCTGCAGACTGGAGAGAACAGTTTCTAAAGTAAAACATCTGGATAGATGGCAGCAGAACAGCTTGAGTTTCCAAGTGGTTCACAGTATTTATTAAAATGTAAATTACTTCTCCTAGAAAGCTTGTAACGATTGAGTGTATAGAATCAGCTGCTCATCTGTGCTTCACAAAAACGACAGTTGTCTTATTGCAAGAAGTCCCCAACTTTATTAGACCACTTTGTATACATAGGGCTCTAAAACAATGTCATGAATGCCCTTGCAAAATTGTCTGAGGAAGTCAGATAAAGTTTTCATGCTATATATTAACTTATTCTTAGTTGCTCTTAAAAATCAGGAGAGGCAGGAGTTGTGGCAAGCAGCAAAGAAGGTGTTTGTGAAGACACAGAGTCCCACAAATACCATGTTTGGTTCCTCAGGTTTATAATTATCTGCATGATACCTATAATACAATAACATCGAACTAGAGAGTGCCTGAACATTAAATCCCTATGGGACTGGTGAAAAAGAAAAAAGATTCAACGTGGTCTGGATTTAGTGCCAAGTTTGGAAAAGAAGAAGTAAGTTTTCTGAATTCTGCTCTAGTAGCTTAATTGTGTGAATGACATTTGGGTCAACTGGTTTTGAGCAATACCCTTGTCAGTGATCTTATTCCGGTAAATGATGTTCTTCTGTCTGCATTTGGATAGACAGCCACAACTGTACAGGTCCAGCTATTCCTTCCCCCCTCTGAGTTAGGTCCAGAGATGGAATAGCAAAGCCGTTGTTGTTGTTATTGGGTTGCTGTGAGTTTTCCGGGCTATACAGCCATGTTACAGAAGCATTCTCTCCTGATGTTTCACCCACATTCTCAGAGGTTGAGGAGTCTGTTGGAAACTAGGCAAGGGAGGTTTATATATCTGTAGAATTATGTCCAGGGAAAGAACTCTTGTCTGCTTGAGGCAAGTGTGAATGTTGCAATTGGCCACCTTGATTAGCATTTTATGATGTTGCAGCCTCAAAGTCTGGTTGCTTCCTGTCTGGGGGAATCCTCTGAGGATGCCTGCCATAGATGTGGGTGAACCTTCAGGAGAGACTGCTTCTGGAATGTGGCCATACAGTCCGGAAAACTCACAGGAACCCAGTGATTCCAGCCATGAAAGACTTCGACAACACATTATTATTGTCATTTGAAACACAACAAGATGAGTCCACAACAAACAAGATCACTCTGCTGGCTGTTGCATTGGATCACACGTCAGACACTTCCCAAGTGTCTAGGACTGTGTGATGTATCTGCGAATAATGCGTGCAGATCCCAGGAAGGTGGCCTTTTGCAGATGGCAGATGGTCATTTTGTCAGCTCCAGTTGTGTTTAAGTGCAGGCCAAGGTCTTTATGCACTGCACCTAGTGTGCTGATCACCATTATTATTATTGTTATTGTTATTGAACAAATCAGTAGAATGATTTTTGTCTTTTGCACAAACATTTCATAGGGCATGCTAGAACACTAAGGTGGAGAGTGTTGACCTAGGCAATACATTATAATGTTTTTGTATACACGATGTTTGGGTCTGCACATTGCCAACATTTGTGGATCTTCAATTTAAGAGAATTGCTTGGATGAAGCTGAGACTTATTAGTAGGAAGTATTTAGTAAATTTGCACCCATATTTATTAGTCTCTCATCCATCAGATCAGAGGATAGGTCTTGCTCAGGTGATAGGGTTGTTTGCCATCTTGTCCTGGATAAGATCCTGGTTTCTCAATTAGTGTATTGCCACTGGGATTTGTCCTAGTTTCCTAATTAATATAGTGCCAGTAGGATTGTTACCTTAGGTTACACTGTTTCCCACAGAGGACTCTTGCTTTTTCCTGTTTGGTGAACAGGCTACACCCTTGTCCTCTTTTGCTGGAATTATTTTTGCTTTGTATCCCAATGTTTTTTTGCAGGAAAGGAACTGGAAGTAGGGACGTGTGAAATCACAGCATTGGACAGAGATATGAGCCATCCCAAGAGGATGATTGCCAGGCAGACGGCACGGTGTTCCTGTAGGCGAGGCCAAGTTGCTGGGACAACGAAAGCAAAACCAGCCTGTGTGGATGGTAAGGCCAGCATTCAGTAATATTATTCCAGTAGTTCAAATGATGTCACAATTGTGTATACTCACTCAGTTCCACATATATGGAATGTGGGAATCCAAAGCGGTTTCCAGTTGTAGAAACATTTCCAACCTGGTTGGAAAAGCAGTTAAACAACCAACAGAAACACCAGTTACACAAATGTCTTGCATAATTTGATGAGGGAACCAGTTGCAGAAGTGGGAGCTCCTGGAAAGCACAAAAACAACATCTTACAGTTTGCACAGTTTTTTTATTTAAAAAACATAATCGTAATAGCTTACTCTTGTGGAGGCTGTATCCTCTATCGGAAGAGATGCATCAGCTGCTTGCATTAGCATAACCTGTGAAGCACACCCAGAGCTTCTCAGGGCAGGGAGAAAGGTCTTTATTTTAAGATTAAAGAGTTATCAGCTAAGGAAAATGACTGTAGCACCAGTAAGTGTGCACAAGTAGCTTTGGTGTGTTCAATACCCAAGGATCAAACAAAACCACAAACAAGTCAATAACAAGAATATATTTGCTAAGACACAAAGGGTGCTTCACGCAGCTACCCAAGTCCATTGTTTACAGGGCCACCTTGCCTGCCTTTTCTATTTTCTGGCTCTCCCTAAGTCCCTCTGTGATCTGAATTCTCTTGGGGCCCTTCCACACAGCCATATAACCCAGAATATCAAGGCAGATAAACTACAATATCTGGTTTGAACTGGATTATCTGAATCCATATTGTCATATAATCCAGTTCAAAGCAGATAATGTGGGATTTTATACAGCTTTGTGGAAGGGGCCTTGGATAGCCTCTTCAATCAATCAGCCAAGGCAGTGCCTCAGGTGTCTCCTACTTTTCTTCACATAGTCTTTTGCTCCACTAACATCGCCCTGGATTTAGGCTTGAAAGTGCAAGCTTTGTTTTCTCACTTAAATAACTTGCTTTTGTGAGCCACACATCAGGGACAGGAAGGAAGAGAAAATCTTTAAAGATGCTGAGGCATGATGAGGTTTTATCAGTTTTTGTGCTAGTGCACATCATAGTCTGTGAGAATTTCCCAGTGGTTTCTGAGACTGGTGATTTTTTTCTGCTGCAAAACTCCATCTCAGCATCATGGGAGATAAAGTGAAAATGTTCCCATTTGCAAAATCAAACTTTTCCAGTCAGAGCTAAGATCAGAGCAAGGGAAATGGGTCATCTACCAACTCTGATTCCTGCCCACAATGTAGGAAAAAGCAGATAGACTATGTGACAGAAGTATTATTGGGAAGCAAAAGAGCTTGCAGAGAATAGAACAATTTCATCCCCCTCCTTTGCTATGGTGTCTCCGGGTACAATTTGCACCCCCTGTGGGATGCTACAGGTTGAGTCCCGTGATATCTCAGTCCTGAGCTGTGGAAAAATGGTTAGTCTCCACAAGTGTTAACTTTATAATCTAGATAGCTGTCCTGCCTGATCCCATTTGTGGAGATGCTGCATGCAACTAGAAATAATAATTCTATGCTAGGCATGATCAGAAAGGGAATCGAAAATAGGTCGGCAAATGTTGTATTACCTCTCTACAAATCGATGGTAAGGCCACATTTGGAGTACTGTGTACAATTCTGGTCTCCGCACCTTAAGAAGGATATAACGGAACTGGAAAAGGTACAGAAAAGGGCAACAAGAATGATCCAAGGGATGGAGCGGCTCCCTTATGAAACCAGGTTGCAACGCCTTGGTCTTTTCAGCCTTGAAAGACGGCGTTTAAGAGGTGACTTGATCGAAGTGTATAAAATCATGCATGGGATAGAAAAGGTGAATAAAGAAAAACTGTTTTCTTTGTCACAAAACACTAGGACCAGGGGGCACTCCCTGAAGCTCCAAGGTAGGAAAATTAGGACTAACAAAGGGAAATATTTCTTCACCCAGAGGGTCATTGGGTTATGGAACTCACTTCCAGAAGAGGTTGTGACAGCTGCCAGCCTGGACAACTTCAAGGCAGGATTAGACAGATTCATGGATACCAAGTGTATCGGTAGTTACTGAAAAGGACATCCAAGTGCCCCCTCGGAGTTGGTTGAGGGAGGCAGGATTTCCCCCAGGTACTGGTTGTGGGGGTCGGAAGCAGGTCAGGGTTTTGCCCTCCCTTCTGCTCGAGATCCCCGTGTACAACTGGTGGGCCACTGTGTGATACAGAATGCTGGACTAGATGGGTTGAGGTCCGATTCAGCATGGCTCTTCTTATGTTCTTATGTTCTTATGTAAAAGCAGAATGGGAAACACCCCAAATACTCTATTTGTCTGCTCAGGCCTTACAGAGAGGAGGCTTTAGTGAGGCACTGCTGTGTGGGCATGTATTGCTTTGTGTTGCTATGTGCTTCACTTGTGCCACAGCAACATGCTACATAGTGTTGCTATGTGTGTGGTGGATGTGTCCCTTGCTTGTGGGTGAGCTTTTGATACATGTGTTGAGTATGAGGCTATTCTAAGCCTGCAGGTGGCTATTAACTCATAATCGGAGGTGTTATAACTACTACAGTACAAAGAATAATAGATTTGATTCATTTTCCATTCTCTGCCAATATTTTCCCCTTTATTCTGCTCTTTCTTCCACTCTTCCTATTATTTTTTACCCTTTCTTTTACAAGGCGCTTTCATGGTGATGGAAAATGTAATTGCACAATCTTGTACCTCAGTGAGTGACTGTGCATACGCCTTCAAGTAAACTTATGGCAACCCAATGAATTTCATAGCATTTTCTTAGGCAATTAATACTCAGAGGTGGTTTTGCCCGTTCTTTTTTCTGAACTATAGCCAACAGCACCTGATATTCATTAGTGGTGTCTCATCCAAATCCAAACCAGTGTTGATCCTGTTTAGCTTCCAAAATCAGACACACACAAGTAAATCCCACCCCCACCCCACCCCCCGTCTTTCTTTTTTGCAGTAGGGTTTGCTCTCTTGTAATTAAATATTGGGTTGAAATCTTAATCCTTTTATTTAGTCTTGTATCATAATGACCAGTTCTTATTCAATTGAGGGCCATGGGGGACGTTTTACAGGATTCATTCAGGGGTTACCATAATAATCTTAACTGCATCTTTATGTGAACCCACAAAATGGACAGCAGGAAAAAAGGCTCTATATCAGGATTCCACAGAGAGGCATCCTTAGCAAATGGGTGGGCCCAAATCTCCTTTAATCCCTAGCCACCAAAGGTATGCTCACCCTGGGTAAGGGGAGCAGCAGTCCACTAAAGCCCAAGCATGCAAAAATTTGGATTTTTGTTTTAAAATCTGTTGTTGAACACGTGACTAATTTGCGTTCCTATTGTTTGCCTCCATTTCTTTCTGCACCCTTCTTTCTCCCTTTTCCTCTTTCACAATATCTGTCTGGCAGCTCAGATCATTGTCAACAGGCAGTGGTGTGGGATGGAGCCCTGCGACGATGGGGAACAATGCACATTGCTAATAAATCGTTCAGGTTGGAGCTGCACTAGACAACTGGGACGAATAAAAACAGTCACGGTAAGTTTCTTTTAGCCAGTCAAGGTGAGATGGAAGGGGACCCGATGATAACAATTTTTCTGTAGACTAAGGGAGCATGCTGGGTAGAGGATTCTGGGAACTGCATTCATTATAAATGCATGCAGGAGAGTGCAATCTCTGTCAAGCCTGCAGCTTGACGTTTGGCTCTAGACTAAGTGAACATGTTGGGTAGGGGATACTGAGAACTGCATTCATTATAAATGCATGCAGGAGAGTGCAATCTCCATCAAGTCTGCAATTTGATGTTTGGCTCTAGACTAATTAAACATGGTGGGTAGGGGATACTGGGAACTGTATTCATTATAAATGCATGCAGGAGAGTGCAATCTCCATCAAGTCTGCAATTTGAGTTTCCTCAGGCCTGGGTCCAGGTGTTTTGGACTTCAACTCCCACAATTCCTAACAGCCTATCGGCCTGATCTAGACTAATTACACGTGTTGGGTAGGGGATACTGGGAACTGCATTAATTATAAATGCATGCAGGAGAGTGCAATCTCAGTCAAACCTGCAGCTTGATGTTTGGCTCTAGACTAAGTGAACATGTTGGGTAGGGGATACTGGGAACTGCATTCATTATAAATGCATGCAAGAGAGTGCAATCTCTGTCAAGCCTGCAGGTTGACGTTTGGCTCTAGACTAAGTGAACCTTTTGGGAAGGGGATACTGAGAACTGCATTTATTATAAATGCATGCAGGAGAGTGCAATCTCCATCAAGCCTGCAGTTTGACATTCTGAGCATTATAGCCTTCAACATTCCAAAGGCAGAACAGATGTGTCATGCAGCTGCTGGACTTGGAAAGTGTTGCTAGATGTAGCCAGCAATGACCAGGGAAAGTGTGTATTGATGCTGTAGAGCTCTTGATTCCACTTTTCACTGTTTTCTACAAGCCCAAGCCAAGATTCTGTTTGGAGTGGTATGCTATCATAGCCATCCACTCCCCCAGCAGTTCTACTTTCTTCATGCTTCTGCAGCAAAGAGGCAGAAGTAAAGAGGGAGGGCTGCCTGCTCCATGCCATCTGTTTCTTAGATTACTGGCTTTGAATTATAGGCAATGTAGGAAGTATAGGCAATGTGGGAAGGCTGGCTTGGAAAGTCAGCTGTGCCATGAGGCAGATGATTTTCTAATCCGCCGGTTCTTTCTGCCTTGGCTTCTGAAAGACAAAAATCTGGAAAACAGTGCAGATTGGGAAACTTTCTCTTTCTGGTTCTGCGACTTCTGCCTTGTTCTTTTCTATGTTCTGCCCCCACAAGCATGGTTACACTACTAGCGAAGCCTATATGAGTCCTACCTGTAGTTTGGAAACAGTTACAAATAATTAATTATTTGTGATGCTTGCCGAAGTGTTGGGTGAGTGGGGGATTGGCAACAATTGAAGCATAACTAACAAGCAGTACAGTAAGATCCCTGTATCTGTGGGGAATATATTTACAACCAGGTCACAATTACCTGAAATCACAGATATGATAAAACACCATTAAATTAACTCACTTCTAGTCCCAGTATGCCATAGAGTTCTGTTGGAGGACCTCAAGATTCACAGAAAGATCTTATATCTAGGAATTTTCTAAGTCTTCTGATGCAACACTGTGATAACTTCTGGGGATTGCATACTATAGTATTGCCTGGAGCAGGGCTGTCCAACTGGTGGCCCCGGGGTCGTACACGGCCCCACAGCCTGTTGGACACAGCCCCCACTATGCCCCCGGCCACCATTTTTAATTTTTTTTAAAAAAATTCTAATTTTTTTTTAAAAAAATGGCGGCTGAGGGGGAGGCAGGGCAGGGAGGAGGAAGTGAGCCAGCTCCTCCTCCCTGCACCGCCCCCTCCGTCCCACTCTCTGCGCCGCTGATGCAAACCGAATCGCATCGGTGCCGGTGAGAGAGGGACAAAGGGGCGCCGATGCCTTGGAAGGGGGGGGTCCCCCGGCGGCGCCTCCCTCTCTTGCAAGGCATCGCGGCAGCGGCTGAAGCCGCCGCCAGCTTCCGCGGCTGCCGCGATGCTTTGCAAGGGAGGGGGTCCCTCGGCGGCGCCTCCCTCCCTTGCAAGGCATCGCGGCAGCGGCTGAAGCCGCCGCCGGCTGCCGCGGCTGCCGCAACACTTTGCAAGGGAGGGGGTCCCCAGCGGCGCCCCTCCCCCTCCCTGCTGCAAGGCATCGCATCGCGCAGCAGCTGAAGACGCTGCTTCCGCGGCTGCAACACTTTGCAAGGGAGGGGTAGGATGCCTTGGAAGGCAGGGGGGTGCCCCGTGGCTCCTCCCTCTCTCCCAAAGCATCCTGGCAGCCGGGGGCGGGGCCGGGGCGGCCCCCCAGGTCATCAGTGACCTGGAATCCGGCCCTTGGCCAGTTAGAAGTTGGACAGCACTGGCCTGGAGGATCTAGTAAAGTGAAACTTCAGATATGGGTTCCTTTAGTAATGGGCATCTTACTGTTTAATTGTAGTACATCAAAGAAAATATCTTCACTCCTTTTGTTGCATAAATGTTACTTTTAGACTTAATGTTTAGTTTTGACTTTATTTAAAATCACTATAAAATAACAAAAATAGTTCCAGGATTACAAAACAAGTTGCTTCAGTGTGTTTTGTAGCATAGGCCAGTGATATGTTGGATTCAAATATTTACGAGAGGGATGTAACTAATAGAACTATTTTAGTTATTCACAAACAGTGAGGAATATATGTTCTGGAAAGAAGCATTCCTGGAATAATGGCTGAGTTCAATAACAGACTAAGTTATCGATTATGTATGCGGACTGAATTTGGAGATTTTTTTAAATCTTGGCAACCTGGTTTATATGTATTTGTTTGTATTTTCATCTACTTGTATTGTAGTCTTTTTACTATTTTATGATGTTTTAAATTACAATCTGGCATTAAATCCTTGCTGTTAACTGGTCTGAGTCCCTCTGCGGAGGTAGAGAAGGTCGGTATATAAAAGTTTTAAATGAATGAATACATAAATAAAATATATTAATGTAAAGATAACTAGTAACTTTTATGGGACATTGGAGCATAAATGATTATTTTTCCTCTAAAGAATTCTCCACTAGTTTTTTTTTTAAAAAGAAGACATCATGAGGCACTTAACAGCCACCTAGATTTGATCAGCATCCGTAATTCCATAGATGGGAATTGAAATGTGTTCATGTCTCAGACATCACAAAACCCTTAGTTGTTTTTGCTGCAGTTAACAATTCTATCCATCCCAACACTTCTGAAGATTATTATTGTATCATTAGGAACAATTGGTGGTTATATTTGAAGAGGAATCTGGAATTCATAGAAGCATAGAATTACAGAGTTGGAAAAAACCACATGGGCCATCTAGTCCAATCCCCTGCCATGCAGGAAAAACACAATCAAATTATCCCTGACAGATGGCCATTCAGCCTCTGTTTAAAAGTTTCCAAGGAAGGGGCGTCCACCACACTCCGAGGCAGAGAGTTCCACTGTTGAACAGCTTTTACAGTCAGGAAGTTCTTCCTAATGTTGAGGTGGAATCTCCTTCCTGTAATTCGAACCCATTGCTCTGAGTCCTAGTTTCCAGGGCAGCAGGAAAACAAGCTTTCTCCCTCCTCCTTATGACTCCCTTCCACATGTTTATACATGGCTATAATGTCTTTTCTCAACTTCATCTTCATGCCAAACATATCGAACTCTTTAAGACACTCCTCATAGGGCATGGTCTCCAGACCTTTGATCATTTTAGTTGCCCTCCTCTGGACACCTTCCAGCTTGTCAATATCTCTTTTAAATGGTGATGCCCAGAATTAGTATTCCAGGTGATGTCTAACCAAAGCAGAATAGAGAGGCATCATGACCTCCCTTGAACTAGATGCTTAACTCCTTTTGACGCAGCCCAGAATCCCACTGGCCTTTTTAGGTGCTGCATCACACTGTTGGCTCATGTTCAACTTGTCCACAAAGACTCCAAGATCTTTTTGACTTGGATTGTTGTTGCGCCAGGCATCACTCATCCTATATTTAATTTTTTTCTACCTAAATGTATTATCTTACATTTGTCTTTGTTGAAATTCATTTTGTTAGTTTTGGCCCAGCTCTCTAATCTGTTAAGGTCATTTTGTGCTGCAATTTCCACATCTCAGGAAAACAACCCTGCATTACAGCAACTCAGTAGCATAATTTCCCATTCCCTTCTCCCTGAACTGTATAAAAATTAGAATTCTTCACTCACCATTGTCTATTTCCAATTTAACACAGGAAATTACCTTGGGATAGCCCATCGCCATGAGAGCGTTCACACATCCCTTTGAGCAGTTGCACAGGAAAGCTGTATTATAAATTACTTAGTGGTGGCAGGAAGATCCTGCCATGTGTCTAGGCTCATCCACTTCATCATGCCCTACTCTTGACAGGAACAGTACTCTCAAGTGGCCCTTGACATGCCCCTCCTCCTAAAGCTATTCTGAAAAAGCAGACTTACTTTGCTTTCAAATGGAAGAAGCTCAGCAGATATCTAAAAGGGCATCCAAGCCCCACTTCTGTTCATCAGATTAGTGCGGAAAAAGAGCAGGAGGAGAAAATGCAGTAGTTCAGACAAATGGCAAAACCTTTTCACCTCAAACCGTATGACATTATAATTAAGGTGTGAAGAGCAGATCTGAAGAACACTGTCATTAAATACAACAACTGGAGCAAATACGGTATCTACTAATGTCAATTGTATTAATTTCTTTGACACCACTTGTGGCTCAATGATGTGGAAGCATGAGAGCTGTGGTTTTACAAAGTCTTCTCTGCCTCACCAAACTACAACGCACAGGATTTTATAGTATTGAGCTATGGCAATTAAAGTAGTGTCAAACTGCATTAATACAACAGTGTAGATATACCCTATTAAACATTAAGAAGTGGGGAAGGAAAACAAAAGGGGGGGGTGAAAGAAAGAATAGATTGCTACTAAACTAAATCTTAAACACAATCCTAACACTAAAACCATAAATACAAACTAGTTAATACATCAATACGCTAAACACCTACTAAGGTGGATCTACACTGCCATATAATTCAGATTATCAAATCAAATAATTCAGATTATCCTCTTTGAATTGAATTATATGAGTCCTCACTGCTATATAATCCAGTTCAAAACCGATAATCCAGATTTTATATGACAGTGTAGATTGGGCCTGAGCCAGGATCTACACTGCCTTATATCCCAGGATCTGATCTCAGATTCTCTGCTTTGAACTGAATTATATGAGTCTACATTGCCAGATAATCTGGGATCAGATCCTGTGATACAGGGCAGTGTAGATACAGTGAAAGAAATATATTATTCTGCTATTACAGATCTAGATAAGGCCTCTTCCATACTTTCCCTATATCCCAGGATCTGATCCCAGATAATCTCTTTATCCCAGATTATCTGGCAGTGGAGACTCATATAATCCAGTTTAAATCAGATAATCTGGGATCAGATCCTGGGATATAGGGCAGTGTAGAAGGTGCCTCTGTTAGGCTCTGACCTTATCCTTGCTGTATGATGTTTTAATTCATTTCAAGTGTATACCCATGTGAATTAATGCCTGTATCTGCATGTATGTGTCCCCATGTGCATATATATGCATAGTTGTGCAGAAAACTGTGTCCCTGGGCACAGGATGCTTGCAAAATGGGTTTGTTTCTGGGAAATAATGAACAGTGTCCAGCATCCAGAGTGCTTGGAAATTAACTTTCATGCATCATCGGAATTGAGACGGTGCCCGGAAATCCTGGGAACTGAAGCCGGCCTCTTGCTAGGCTGAGCTGTGGCAGAAATTGCAATGCATTTATTTCTTCCAGTTTATCCTGTAAGTTCGGGGGAAGCATCGCCTGGCCCAGTTGCCTGGGGGGAAATCAGCCTTGCTAATAGAGTTTGCACATGAGATACACATGAGGACTTTGCTGGCTATTTATATAACTGGCTCACAGGACCCACATCAGGCAGTTTGTTTTGTGGCATTTGCTGCAGGCAACTGGGGGATTGTACTCTCCAAGGCCCTCTTAAAGCGTCTACTGCCCAGACAGGTAGCGACAGATCTAGATGCATCTTAGAGAAAGCTCTCCTGCACAAAATAAAGCCTGCAGAATGAGCTGGCAAAGCCTGTTCTCAAAACTCTGTTCTCAACACAGGACGGCAACAGCATAGTTAAGTGGCCCAGACCACTGCCTTGGCAAAGATATGCAGGCAGTCCCCAAGTTACAAACATCTAACTTAGAAATGACTCACAGTTAAGAATGGGGTGAGACAACAAGATGTGAGAGAATTTACTCATTGGAAAGGAAATTCACTTCTGAAAGATTTTTCATGGAAAAAGGAGTCTCTACTGAAACTTTAGCACCAGTCTTTGCTTTCATAACAAGTCATTTTTTTCAAAATCCAAATGCCCTGAAATCTTCTCAACAGGGGCACAAACGGAAAAACAAATACCACAGGGGTCTTAACCCTTTTCTATACTATCCAAAGTTTTGAGTACAGTATGTATGTGTGTGTGTGTATGTATATGTATAACTATATGTGTGTGACTGTGTGTGTGTGTGTATATATATATATGGCTGAAGTTCTACTTTATAAATGTACATGTTCCGATTCACAAACACATTAAAATTTAAGAATAAATCTGCAGAACCTATCTTGGGTTGCTGTGAGATTTCCGGGATGTATGGCCATGTTACTAAAACAATCAATTTAAATGTGTTATAGAAGGCTTCTTGTCTGGAATTTCACTGTTAACATTTAAAAAGCAGAGAAATTCCACACAAGAATCAATCAGAGCCAGCTAACAATAAAGGATTCCCCCAAACAACAATCAGCCAGGCTTTGAAGCTACAAGGCCATTATATTCTAATCAGGGTGGCCAATTGCAACATTCACACTTGCCTACAATAGAATAGAGTTCTTTCTCCCACTCTGGACATTTCACAGATATATAAACCTCACTTGCCTAGTGTGGCGAAGTCTCAAAACGCCGCCTAAAGCTAGCGTCGATCTTCGTTTATTCGCACACCAAACTGAGTGAACCGTGTATTACTGTGGCAGGGCAGGCTATCCCACCGCTGCCACCAAATGTGGTAATGGAGGAAACTTCACCCTGTTTACTTTTTAAACCGTGTGGCAGGACAGCCAGTGTAGCGGTAACTGGAGTCCCAGAACTCCGAAGGCAATACCTTTTGTGCTAGGCTGCCGTTGCTAGCGAGCGCAAGGACGGATGACGCGACAATTTTACTGCGATTCAGGAAACCAGCTTTATTTGCATGACATCAGCTGATGGGCCTGCCCCCTTTGCGGAACGATGCCGCTGGAGGACAGAACCCCGATCTTTCCCAGTAAACAGATTTTATACAAACAATGGCGACAATATTTCAGTCCCTCCCTTCTTCATGCATTGTTACTGGCTAGCATTCATGAAGCCATATTACTCTACCCAATTAAACAAAGCATTCTTAGCATCTCAATCCTATTTGCTGACAAACGTTGCGCAGTGTAAATTTCCATCTTTCTTCTATGTTATCTGCCCTACGTGCAGACTGTACTTGAATCGATACATTTGCTACCGAGTTCCCACTGGAAGCCTGCCAAGTGGAAACCTCATTTGCCATGCGCATCTCCTAACCCAATTGCTAACTTTGTAAACAAACACACATGGTGAATGCTAAGCCAATCAAGATTGTTTCTTATCTGGAGGCACATGATGTTCTCTGGGCTAATCACAGCCTGTGCTTGTGTGGACCAATCAGAGTGGATTATTTTCATCACTGTTGCTGGTGAACTATCTCTTTACTCTGCTACTCCGTTTCTATTCTAAAGCAGCACCTTTCCCTGACGTTTCTTCTGTTAAAGCATCAATTTCCCCTTTACCACCAGTTATTACTGTTTTCCTTCTTTATTATTAACTTTAATTTGCTGCCACCATTTGTCAATGCTTGACCACTAGATGTGAGGGTCTTTGTGAACAAACGACTTCCACACATGTTCTTGTTGAAAGTGTTTAACAGTTTATTTTACACAAATGGGCTCAAAGCTTAGGTGGTTTCAAAATTACTCCGAAGAGGTACAAACTTGCAACTTTAAACAATATAACACTGGGGTTTTCCCCTGATACAGTTACACACAAGTAACTACTTAATACTGGGTTACTCTCAACCCTGGGACTAAACTCTGTCCCACACACTTGGGTTTCCTTAAACCCACACACAGAACTGAACTGCACACTGCAGCTCCTACAGACAGCTTGCAGCTTCAGCAACTGTCAATCCCTAACTAACTCTGGTCACAGCAGCTGGCCAACTGACATTCTCCAACTGTCAGATTCAAACTGAACATTCTAAAAGCCAGAGTGGCCTCTGTTGTCATGGCAACAGCCTCTGCTTACAGCTTGCTGCTGCGAACATTCCACGGCTCACTCTCTGCAGCTTTTAAAGAATGTTTCTTCTAAATACATATACACACATGTGATTAACATATAAATAACCAACTCATCACACCTAGTTTCCAACAGATCTCACAACCTGTAAGGATGCCTGCCATACATGTGGGTGAAACATCAGGAGAGAGTGCTTCTGAACATGACCATACAGCCCAGAAAACTCACAGCAACCCAGTGATTCCAGACATGAAAGCCTTCAACAACACATAGAACTTATATTGTTTGTAACTTGGGGTCTGCCTGCATATGCATTACTTTGGGCTTTTTAATGGTTAATATAACAATTTAACTTGCAATGAAAGTACAATGAGCCCTTGCTATCTACAATCACTTGGTTTGGTTCCAGAACGCTCAAGTCCCATTAGATACACTGGCATCATAAAATGGTGTTCCTTATATAAAATGGTAAAATCAAGGTTTGCTTTTGGATTTTTTGTGGGGGAGGGAAACAATGGATACAGAACATTTGAATTTAGAAAGGCATATGTAGTATACATTAAAATATAAAGAGAAAAAAAGAAGAAAAAGAAAAAGCGAGAGTGAGACGAACACCCAACAAACAAACGGGGCAATGAGGAGAGGAGATGGACAGTGGTGTTGTGTATATAGTTGTGGCTGAGCACTCAATATAACCCAATACCATAAACTGAATCCTGTACCAAATGGTCTTCAGCCATCTTCCTTGAAGTAAATCTTCATATCAGTAACTTGACACAAGTCTTTATTGTAAGGAATTAAACCAAGAAATATTTATTGAAGTATTCTCAGGCACACAAAGCGTATTGGTTACACAGTATTTTCTTCACAGTACTTCTTACATATTGTTACAGTTAACTTTTATTATCATGAACGCTTGAAACAGTTTCTATATAACTTCCAGAATGGCTTATCTATTTGCCAGCCTGGTTTAGTAACTTCCTTCACTTTTAAATGTTATTCTTTCTCAGTCCCCTGACTGGGCAATTTTAAACTTGTAGTTTCTTCACCTTAGCAATAGGTTAACTGTGAATTTATTTCTCAAAGAACTCCCTAGCTCTGCTGAAATAGATACATTTCTACTGCAGGCTTCGTTACTATGGCAGCTGTGGCTAAGGCTGGCCTGCGCATGCCATATACTAACATTAATAAACATATTAATGCCACTCTACTGCACCTACTGTACCTGTTGTCCTACTGCCAGCATGCCACTACTATTGTAGCGGGCTTGCAATATGTGTTAATTGGGGGTTTTAGATTGTTCTTAATGCATCCCATGTTTTAATTGGGGGTTTTATATTGCTTTTAATGTATTCCTATGTTTTTATGTGTTTTATTGTGCCACTCCTGTGAACCACTCTGGGCGCCAGAGAGAGCGGTATATTAAGTTGAACTTAATAAATAAATAAATAAATAAATAAATAAATATTCAAAACTTATAATTAGATATTTTGCTACAGAGGGGAAAGGAGAAAAAGGCATATAACTAATACACAACAGGTCCAACCCCCTCCTGGCTTTATGAAAGTAAATAAAAATATTTTACCATTATAGATCCAACTAAATAATCCTGCAAAAATACTAATAACCATAACCACAGATTATTAAATTGCTAAATGTCTTATTGCTATAAAAAAATCCATAAATTATGTCCAGTCTTTCAAGTTATATGTTTATTTGTTCTAACTCGGCATGCTTGGGAATTCATTCTTCCATCATTGAAGAAGTAGTTTATATTTCTTTATCCATAATGCCAAAGAAAAGCACTTCTAGTAACATTGCAAAACCTACCATCAATTTATTTTTGGATTAGCAAAGAAAATCCTTCATATTTTGCTTTCTTACAAGTCTACCACAGGATCTTGACATTGCCAGCATTAGCTAGAAACGTTCTGGGACACTTTTGACAGTTTATTTTGAGTTAGATGCCATGTATACATCATCTTAGAATCATAGTGTTGGAAGAGACCTCGTGGGCCATCTAGTCAACCCTCTGCCAAAAAGCAGGAAAATCACATTCAAAGCACCCCGAACAGATGGCCATCCAGCCTCTGCTTAAAAGCCTCCAAAGAAGGAGCCTCCACCAGACTCTGGGGCAGAGAGTTCCACTGCTGAAAAGCTCTCACGTTTAGAATGTTCTTCCTAATGTTCAGGTGGAATCTTATCCGTTTCCTTTATTTCACAAAATAAATTTCATTTATACACTTTTAAAATTACATGGTCATTGTCTTTACATAGCCCTAAATAACCGCTGTGGCTACATTTCTCTTATTTGGATTAGATCTGTTTTTATATGGCATATAAGCAAACCAGTTAAGAGCTTTGTGTTCCTTAATAATAATCTCTCTTGGTTTAAACTTCCAATACATCACAATAAAGCAACTATATCGAATTTTAAACATCCTTTCCTTAAAAAAAAACATTTCTGCAGTGAACTGGTTAATATTATCTTAGGTAAATGTTTACTTATACCAAATTTGTAGCCTTTTAACACAGCAATTGTTAAATGCAACTTCTACCTGCACTTTATTGTACCAAATGTAACAACACCAACTAAATCTTAAATTCTGTCCTTCAGGTTCCAGGAGGCTCACATCTTTAATCAACATCCATTTTTTTTCAACCATACAAAACAACAGTCCTCATAATACAATTTGGCATTGGGCACTCCCAAGCTGCCCCCTCTTTTAAAGCTTCGTACAATGTTTTAAATTTCATTCTGAGTTTCTCTTTCTGTCATTTGACAAAAAGCATTCCATTTCTATCATAAGGGTCATTTAAAAGAGAAATGAATGCCTTGGCAACACATTTGTTTTTATTACTGCAATTCTACTTCAAAGATACATATATTTAACTCTTCCCATTTTTCTAAGTTTTTTTTCCAGGCTTTTTCTTGGGTGTTTTGAAATAATAATCTGTTATTCTTCATGATTGTAACACTCAAACATTTAATCATTTTTTCCCACTTTGAACTTTGACAAAGCGCTCAGTTCATTATCCATCTCTGAAATCATATTTGTAGGCAGCAGTTCTGTTTTGTCACAAATTCATTTCAAGCCCAGAGCAAATGCATACACACGGCTAGTCTTCTTCGGGATATGTGGCAACAGCATCTGGACAAAATGCTTGATTTCCAAGCATGACGATGGGGCAGGAATAGGGAACATGTGAACTTCTAGAAATTGCCAGACAAAAGTTTTCATCATTCCTCACCATTGTTTATGCTGGAAAAGTCTGATGGGAGCTGCAATGACACCCAAAGGGCCACATGCTCCTCAGCCCTGTGTGAAGCATTTTGTTGCTGTTTAGTATGGCAGGTTTTAAGCCTTTTTATATGCTATCTGATGCTGGGCCAGGACAGAGGTGATAGGTACCTCATCCCTGTACTATGAGAGATGTGGTGGCTCACTGTTCAGACTATGAACCATGCCTTAAATGCATTAAGGTACCTCCCACACACTGGTTCCTCTCTTCCACCAACCTCCTTCTTCACCTGCTGCTTTAACAGAAGAGAAAGGACAGTTAATGAACTGGGTTGTAGGTTTCTCGGGCTGTATGGCCATGTTGTAGAAGCATTCTCTTCTGACGTTTTGCCTGCATCTATGGCAGGCATCCTCAGTGGTTGTGAGACCTCACAACCAGTGATTCTGGCCATGAAAGCCTTTGACAATACATCAGCAGTGAATGTGAACATGCTCTTTTCTGTCTAATAGTGCTGGAAGCAAGGCTGTGCAATTCATAGTCCTCTGTAAATTGGCTGGTAACATCCAACAGTCAATATGGCCAGTGATGAAAGGATGTGGGGATTTACAATTGTCCATCTCTGGTTTCCAAGAGAAAGAATGCCTCATTGCAAAATGAGCACACTGGAATTCCCCTCCTCCATTTTTCTGCTTACAAAAAAGGTAAACTAAGGTTGTAAGGAAAGTGATCGCTCAGGGTCACTATAATATGTGGGCAACTTTGTAGATGAAAAATGGTGGATACTGACCTGCATAGATGTACAGAGGAGAAAAGCTTTTGAAAATCTCTTAAAACTAGGCTTGGAGATATTTGAGAAGAGGAAAAGAAAGGATGCGGAAGAGGAGAAGGGAAGCAAAGAATGGTGGAAGAGAGGAAGGGAGGAAGTCCGCCTAGACAAGGAAAAAGAAGGGAGAAGAAGGAATGCATGGAGTGAGTGAATAGAGATGGCTTGAGAGAAGGAGAGAGACAATTTGGGGTGGCTCTGACCCCATCCACAAGAGACACTCCAAGGGAAAATAATCCTAGGAGTGATCTTGGGATGGGGAATATTTTTCCTAATTCCCCTGATGCACATTTTCTCATAGTTCTTACCAATGTTCAACAGCTGTTTGGAGTATGCTGCTTATTGTATTCGAAAAGTCAGAGGGGGAAGATCCTATTTGTCCCCAGAAAGCATTGTTGACAGCAAGACCACTATCCCTTCCCTTCCGCAGAAAGCTAGAGACTTGAAAAGGTGTTTAATACTTTGCATTTTACAGCAGAGTGTGTGCAAGTAACTACATATCCACACAACTGCCTTCTCAGTGGCAGAGCCAACTTTTCAGAAGTTCTCCTGAATTAATGGCAGTGGGGGAGTCTGGCAGCCACTGTCCAAAAAATGATTCTGGCTCCCCACTTTGATGCTGAAACTAGCCCTTGGCTAATCTGGCCATGTGAGTAGGGGAATGCTGGGAGTCATAGTTTAAAGAAAATAACTGCCCTTGAAGTCTGATCAGAACAAAATCACTTACATGGAGTAGCTGTTACAGGACTCTTTGTTAAGTTACTGGAAAGTCTCCTTCACCCAAGGTGGGAAGAGATGTGAACAGGGAATTTCTGGTACCTTTGTAATGCATCACTGTAATTCACTTTTAATAACAGGTCAAGAGATAATTTTCTTTTCAAATCATAAATCCATCTCGGCAATCATGCCAAGTTTTTTTTTAAAAAACCAAAACCTTTGAAAACCTGTGTACTTTCAAGACGTTACAAATAGCACACAACACAATGGAACAATTGGGTGCCAAGGCTACAGCAACAAGAATTCATTCTTTTGTGATCCGTCAAAAAGAGCCCAATATGTTACTAAAACTTGGCTTACTGTCAACACAATTTTTCACAGAGCTCTATTTGTTCCCCTGTGGGCAAAACCCAATTTTAAAAGGACACCATCTTGTCTTTCAGGGCTTCCTTGACACTACTCATTAACTATGCAGACAATCTCCTGGAATTTGTTAATCACTTTCCTGTTATGTGGGATACATTCTGTCTTGAGTTTCTATTATCTCAGTTTTAAATAACATCCGGAAAATATTTGACCTTCTTGACTCTCTAATTCAGCTTATGTTTAACTAATCCCCTTAGGGTTTTTTTTTTAAAAAAAAGAAATTTCCCTATTTGAAATTAAATATGCATATATTAGATTTTCTGGGCAACTTCACCTTTAAGCAATAAGCAGATGTGATAAATTTGATAACACTCTTGTCACCATTCTCAATCAGTTTGACAACTCCAGAGTACCTTCTACTTGAGTCCCATTGGTGTCTAACTATTCTACGGTTTAGCCATTTATCTTGGCTAGCAATGTCCCAATTTGCATATACATTTGCCTATTTAATGTAAAAATAGTTGAAGTCATCAAGTATTACACATTCTTTTCTCCTATGGCAGCCTCCTTTGTTTTTGTTCTCCACCCAACTGTCTTGTGAAGCATCAGCCGGTGATATGGCAGTATTTCACTTGTATCAAAGTTCTTTTTAGTCCTTAGGCAACTTGTGGCCTCTGAAATGTTTTTAGACTAAATCCCACTATCTCTACTCATCATAAGTTGTCCTAGCTAGGGCTGGTGGAAGTTCCATTTCAGCAGCATCGGCAGGATCACAAGTTGCCCAACCTGGGCTTAATAGCAGACATGGGAACCATGGAGCCCTCCAGATGTTGTTGGACGTCAAACATCAGCAACCATAATGTTGAGGAATGCTGGGAGATACAGTCCCAACAATGTTTGGGAGGGCTACATGGCACCCATTCCTGACCTAGAGAGACCATATCCAGAGGTGTCATTTTGTGCAAGTCTTCTGTTGCTTAAGGAAGTTTTGTTTTCGTTCTTACACAAATGTCAAATGCCACAGATTCCACTTTCACGGCTATTTACACCAGTCCTTCCAAAAGTTGTTGCACAACATACTGTAAAAGTTGTTCTGTAAGCTACTATTTTCACAACATGTTTTGCAACACATCAGAGCTTCAACAAGTTAGATGATGCTTGTATTAGTTTTGCTATTTGTTTAATTAGTGGTGCAATACTGAAAAACTTTGTCCCTCTAGATTTTTCTACAACTCCCATTGGCCTTAGTCAACATAGACCTGCCTTCCAAAAACTTCTATTGGGTCACAGTAGCCTGGCCCTGTCCTTAAGGAAAAGGTCACATTCCAAACCAGATGTCCCTCATGTCTATCAGCCTTCCTTCAGAAATCAGCTTGAAAGCTACTCTGCAAACTTTTTAATGTGAAAATCCCAGCAATCTGGTTCCATTGCCATTCAGGTGGAGCCTGTCCCTTTCAACTTGTCCCAGCAAGTTCCCCGGTGCCTGACAAATCTAAACCTTGCCTCCTGATGCCACTGTCTCATCTGTGCATTGAGACTCCTCTGCATATAATTTTCTGGCTGTTAAGGAAAGATAAATCCACCTTGGGCTTTGGGGAGAGGGGGCGGAGGATGGCGGACAGGCACGACTCATCCATATTTATCAACTACAATCGCAGATTTGGCAAATCCTGTCCGATTGTCCCAGCTCTATTTTGCATTATTAAATATTCATATATGCTGGTTGACAACATGGAGTTTGCACATTTTTGGCTGCTAAATCATTTATGTACAATCAAAGGAGACACAGAACCCCACCAAGAAAGCTTTTCACCATTATCTCTCATCTACTCGACTGTGGCCTCTTGCCATATTTTTCAGACAAGGGCAGAAGATTTTCTTAATAACCTTCACCCACCCTCCCAGAACTGCACAGAACACGCAGCCCATAATTTTCATTAGTTTTAATTCCATAGATCCTAATCTCTAGTAAAGACTTGTGGTAAACATTCGTATTTTTGAAAAGGGGGCAATGACATTTCTCAAGTATGTGGGAACCATCCCACAAAAGGGAATTGGAGGTTTCGACTATGATGACTTCTACACATAAAAGTAATCAGGCTTGTAGGTTTTTAAAAGTAATTCTTTTCTCTCACCCTCCCCCTTGTTTTTGCTGGGAATAAATCCACACTAATCTAGACCTATAAGAAGAGACCCTGTCCCACCCCTTCCCTTACAAAGCTCCCAGACTTCCATATCATTCTCCTGCCATAGGAAAGGGCTGAGCAAGGGATTAGGGAAGAAAATTCAGAACGAATGCACTTAAACCTGTTACAATCTGTCACCTGCCGGAGTCGAGCATGTTGGTGGGACTTAACAGGATCAGAGCAAGCTGATTAGGGACAGGTCGGTGAGTGCACACATTCACACTTCTTCCCTACTTTCCTTCCTTCCAGTGTATAAAAGAGCCAAACTCCAGTCCTTTCAAATGCAGCTGATTTTCCTGAATTCACAAGGACATTGAATATGAAATTCTCATCCCGTTTGTTAGTTTTTGAGGCTGCCAAACCAAAAGTCTTCTTGGTGCAGCATATGTACAGTCTGAAACTTTTACATCTTAGTGTGTTTGGGGTTGCCCATTTGTTACACTCATTGCTGTATATCGAAAACATCCTGCTTGTACTAGTAAATTTGTTGTAAGGGCGGGGGGGGGGGTTATTACTACTTCATCTACAACTCACAGAATCCCCAACTGATGAATTCTGAATTTATAATTCAAAATGTACATTTTCCAAGCTCTGGGCAGCAAGGAGGGAGTTAGCCAAATACAATAAAAGCTTCCCTTTCAGCTATAATCAAGACTTTATTGCAATTCAGCTGAGTTTTAAATAGTCAACTGCTGTATCAACATTAAATCAACCTTGGAAATTGAACTTTGTGTCACAGCCATGTGTAGTATTCTGTGGATCTTTGACTGGATCGTCATTTAAATTCACTGACGTTTTTTAATTCATAGCTGCATATAGAAAAAAGACATTTGTTTTTGTTTTTCCTTGCATTCTGGGAAACATCACTGCCCCTATGCAAAAAGAGTACAAATGGACTCTAGAACAATATAAGAGAGACAAAAAGGTTAGGAAAATTTCTACTTTGAATGATCAAGAGTGAGAAGAAAGAAAACAGGAAGCATCTCCAAGTAGAGCTGGGAAAGATGCCTGTCAGAAACTAGTTTCACCCAGTTAGTGTGGGAATTACTATGCCAGAACAAATGTAAGGCAGTAGATGTAAAGTATTCTTGTTCTGTTTTCTCCCCTCTAGGTCTCTTGACAACTGTTGTGTGTTTATGTGCAAGACCAGCTCCTCTCACTTCCTGTGCACTGATGCCAGGGTTTGAAGGTCGTCATCTCATCATGGGGGGCAAAGAGACTGTTGATGACTTCACTATGGGCTCAACCCTATGAATCAGGACATGCCCTATCTGTTTTTGCTCTTGGGTCTGTACATGGGACATCGAGGCTACCAGAACAGCATATCAGGATTGTGTTTGGAAGGTTTTATTTTCTCTCTCCCCACCCCCAGAAGCAAATGCACCTATTTCTGGCTTAATATGTGGGGTTTTGAGCTGAAGTACTGTAGACTTTCTGTAGACTTTTTCCCTATGGCAACAGAGCATTTGCCTTGGTACCCAAGATTACAGCAGGCCTCCTAAATTTGAGGAGAATTTATGCCTCCTTGAGACATATGGTCATGACAGACTGAGGCAGTTGCTAAGAGTCTGGGATGTTCTCCAGTTGCTATGAAGAAAATGTTCTTTGTGCCTCTTCCTTTCACTCATCAAAACCCATCCAAAGGAGGTGAGAAGATGATAAAGGAACATGATGCCGTGGCCACTCTGGACCATTGTCTGCTTTGCCTACGGAGGAAAAGAGTTTCCACAAAGACATTGGGAGATACTCTGTTCATGCCACTCTCTGATAAAAGTTCCCTGTGCAATGGCAGGGTGATTACCCTGGACCAAAAATGTGTATTTCATTATCTACTTTCCATATGTGTTTACAGTGTTTTATTTATAGCAATTTACTCATTGCACCTACCCAATCAACTGCTGAGAATCATTCACCAGTAATCAGGCTAAGCTTGGACATTTGGGAAGCATTGATTTAATAGGATAACTTGCATTTTTTTATTAATGCATTCTGAATTTAGAAGGTATTCTTGGCATTGAGTGACTATGTCTGACTCAGATATAAACTCCCATCTGATTTGTCCCTTAGGTCAAATCCGTCAACTGGTACTATGTGGGAATTTACTGGAAAATGTTTGCTTTCCCCCCAGGGTGTAACATGAAGCAGGGGCTCTGAAAGAGATACATTTTGATTATTGCACTTTTGCCTGGAATGGTTATCCCTCAATGTTATATTATTTAGGAACTAAAGCTGCATCTGGGAAGCATTTTCTCCCACAGTTGTTTGGGTGCTATAGTACTAACCTGCAAGTGGAAAGGAAGGCACCAATTTAGCCTGTGACTTGGTACTAATTGCTAGTCTGGAGTGTGCCATTCACAATAAACCTGCTCAGCCTTGGTTGCCACTGGATTTACTGGCAACCAGAATGAGAACTGGCACAGCTCCTTTGTGGCAGGCGAAAGAATGCAGCATACAGAAGTGACAGATGTGGCTCTTTTTTATCCAAATCCTTGCCATTCTAACCCTGAAGATTATATCCTGTTTTAATGCTATTGGGCAAAAGCTTCACCAGCACCATTAAAGAGATGGAGGCAACAGCAGTCATGGAGGCAGACACAGTATGACTAGTACCTTCACATGACAGCTGCAGTAGTCCAGGGCATTATAGTGGTCATAGAGTGATGGGGTGGAGCTGTACTTGTAAGTCTTTCCACTGAGGATGAATTGGATTTGCATAGTGGGCATGTGAGCTCTCCTTGAAAAAGTATCTGACTAGTACAACCTCTATGAGAATTCTAGCCAGCAAATCCCAGTCACAAGTCCCAGAAAAAACACATAATGCTCTATTATATATTCATCATTGTCTGCTCTTATTGGATAGACTTAATAGAGGAAGCCACAGCCCTGAGTGTGGAGGGGGTCTTGGAGGTATGTTATTTACAGGGTCACCAATAACAACCCTACAGTCTTTGCTAGTTTAGAAGGTGCTAGCTTCACATCTTGTCTATGCATGGCAAAGCCATGTCCTCCTCTGACCAACCATTTATAAAACCACAACAGTTTCATACTACAAGGCCAAAAGACTAAAAGCTCCCAGTTTGTTGACCCACTGCTGTTTTTTCTGGATGAGCTGTCCTGCTGATTTTAACTCTTCCCCAAAGTAGTAATGAAACTCCTTTGACTTCTTCCATTGTATTTATCTCACCTGCTTCCAAGAGCCTGATTTTTGAAGCCTCCCAAGACTCACTGGGTGCTAGTGAGCAATGTATGACAAAGCTGTAGAAAGTCCAGCCCTCTTTACCTGTAAATATCAAAGTTCTTGAGGCCAACTCCCCACTCAACATCCTTTTATTGTCTTATTGTGAGTCGGACTCTTATGTTTTGAGAGCCTTTTCCACTGTAATCTCCAAACTTTGTGACATCAAGAAAAATGTTAGGAAATAAAACTCTAACTTTATTACTCAAAGAGGGGATTCCGCCCCTGCTTCCTGTTTTTATGTGACATACACACACACACATGCTTAGAGTTATAAACTACTACTAACACTGATAGTAGTTTGTAGGTGTAATTGTGAACATCCATTATTGATCAAGAAAATCTGTGAGCCAGAGTCTGCAGCTCTCAAAGGGGGGATCTCTTGAGCACTCAGAAGAATGCAAAGATCTGTTATGAGTTTCAGAAACAAAAATAAAATGCAAATATGATGAGTGCACCCTTGGTGTACTCCTACCAAGAATGGCTATTGAGGAATTTGGTTATATTAACATATGTTATTATTAAACACATGTTAACCAATTTACACATTTTTCATTTAAACAATACAAAAATATCTAGGTTCATTCTAAAGAGGCCACTTGCCTGCTTCTTTTTTGATATTGAACAAACTAACATGATGTCTCTCTGAAGATGATATCGAAGTGGAAGTAATAAGAGACTTTGGGATAATGTTTTCCTGGATAGCACTTCCTAGAAAATCCCCATATTCCATCTTTTGTTGATGTCTCTCTTCAGCTGGCAAAGCAAACAGTGCAGGCACCACAAGATAGCACAGAAGTCCCACAAGAGAGATCTGGGGATCCTGTATTTCGTCTGATATAACCATGGACATGAGACAACCCACTGGGCTTCCTGGTCCTGAATATTCTGGTGTTCAGAAATTTGAAAAAGCTAATGTTGCAGTTGCTATCTGGATGGGGACAAGATCCACTCACTCCCTTGATGTATTTGGAAAGGAGACATTAACTCAAACAAGGAAGATATTTTTCCTGGCATCTTGTTGGTTTGTAATGAGAAGAACAGTGGTTCTCAACCTGTGGACCATGACCCAGCAGTGGGCCACGAGAATCAAAATCTGGTTTGCGAACGTCCTTTTTATTTTATTTTACTTTATTTCCAGTCCTTTCTGCAGAGCTAACCAGCCACACCTCTTTTAGTACTAGTGTTGGAGAGTGGTTCCCAGTCAAGAGGTCAAGTGCACCCTGGTCAAAGTGGGCCCTGGTCAAAAAAAGTTTGGGAACCATTGGAGTACAGCAAATCAATTGTGGAATGGCGAGTCAACATTTCTGTTTTTTAAAGTGTCCATTCTCTCTCTTTTGGATGTCTTTAAACAAATAGTGGGAAGACATCTTTCAAACATGTTTTAGTTGTGTATTTCTACATGGCAGGAGATTGGAGGAGATGGTGCTTGTGGTCCCAAGTCTTAATTTTTTTATTATTTTACTCTAGTCAGGCCTTGCAATCAGATGTAGGGAAGCTATTAATAGTTGGAAAAAGCATCTAATATCAGAAGGATAAGATCCCACTCTGAGTGCACACAGACACACGAGATATGAATTGCTTTTTTTTGTCAGGCAAACACAATTGCAGTTGGATTAATCTATTTTTATGGGTGGGAATCTGAAGCTCTCTGCATGTTTTCAGACTGCAAGTACTATAAATCATAGCCAGAATATTTAATAGTGACACACAAGGACAGTATAGTCCAACAATACCTGGAGGGATGTCTCATGACTAAGCCCTAATCTTAGTAACTACATTTATATTTAATTTAGTTTAATTTATATGCCAGCTTACTTCTGGCATGGGAGTCTTTTAGGAGAAAAGTTACAACTGGGACTTCTCACTGCATCAGCATTCCCCTTTAACTATAACAACACTTAAATGTGTATCTATGTGTCTCCATGGAGACTGGCCAGAATTTTCTTTCATGGTCTACATTGCATAACTTTACACATACTTATCTGTAGAGCAGTGGCACTATGGAAACCTGTTATAGTGAAGATGTGTTATCAGAGCAC
Organism: Anolis apletophallus; assembly: GCA_030556195.1. Taxonomy (NCBI): domain Eukaryota; kingdom Metazoa; phylum Chordata; class Lepidosauria; order Squamata; family Anolidae; genus Anolis; species Anolis apletophallus. The sequence continues at coordinate 74,610,783 of JARBWK010000005.1, forward strand.
TGGAGAGATGTTGTGATACACATCAGACTTTGCCAATGAGCATCAGTACCCCTTAGCCAATGCCCCAAAACCCATTGGTTCCATTGTGCATTGATCCTTATTTATTTATTTATCATTTTGATTTGTTGTTCGCCTCTTTTGCGTGGCTCGGGGCGACTCACAGAGGCCCCCTGGGCACGCTCATAAATAGCTCCCTTGAGCAAGGAGTCTTCCCAGGGGGACTGAAAGAGGCTATGGTGCGACCGCTGCTGAAGAAGCCGAATTTAGATCCTTCGGCTCCCTCCAATTACCGGCCAGTTTCCAACTTGCCTTTTTTAGGCAAGGTAATTGAGAGGGCAGCAGCGGATCAGCTGCAGCGGTTCTTGGAAGACACAGCTGGACTTGATCCCTTCCAGTCCGGCTTCCGTATTGGGCACGGGACGGAGACCGTGCTTGTCGCCCTTACAGACCAACTTCGCCGCCAGCTGGACCAGGGTGGATCGGCACTGCTTGTCTTGTTAGATCTGACAGCAGCTTTCGACACAGTAGACCACGCATTGCTAACCCACCGTCTAGCCAGCTCCGGAGTCGGGGGGACCGCCCTTAAATGGGTGGCCTCCTTCCTCGGGACCGGGGACAACGTGTGGAGGGGCGGGAGGGTCTCCGGGAGATCCCCACTTGACTGTGGGGTCCCCCAGGGGCCATCCTCTCCCCTTGTTATTCAACGTGTATATCGTCCCTGGCCCAGCTGGCCCACGACTTTGGTCTGGAGTGTTATCAATACGCTGATGACACCCAGCTTCTGCTGAGAATGGACGGCAGGCCGGACACCGTACCCGATTATTTCCATCAGTGCCTAGAGGCCGTGACTGGTTGGCTGCGGGCCAGCCGGCTGAAGGTGAACCCGTCGAAGACTGAGATCTTGTGGCCCGGACGACCTGGACGGGATGAGTGCCGGTTGCCTACCCTGGATGGCGAATGGCTTAATCCATCGCCTGTTGTTAAAGCCTGGGTGTCCAACTGGACCCCTGCTGACCATGGAGGCTCAGGTCTCTGCGGCCAGCAGGGTGTCGTTTTTCACCTACGACAGGCTGGGCGACTGGCACCCTACCTCTCCAGGGGCGACCTGGCCACGGTGATCCAAGCGACGGTCATCTCGAGATTAGACTACTGTAACGCCTCTACGTTGGCCTTCCCTTGGCGACAATTCAGAAACTCAAGCTGGTGCAGAATGCGCTGCTGCTTGCTAGCAGGAACGCCGGTAAGGGAGCACATTACGCCCATCCTTAGGCAGCTGCACGGGCTACCCATGGAGTACCTAAGTGCTTTCAAGGTGTTGGTACTAACCTTTAAGGCTCTACACGGCCTAGGGCCTGCGTACCTGAGGGACCGCCTTGCCCCATACATTCCCCCGAGATCACTACGTTCAGAGGAGTCGAATTTGCTCCTGATTCCATCGGTCTGCGCCTGTCACTTGTCTGCAACCAGGCAAAGGGCTTTCTCTGTGGCGGCTCCGGTACTCTGGAACTCTCTCCCGGATGATGCCCGAGCCGCTACGGAGCTCATCCCGTTTCGCAGGGCCTGCAAGACCGCCTTGTTTAGACTGGCTTTTGGCTAGACGAACAATCGAACGTACTCATTGTATAAGCAGTACCCTGGTTCAGGGAATGCTATAATATGTAAAACAATCACTCTCGAGACCTATGTTGTTGTTTTTATGCTTGTTTTTATTGTATGGCGACATGTATGCAACATGCCAGCCAAATTTTGTACTGTTATCCGCCCCGAGCCTGCAGGGAGGAGCGGAATACAAGATGGAACAATAAATAAATAAAAACACAGACATGATCCTGATGAGTACTGGTCATTTTACTAGCGCTTCTCTGTAGTAATAATTTAGGAGACCCATTCTGAATATGGATTCTGTGAAATTTCTCAATTCTATTTCCCGAAGAGACACATCCCTTAGTGAAATCTGGCCATTAGTTTATGCACTCGCTTGGTCTCTGAATGCACTTCCAATTGACGCAGTTAATCCAGCAGTTTGAAGAAAAGATTTAGGCAGTTTATAAACCAAATAAGAACAATTTATTTTCAGAAGCAAGCTCTAGTAAGAAGAGAAGGAAGAAAGATAGGATTATGGCTAGGGTTGGAAATGTTTACACACACTAAGCTAAGGAGCAACCATCTATGGGAAGTGGGAATTCTTTCATAAGATATTAATGGAGCGCAAAATATAACAGAAGTGGAACATTAATAGGACTGAGAAAGAGTTCCAGTCCAAAGAGCATAAAATGAATAACTGCTTTGGAATAGTTGACATGGCATGTGGCCCATGGAGATTCAAACCATAAACATACAATAATATAACTCCTGTGGCATTAATTTACATGTATTACATATCTCAGTAGTTTTGGGGGGCTCACAAAGATAGACAATGTTCATTGTGATGTTAGAAGTATCAGGGCTTTGCTTTGTGCATATGTGATGGTGGAGAAAAGCACTTTCCGTGTGTTAAAGGTAAAGGTTTCCCCCTGACATTAAGTCCAGTCGTATGTGACTCTGGAGGTTGATGCTCATCTCCATTTCTAAGCCGAAGAGCCGGCATTGTCCGTAGATACCTCCAAGGTCATGTGGCTGGCATGACTGCATGGAGCACCATTACCTTCCCACCAGAGTGGTACCTATTGATCTACTCACATTTGCATATTTTCAAACTGCTAGGTTGGCAGAAGCTGGGTCTAACAGTGGAAACTCACCCCACGCCCTGGATTCAAACCTGCAACCTTTCGGTCAAAAAGTTCAACAGCTCAGTAGTTTAACTCACTGTGCCACCGGGGGCTCCAGTGTAGGATTACCCATTTGGAAATGAATTTGCTCCTGGTCTCCTTCATGCCAAAATGCTCAACCTATGATTCTTCAGACATTGGCCCTCTTTGTCTCACTCCTGATTCACCATGACATTTATCCAGTTACTGCAAAAGCCCCTCACCCTCACAGTTACTTTGCAATAGCTATTTCATCCCAGGCTTCCAAATAATCTCTCTCTTGTACACGCACTATATATATAGTTGTTCTGAGACCAGTTGAATGGAAAGTGAACTCTTAACCTACTGGCTTTCACACAGATTTGGGGAGGGGAGCAATCAAAGCTGATTTATAGAGGCGCCCAGCATTCTTGCAACTAGTGACCCACAGTGATTCAACAAAGCAAGGTGGACATCCTGGCTCTTATTTTCAAAACTCCAGGCTCAGGATCTTCCTCTCTCTGCCTGCTGTGTAAAATCCAGTTCTCACTCCTTCTTCAAGGTATGTTAGCTGATAATATTCTGTTCAGAGGAATGACTTGCATGAACACCACCGAACATTAGCATGCTGCAGAGTGGGGGGAAAATACAGCTCAGTGACAAGGTTAGATGCCATCTGCCTCTGACGGAGATGTAACAGAGAACAACAAAATGTTTTTTCTTAATCTGGGCAAATGTCCAAATAAGTGGAATATGTATGTGCCTGGCTAGCCAAAGTAAAATACCTGCCTATTCCGCTCCCCCCCCCCCCTCTCCTCCCTATGCAATCAGAGAGCAAAGAGAGACCAAGTCTCCAAGGCACTAATTCATGTCTCGGCCTAATTACCATTGATTGGATTTCCTCCCACAACAGTCTCTCTCATTATCACCACACCATTTGAAGATGTTCTATGAGAGGGCTTCTTAAAGAATCCATTGAAACAAGAGGAAGAGGCCGCTTGCATTCTGGACGCACAAGATCCTAGTGGAGGAGACATTAATTACTCGTAAACATAGTATGGCTACAGAAGTGTCCTCTGGCAGAGGAAAGGGCATCCAGCAGTCGCTGTCCCCCTGCAAGGCCTGATTTAGAGTCTGAAGCCAATGGCTCCTTTTCCATCAACTTCACTCATACTCAGAAGACTCCCTGATGTTGTATTGCCTCCCAGACAATTGCACAAATTGACAACTCTTTCTATGGGTCACTGGTCAACTGTGCCTTCTCATAACCACTATGCCAGACTTCACAGGGTGTATATCTGTGAAATAAATGCTGGAGTGGCTTTATCTGATAGGCTAGTGAAGGAATTAAGGCTTTTCATAGAAAATGTGCATCCAAAAAGAGAATGGCAAGTGATAAATTTCAAGTGAAGGCATAAAGTAAAATCCATACGAAAAGTGAAGCAGGAGTCAGTTCTGGAAAGAAATTACCCCCGAAGTTGACCAGCTGTGAAAAGAGCCATGAGTTGCTCTCTAAAATTGTGATTTTTATCCAATAAAAACGCCCCATGTGGTTCAAATTCAATCCATGGGAAATCCTCCGAAAGAACACAAAAAGCATATTAACTAGAACAGAAATGGGAGTTTTTTCAGACACTGTCTCAAAGGGGTAGAAAACCAGTATTCTACAAAAATGAGAACTGGAGAATATGCCCATTAAGACTGAAAAAGGGAGAATGATCAACATGTACTGACTGCTCATAAATAAAGCATCTATTTGGGGCATCAGTTGGAGGCTTGCCTCCCTTTCGGTTTTTCATATTATTGCCCTCAAGGTTGGAATAAGGTAACTGGTGCCCTGGAGAATTTCTGGCTGAGAATCCTAAATGCCACTCCTTTCATGCATGACAGTATCACATGGAACTGTGAGATCTGATGTTTATGACTGAAAATATTTAGAATTATTGGTCAGAGAGCACTAGTACCACACCCCCACACCCCCCAGCTACAAACAGGACATTACCATGGAGTTAATCGTAACTTCAGGAAAAATTAGAAGGCCATGCCAGTAAATCAAGGAGTCAACTTCATTTCTACCATGTAGCCCACAGTCTTCAATGTAACCTTCCTCCCCCTGAGCAGAATAAGCCTTGGTCAGACCACACCTGGAATACTATGTCCAATTCTGAGCACCACAATTTAAGGGAGATGTTGACAAGCTCCTGGACTGTGGCGCAGCTGGCTGGGTGTCAGCTGCATTAAAGATCACTACTGACTGAAAGGTCATGAGTTCGAAGCCAGCCCGGGTCAGAGTGAGCTTCCAGCCAATTGTGTAGCTTGTTGTCGACCTTTGCAACCCGAAAGACAGTTGCATCTGTCAAGTAGGAAATTTAGGTACCACCTATGTGTGGGGAGGCTAATTTAACGAGGCCATAAAATTCATGAGGCCATAAAAAATCTCCAGCAAAAGCATGCGGGGAATGCAGAAAGTACTTAATCAGTGTCGCAGATGGATGGTGAAGCAACAGCTCCCTGGTGGGCAGAAGTTGGAATGGTAAATAGCCTCTTACTGTCTGTCTATATGTGTTGTGTGTCTATGGCATTGAATGTTTGCCATGTATGTGTACATTGTAATCTGCCCTGAGTCTCCTGCAGGGTGAGAAGGGTGGAATATAAATACTGTAAATAAAGTGTCCAGATGAGAGCTACTAAAATGATCAAGGGTCTGGAGAACAAGCCCTATGAAAAGTGGCTTAAAGATCCGGGCATGTTTAGCCTGTAGAAGTGAAGGCTGGGAGAATACATGATGAGGGCCATGTATAAATATGTGAGGGCAAGTCATAGAGATGAGGGAACAAGCTTGTTTTCTGCTGCCCTGGAGACAAGGATGCTGAACAATGGCTTCAAATTACAGGAAAGGAGATTCCACCTGAACATGAGGAAGAACTTCCTGACTGTGAGAGCTGTTCAGCAGTGGAACTCTTTGCTGCAGAGTGTGGTGGAGACGCCTGCTTTGGGGGCTTTTAAAGAGATGATGGCCCTCTGTCAGGGGTGCTTTGAATGTGATTTTCCTGCTTCTTGGCAGAATGGGGTTGGACTGGATGGTCCACAAGTTCTCCTCCAACTCTATGATTCTGTGTTTCTATGATTCTAAGCCATTTCTAATCCATACAAAGGACAAGGAGTACCATAATTGCAAAGGGATTTCCTTGCAGATTCTACACATGAAGAAAATATGGTTAGTGCAGAGGACTGTGTGATGGAAATACAGACAGCACTGTATATGTGTAAACTTTTGTCTGCCTGTGAATGTACTCTGGAAAATGTGACGGTAGTGAAAGGAGCCTCCACAGATGACCTCTTCCAGCTGTAAAAATTCAATATCCATAAAGCAATTTTAGCCCTTCTATCCAAAACCTAGTCACTTCCGACATTTTTATATTCTATCAGTGTTACAGGGTTTTTTAGAATCTATTCACTAATAGACTACAGCAAAAGAAATGAAGTTAAAGGTCAGAATAAAACTACAACAATATTGAAAGGGATCAAATAAACAAGGGAAAGTGTTTATCATTAATCTTTGAGTTTCTGTAGGATCTGACATCAACTTTCTTTTAAGTCCAAAGTCTTTAATAGTGCTTGTGAAATGTCTTTAGAAGACAAATGTTAATATTTCCAGTGATAATTTGGGATGAGATTATGCCTGTTGCGAAAAGAATCACATGTCAAAGAAATGAATAATCCCCTTCACTACTTCCAATTTGGCTTCCAAGGTTGTCAGGAGACATCCTTCCCAGTCTTATATTCTACCACTGAGCTATAGATTAATTCCATCTGCTGATAAAAGTACATCCCAACTTCATTTTAAAAGCTTTGTATTGTTCTCTTACAAATACGGTTTAATGACAGCATCACATAACACGTAAGAAAGAACATAAAACTCTTTTATTGCAACGCCATCACCAATGAATGGTCTTCCCAGGCAGAATTGAAAGTCCTGCTTATGGCCTATAAAATGTGAAATTGTTTAGGCCCAGATCATCTAAAAGACCATATCTCCCTATGTGAGCCTGCCATAGTTTTAGGATCCTTGCAGGACAGTTTTCGCTCAGGACCACCATGGCCACAGGTATATTTTTTTGAACTCACAGGAGAGTGCCTTCTCAGTGGCTGCTCCCAGACTTAAGAATTTCCTTCTTTTGGGATCCTGGTTACCACGTCTACTCTCTCTTTACTGGCGAGCAAAGACCTTGCAATTTAGAGCGAGTCTTCAGGTGATAACTGGTTATGGCAGACAAGTCTTCTAAAGTATGTTTTGCTTTTTATTTCTTATGTTTTAAATGTGTTCTAAACGGTTTTGAATTAGTGTTTTTGGTAACAGTACTTGTTTAATTTTTTTTAGGTTTACTGGGTTTTTAGCTTTATTTTGCTTTGATTTATATTGCAAACAGTTTTGGTCCTTTTGCAGAAGAACTATGAGATATATACTGAATTAACAAATGAGTGTTGAATCGAGCAGAGGATGAGATGAAGATAGAAATATTAGCCCAACTTCTCCCTCTTCCAGAATGTTTTAGTTCCTTCTTTTTGACACCACATTAGTTTTAACTCACCTCATAACACTCAGGCTTAACATTGGCATCAAACCCTGTCATGCCCGGATTACCCATAAGGCCAACGAGGCCATGACCTAGGGGCGCAAGCCGAGGGGGAGGGGCGCAGATCACGGACCAAAAAAACCTGGTCTGCACCCCTCTTTCCCCCTTTCTCATGCCCCTCCTCATTCCTTCTCCCGGCAAAGTCTCTGCTCCGTCCCCTCTGTCTGTCTGTCTGTCTGTCTCTCTCTGTCTCTCTCTGTCTCTCTCTCTCTTTGCGCGTGTCTCGGTCTCTCTCGTGCGCGCTCTCTCTCGCGCGCACGTGCTCTCTCTTGCTCTCTCTCTCGCACGTGCGCTCTCTCTCACTCGCACGTGTGCTCTCTTGCTCTCTCTCGCCCGCACACGCTCTCGCTCTCTTGTGCGTGCCTTTGGAGCGAGTTTGCACCCGCTGCGCTCTCCCCAAGCCTCCCAACTCCCGAGGAGACCTTCAGAGCACAGTGGAGCTTTCCAGCCGGTGGGAATAGGGACCTTGGAGGTGGCGGGAGGTTGGCTTAAAGGGGGCATAATTTCAAAGTGTGGCCTAGGGTGCAAAAAAGTGTTAATCCAGGCCTGAACCCTGTCATCTGTCTTACTTGAAAAAACCATATTCTCTTTTGATGAGTCGGGTCCATAGAATGAAACTTATTCATCTTTGATTCATTAAGAAATAAAGAGGAAAGCAAGGGAAAAGTTGCAAAGCAACTGCTCATATACTAGGGAGCTGAATGAATAGCACCAAGATTTCCAGTTACCACTGGTCTGGCCATTTTATCTCTGGCCTTGTTGGCATTGCTTACTGTGTTGCTTTTGGCTATGACTACTCTTTTGCCTGAAAATGCTGTTGTCCTTCTGGACACAGCAGTCAAATCTCTAGTCAGAGGCTGATGGAGTAGATCTGTTGGGGTTATCCACTGTTAGATCTGTTATCCACTGTTGATACTAGCTCTTTTTTGGTAGCCTGTTAAGTGCCTTCTCATGTCAAGCTGTGTGATTACTCAGACGTTGACTTCTTAATGATCAGGTTGATTGAACAAAAACTATGCCACGCTGTTTACCTAGAAAGAGGCAATCTTGTGACAGCGATACCTGATAAGGAAGAAAGTAGTGGCTGCTAGTGTGGAATCCAAGGCCTCCTGAACGCTATGGGCAGCCCAGGCAAAAGCAGTGCTATTGGGATATAAGGCAGAACAGTGGTGGCTGGAGCAGTGAAGTCACCCCGGGTTGTATGCTCAACCTATGTTGGGTCCTCCAGATGTTTTAGACTTCAGATCCCAGAATTCCTGATCATTGACCAAAACTAGAATTTTGAGGGGGTGAAGTCCAAACAACAAAGTTTGGGAATTGCTGGTCTAAACTTTAAAGTAGGTAGCCCAGGAATGGGCAAACTTCAGCCCTCCAGATTGTTATGGACTTCAACTCCCACAATTCCTAACAGCCAATACATTCACAACTCTACTTTCACAACCTTGAACTCAATGCAGATGTTAGATTAAAAATGCCCAACTGCACCTATGTTGGATTCAGGAGTGCTTTGCATGTTCCTGTCTGACAGGGTGATGGACTAGATACCAAAATCCGTGGTTGCCCAAGTCCCATTATATAAAATAGCATAGTAAATAGTGTCCCTTAAATAAAACCGCCAATACAAAACATGCTATTTTGGATTTTGTTTTATATTTTCATGACAGGGATGGTTGAATCTGTGGAAACAGAATCGATTTATATGGAGGGTTGTCTATACACTAACTAATTTGCTAAATCTAATAAGCTAAAATACCAAAGGGCTCTAATTACCCAATCCAAGAAAAAAAGAAAAAAGCTGAAAGAAAAAAACCACATTATACCATTATAGATCTAATTTAAAAAATGTAGTAACCATAGCTAGAAATTATTACATCATTAAATTTCCGATTGCTCAAGAAGTCGATAAACAATTTCCAGTCTTTTACAATGTCTTCTATTAGTTTGTTCTTTTAGATCAGGCAAGGGCAAACTTTGGCCCTCCAGGTGTTTTGGACTTCAACTCTCACAATTCCTAACAGTATGCTGGAGGGCCAAATACCTGGAGGGCCAAAGTCCAAAAATACCTGGAGGGCCAAAGTTTGCCTATGCCTGTTTTAGATCGATCTTCATTTGGTGATTTAGGCTATCTTGGCTAGGAATTTTCAGTTCTGAAAATGTTTTGGTCTTCACCTCCAGAAGCCCCAGGCAAGTGGTAAGGAATCAGGAGAGCTCATGAAATTCGTGAGGTTGTCATAAGGTGATAGACAACTTGGAGACTTGGAGATTTTCCTACCCCTTTATTAGAGGAAGGATGAAAGAGAGAAAAGTATATGATTTGCCCAAGGTTGCCTGTTGAATTTCATAGCTGAGTGCAGATTTAAATATAAAGGGTACAGATATGACCTGCAAGCATAAACTGTTCTACTACCCAGCATCAACAAGGGGGATTTACTCGTCCTTCCCTCACTGTCAGATAGCTGGTAAATGTTTATTGGAAAAGGCTGCCCTGTAGCATCCCACTTCCCTTCTGACTAAAAGCATCATCCCCTTCTACTTTCACCCAGCAGCCAGTTAGGAGTGGGAACACAGCTCTCACTCTCTAATACAGTCAGACCAACACAATAGCCCTATCTCCCTCCTGGCCTCCTCTTCACATAACCCACTGGTGACAGGAAGGGTCAGGTCATCTGTCAACAGCAAGTTCTCAGATGCCTTGCCTTGAGTGCAGAGCAGTTGCTAATGGTAATGGAGCTGAGCAAAGCTCATGCCTGTACACTCTATTCATGCGGCCAAAAAGGATGCCTCAGCAGTGGAATGGCAGCACACCTGCACAGCCCTGTTCTCTTTCCAGGGAGCAATTTTGCTTTTGTAGGATATGAAGCATTTGAAGTGATGTGTTTCCATGTACTGCAAGGGTCTCTCAAGCAGTCACCACCCTTTTTTACTTCCTGGTTGGTTGTCCAAAGTGAATGGCATGGGGGCACTTAAGATTGATATTGAAGGCATTGGGTGATTAAGGCTGCGGAGAACTGGCAATGGGCCCAGAACAAGATGCATGGATGAAGGAGCATCACTAAATCATTCTGCTAATCAAATGTTACTGCATTCTTTAAACAAGGCTTGAAGTGATTTGGGTTTAGCCATATTCATACTCCCCCCCCCTTGCTTTTCATGTCAGAATGGACTGCCTGTGGTGGACAAAAACTCAGATGACACTTCATGGCTGACTGGGGAAAGTAGCATCAACTTGAGCACAATTCACCCCATTTCTCTGTGCTGATGAACACAGGGAAAGCGTGATGGTGCTGATGTCCCATCTGGACAGGAGCCAATCTTACTCTCCACACTGTCTTGAAGTAAAAGGATAATTCAGAGTTTGAGTATCTCCCAATTTTGCACAAAGAAGGGCAAAGTTGTTTTGTAACCCTAAAAAACCATGATACTCACAGGAGGTCAGGCAATTGCAGATTTGAGGTAAATCTGGGTTTTCTTGACAGTATAGATTTGTTCTCAGGCAAATGCAAACTGGAGTAGTCAGTCCTAACTTGTATGATCTTCATTAATAATATTTGCTATCTGGATCACACTTGGTGCATGTGTCCTGTTTTCATCTGCAAAATGTTGGACAGTATGTAACTATACTGTGAGAACTTACTTTTGTTTAGACCAGTCCATAGACACTTTCTGTTCTGTTGAGGTGGTTGTTCTTGTTGTGTGCCTGTTATTTCTGACTTATTTATTTATTTACTTCATTTATATTCCGCCCTTCTCACCCCGCAGGGGACTCGGGGCAGATCACAATGCACATATACGGGCAAACATTCAATGCCACAGGCATACAACATATATAGACAGACAACAAGCTACACAATTGGTCGAGAGCTCACCCCAACCCAGGCAGACCTCGAACTCATGACCTTCTGGTCAGTAGAGATCTTATGCAGCTGACTCCCAGCCAGCTGCACCACATTCCCGGTGGACAGTGTAGTGGTTTGAGTATTGGACTATGGCTCTGGAGACCAGGGATCAATTCCTTGCTTGGTCATGGAAACCAACTGTCACACATTCTCAACTCTGAAAATACTGTGATAGGTTCACCTTGGGGACTTGAGCCCAGGGTCACACTGCATTAAAGGGGCTAGTATATCTTTAAAAGGATATGTGTTCACAAGCTTTCATCTTCTGCGAGTCAGGCAACATTGTTGAAGTACTGACACTGGTCTGACATACTCCATTCTGGCTCCTCTATTGAGATACCAACACATATTTCGTTTGGTTTTTCACTGTTCAGGACCTGCTTCTCCTCCTCAGGCCCATGCGTGACTTTGGATAGTCTGGGGGTCATTTTGTCCCTTCCAAAAACTGCATGGGATGAAACTGGCCTAGAATTGTACCCAACAGAAACAAAATTTAATATAGCGGCATCAAGCTACTGAGTTGCATACAGCCTGCAAGCCACAGTTTGCATACTCCTGATATAAATACCATACAGGTTAGCATTAATATAACAAAGTGTTTAATACAACTTTCTCTCTCTCTCCCACACACATACATGTATACATTCACACATACAGAGCAGCCCTTTAAGGTAAATCCCTACTACTGTTCCTCCATTTTTCATATACAGCTTTGAGGCTCCGTGAATAGGAATTTCCTACAAATCTTGTAATATTTGAAGGATATGATGCCTATTGAGGGCTGTGTCAAAGACGAATGGCACTGTTAACACGCATTTCTGCAGGAATACTAACAGAGTATGTCAGGGTTCATTTCTCTTTGGCTAGTTTCAGAATGCAGATTAACTGCTTTGAACTAGATTATATGAGTCAACACTGCCATATAATCCAGTTCAATGCAGAAAATCTGCACCCAGAAACTGGATTATATGGCTGTGTAGATGGAGCTTTTGATAATATTATTAAAGCAGTTAATGTAATAATAATTGTGCAAGAGTTAACCTTGAAGAGTTAATTTTTTTCAAAGATTGCAGCCCCCAGAATCCTCTAGCCAACATGGTCACTCCATGCTGGGTGAAGAACTTGGCAAATAAGAAAAGTTCTGTAACTTTTGCAGTTCTGTGTAAGTTTTCTCTACCAGGAGTAAATTCAGCATGTGCCAGGAGTAAGAAATGCTCCAGATTGTTTTCATAGAGTCATAGAGTTGGAAGAGACCTCATGGGCTGTCCAGTCCAACCTCCTGCCAAGAAACAGGAAAATTGCATTTAAAGCACTCCCTACAGATGGCCACCCAGCCTCTATTTAAATACCTCCAAGAAGGAGCCTCCACCACACTCCAGGACAGAGAGTTCCATTGCTGAACAGCTCTCACAGTCAGGAAGTTTTTCCTAATGTTCAGGTGGAATCTCCCTTCCTGGAGTGTTCAGTTCCACCTCTCCTTAGCTCCAGCCAATAAAGTCAATCAATAATCTGGAAAGATGGAAGAAGAACACAGAGAGCAAAAGCTGTCCTGAATGTGTCCTCTTGGTGCCTCCTAGAACGTTTAAATGATTCAATCCCGATAAATATGTAGGTGTGAATAAACAGAAGAGACTGAAAGGGTAGGCGTTGGGTGTGAGACAATGACTTGTAATTTAAATCTTCTTGGAAGGCACAAAAAATAATAATTTGCTCAGTGCTAACCAAGAATGAGAAATGAAAAGTTCACGCTTCGCTGGACGCATCTGCCTGTGAAAATTTATTTTATTTAGCAATTCTAATGGGTCAATTAAAATATATTAGCATGACAATTTCATTTCTTTTCTGATCAGTTACAAAGTAAACAGAAAATTTAAACCCTTAATCTGTGAAACAACCTTCAAGACACCCCAAAAGGAATTTAAAGAGGGAGGATGCTTATCTCTGGGGCTGTCACTCATTTCATGCAGCATCTAGACTAAAAGCTCCTGTTGCTGTCAGTCATTCATCTTTTGCTATAAGTCAGAGGTGGGCAATTGTCCAAAGAACACTAGACTTTGGATGGTCCCATTTTTGTTGTTGTTGCTGCTGCTGCTGTTGTCACTAGCTAAAATTCCCTTACGAGTGAGTAACCTAGAGTGTTGTATTCCTGTTTCATACTAATTTAAGGGAAATGTAGGGATGATGAAAATTATCCAGTTCCTTTTATTGGACAGTGGCCATTGCAATTGACAGGACTCTTTTCCCTGTTGGTCAGCAAGCAGCTGGCTAACCTCCCTACACACTTCCTCATGCAAGCAATTACTGGTGGAAAGAGGGATTATGACAAGCACCATGATTCTGACTATTACAATAGTGATCACTCACAGGAACGGGGGAAACATCCATCAGCTGTTTCATGATCAACAGGAAAATGGAGCTACTTACTTTTGCCTAGCAAATAAGGATTTGGGGGTCAGGCCAGCAGACCCTACATAGTTATATAATGAAGTCATCACAGGGCTATATAGTTGACCAAGAAGCATCATCATCATCATCATCATCGCCAACAACGTTTCCCTCTTCTCAGCCTAGTGACCTGCAGGTGTAGGCCATATCCCCTCCTGGATTGCCAGAGGGGAGCACTGAATCCCCCCCCCCAAAGAGCAGTTGGTTCTGGCTGGCATTCCCGCCAGTCAATAGAGGGGAGGGGCTTTAGGAACCTTCCTGCAGGTAGCCCCCTCCCCTCTGCATTTGGCCATCCTGCAGCGCAACCCACCCTCTCACCCTCAGTTCAGTATGAGTTATACCGGTTGCACTAGGGCCAGGTAGGATTTATTTTGTCCCTCTTCAGAGAGGAGGGTTTTTCACCTACCCCATATTGAAGCTGACAAAAGTAAGGAATTTAAATGGATGGCGTCTGTCTAAGTAGGTATCAGAGGCAGGAAGTGGGGGGAGAGATTGGATCGGTGTACACCTTGGTACCCCTTCCTTCTGGGGTGAACCGAATCTTGGGTTTATCTCTGTAGGCTCTACATCTTAGGGGATCCCCCAAAATATCTTCCTTAGGGCTTTCCTTGGGGGGTTTGCTTCTCTCCTATGGGGCTTTATGGTCTGGGAGGGAGGTTCCCACTGACAGCCTTTCAGTAATGACCAGCTGAGACAGCAACCATCAATGTGGAGTGCCCCCAGGGTCAGATGATTCACCTGGTGGTTGGTTTGGCAGGTGTTCCCAGAAAGATACCTGGCCTCACACCATTACCCATGTCTCAGTGCTCCCCCCCCCCCAATGACTAGTCATTTAGCTCAATTAGCCATCTTGAATCGCCTCCTGGCTGAGAAAGGCAGCATAGAAATGCAGTAAATAAATAATTAAATAATAAATTACCAGTCTAATAAGACAATAAATAGCCCATTTATTTCTCCACATCTTGTGTCTAGTCTCTTTATTTCATGATGGGGGTTCAAAATGCAGAATTTCAATTGACTGCCCACTTTTCAGAAGGTTTAGCATTTTATTTTGGGTTTTGTCTTCTTGGGTTTTGGGGGTTTTGTTTGTTTGTTTGTTTGTTTGTTTACGCTCCTTAATGTTCTCTCCACAAAATAACATTTTCCTTTTTTGAACTCCTCATGGCTGCCACACTTCATTGTCTCAACGATTTGAGGCAGATGATTCTCCGCATCCATTTTAGCACCAAGAATTTTGTATTGTTGATTATGGTATTAGAGAAAAAATTTGCAACACTGCAAGAGTGATTTTTGCCCATATCTGTAAATGGGCAATTTCCCCCAGCTGCCTTGTTGCATTAACAAGTAGAGATACTGAATGGGTGAGAGCCAACATGGTATGATGGTTTGACCTACCATATGAATCCCCATTTGACCATGAGAACCTACTGGATGATCTTGAGAAATCCCACTACAAACACTAGATACTAGGAACATTTTGCACAATTTGCCTTCTACCATCTACCATCTACCTTCTACCATCTACTTACGCTAAAGGAAAGATGTCTATTGGGGGCTTGGGAATCATCAACCAGCAATCTCACTAAGTTGAGGCAGTTGGTAAAACTTTTTCACATCCTCATGAAAATAAAAACTAAACTATTTAAATTTGCCTGCAGCTCATGACTCTCTGTCATTTATTTCATTTTCAAATCACCCAATAACTAAAATACATCTAACAGAATTCAAACTAAAATCCTAAAAATGTAAAATAGCCATGAAATAAGCTAAAGCCAACAGCAGCCCTTAACAAAAATCAGAAGTAATACTAGCAGCAGGGATAAAATTGTGCCAAGATTTGAAAGCACTAAAAAAAGGTTCTGAGGTGCCCGGAAAAATAAAAATGTCTTTACCAGGGGCTGAAAAGAATATAGTATAGATTCCAAATGAACTTTTCTGGGAACGGCATTTTACAGATGGACTGCTGCTATTGAAAAGACCCTCTCTCTTGCAGCAACCCACCTGAATAAGAATTTGATCACTTTAGAGACTGGCTTAATTAAGAGAGGAAAAATTCCTTCCGATAACTCAGCCCCAAGCCATTCCAGGCTTTAAAAGCTAAGCCAGTGCTTTGAATAGGGTCCAGAAATGGATTGGCAGCCAGCGAGAATGTCAATGTAATGATGTAGTGTGATCGCATTCATAAGTCTCCATTAGCAATCTGGCCACCCTGAGTTTAGGACTAGCTGGAGTTTGTAGGCCATTTTCAAAGACAGCCACACATATAACATATTGCAATAATCCAAAGAGGAACATGAGTAATTACTGCTCTCTGTCTGCCCGAGATCACAAGCTGAATCTGACAAATGTAAATTAAAAGGAGAGGTAGAGCAGGTGGTGACTTTCATATTGGTGAGATGTCGATCCACAAACCCCAGATAACCCCTCCCAAAAATACCATGTAGACGTTGAAAAGCACAGGGGGATAAAACTCAACCCTGTAGAACTGCATAAGTGCCAAAGCACTAATCTCATTTTGGGAGAAGGCACCCTTGTTTTTGAGTAAATAATATGATAGAGATGAGTTATAAAACTTGACTCGGCTCTCCACCTTCTCTTCTGCAGGCTAAATACCGGTTGAAATACTGACATACACCATTTTATATTGGTTAAAATTGTTCTTCATTATAAATATTGTATCGTTCCTTTTTTGCACTAAAATGTATGCAGTGTGCACAGGAATTTGTTCATGTTTGTTTTCAAACTATAGTCCATCCATCCCCCTCAACAGTCTGAGGGATTGTGAACCAGCCATCGCCTTAAAAAGTTTGATGACCCCTGCCTTCAGTATCAATCTGGCTAGAAAAAAAGCAGAATTTTGTTACATTCTGAGACACCCCACTCCCATATTTGAAGTCACTCTCTGATTTTAAGCAAATACTGCATAACTTTAGGTGAGATTGTTCACAATATCAGCAATTAAAATGGGAAGCAGTCAGAATTCTGTTTTCTATTTGTTTCCATTACATGTGCAATGATTTGTTTCATTACATGTGCAACTCCAGGTCTTAAACTCCTGCTTTAAGAACCACAAATACGATTATTTAATACAAATGAAAATTACAAGTAATCCCTAAAACAAGGTTTATTTGTAACTGCGAAAAGACTTAAGAGAAGACGGTCGAAATGTTCCTTTCTGTAATGAAAACAAACAAAAACAAAGAATTAGGAACTATAAAACAAGCAAGGATGATTTTTCCCCTCCTGGACTTATTGACCTCATCACTCTTTGACCTCACTTTAATTACTTTTTTAAAGTCAATTATTTGCCTGCTTTTAATATCCTACTTATTTAGATTATGATCCATTTTTGTCTGTTGTTTTCTTATTTTCATTTTAATGTACTGGATCATTGTTTTGCTTATCTTGCTCAATCCTGCCATAGGGAGTTTCACAGAAAGGCAGGATAAATAGATGTTTAACAACTAAGTAATAACCACAGCAATTTTGGACAGGGGCTTCCTCGTGATGATTTTCTGTGTAATAAAACCTTAATAAAAAGGTCCTATGAGGCATGAATGGTATCAGGGGTGGAAAATTTCATTACAGTATATTTTCTTGCAGGAAAAAATGTCACTGTTTTGTCTCTGGGGATTCATGCAACTTCATTTCTCTGAGCAAAGTTTGGCTGTTTGTCACTCAGCTACGTGCTTCACAAAGAAGAATTTTCTACAAGAGAAGGAATCCTCTAGCGCCCAGTACAAGCCCAGTTCAAAAGGTCAGAGCTAAATTGAATTGTTAGTCTCAACTGCAATAGATCCATTGAATCAATGGGAAGCTCTACACTAACACTGATGTAAAAGCTCAATTGATTTAGTGGAATCGTCTTTGGTTGGGACTAACAACTAGATTTATAACTAAATACCAATGACAGAAACACAGAGATCTGGAGTTGCCTAGGAACAATTAGAACACAGAAAGTTATTTAGATCACCCAGTGCTGGTTAGACTTTCCTGATTAGATGTACAGACATGTCTTTGTTAACAAGGCTTCTGGCAGTGAAGTTTCTTTTTACAATGGCTTTTTATGCCCAACCATCTCCCTCTTTGTCTCCTTTTCCTGGCTATAGCTAGACCTTTTTTAAAGCAGCATTGGCAGTGAAAGTGTGTTGAAAGAAGTCAGAGAAATACTGACATTGGATATTGGATTGCAGTGCTGTGTCTGCAATAAGGAAAGGCTGAGCAGAGAAAGAGTGGGATTTTACTTAGTGGATCCTACTGTAGGCAATGTAAACAGCAGCTGCCTCCAGAAACTAGTGAGCAAGCATGCATGGAAACTAGAAGGGATAGTATTTATCAGTGCCCCACATCATATTAAAAGAACATAGTTCTATCGTTTAACCACCAAAATAGAAAATGTAAGCAGAATAGAGACCACTGGAAGAAAAAAAATATCTCTGGATCAATTTTAGAAGAAGCCTTCAAGTGGCATCTAGAAGGTTCAAAATGTTTTCTGTACTTATGCAGGGCTTACTTAACATGGTTCTTTCATTTGATTTCATATGTATGTATTGTTAGTGTTGAAAAAAAATGCGGAAACATATTCAACTCCTGCCTTTTTTCTTTTCTTTTCCTTTCCTTTCTTTCCTTTTATTTCCCTTCCATTGTCCACCTAGGCACACCCTATATTCCTATTTCAGCTGTACTTAATTATTTCCAAATACACATTTAATCAGGTTTGTGTTCTCCCATCCCCTTGTAGCTCTACATGGGGTGGCTAGTAGGCTTGGTTTAGAATCCTAAAATCGCAATTCTAAAATCAAATGGGGGGGGATTTTTTTTGATTAGTATATCAAATACTTACAAAAAATTTTGCAAAAAGTTCTAAAATGTAACTTAATTACTAACGAAATTCTAAATTGGTTCTAAAGTCAAAAACAGTCAAAAATCAATGGGGAACATTCCCTTAAACTGTAGATGTATAACATAAATATAAGAGCTAGCTACTAGCTCTCAGTACAATTGTGACCTTCTCTACCCTCCTCTTTCATTCCTTCCTTTGCTCTTTGGTTCCCATCCCTTCTTTTCTCTTTCCTTCCTTCCCTCCCCCTTCTCTACTTATTCCTTTGTCTCCTTCCTTCCTTTGTTCATGTTTTATTTCCCTAATAGCATTTAAACAGAAAGATATATGTATAATATATAGACTTTCTGCTGTGCTTTCTGCAACCGAACTTGCGTATCTCAGATTGGCCTCTTTAGTCATCAGCGCTTGTAAAAAGCGTGGGATGAGTCCTTCCTGAATCTTCGCTCGTGAAGTAATGCCGAGAGAGAGATATGTATTAATGCAGTGGTTCCTCATGTTGTGGTGACCCCCATCCATATTTTCGTTGATACTTCATAATTTTGTTACTCTTATGAATTCTAATGCAAATATCTAATATGCAGGATGTATTTTCATTGTTACAAATTGACCAAAGTTAAAGCACAGGGATTAATCACAAAAACAATATGTTTGGGGGGAGGATGGACAACGGATGATGGGATTTGCAGTACCTTCGACCAATTCAGCTCTGACTTCCACAGCTGAGACCCCATGAATGACAGACCTGGACTAAACTTGGCACACAGAACCCCATGACCCACAGAAAATACTGGAGGGGTTTGGGAGGAATTGACAGTGATTTAGGGAGATAACTCTGAACCCAAACAATCCTGGATCAGGACCAAACTTGGCATGAATACTCAATATGCCCAAATGTGAACGCAGATGGAGTTTGGGGAAAATAGACCTTGACATTTGGGAGTTGTAGTTGCTGGGATTTATAGTTCACCTTCAATCAAAGAGCATTCTGAACTCCACCAATGACAGAATTGGGCCAAACTGGGATCCCCCGCGCCGCCGGCGCCCTCGCTCACCCCCTCTCGCCCCTCTCTAGCCTCGATGCATGGATCAAGGCTGAGAGAGGCGAGGGAGCTGGGCGAGGCCCTTTTCCAGCTGAAACAAGCCGACCCAACCCTGGGTCGGCTTATATTTCAGCTGGAAAGGCGCTTTCACGCCTCTCCGCCTCTCTCTAGCCTGGATCCAGGCTAGAGAGAGCAGAGAGGATGATGCAGCCTTTCCAGCAAATATAAGCCGACCCAACCCTGGGTCGGCTTATATTTCAGCTGGAAAGGCGCCCGCGTGCCTCTCCGCCTCTCTCTAGCCTGGATCCAGGCCAGAGAGAAGCAGAGGACGTTGGCGCTTTTCCAGCTAAAATATAGCCCGACCCAACCCTGGGTTGGCTTATATTTCAGCTGGAAAAGAGGCCCGCACACCCCTCTCGCCTCTCTCTAGCCTCGATGCATGAAGGCAGAGCAACAGGGAAGAGAAGGAGAAGGAGGGGGGGAAGCCTGGAGGACTACAGTTCCCAGAATGCATTGCCTAGCAGCAGAGTCACTTCCAGTTCCCCATAGAAATGGAAAAAAAGAAGAAGCTTAATGAAGGCGGGAAGGAAATGAGCGGGAGAAGACAAGACAGGGAGAAGTGAGTACTACAATAATTAATTAATTACTTTAGAACTTCTAACGAACTTAACGCATATTGTTGACCTGAAGGACCGTAAAAGGAAGTCTACTTCCTGGTTCACGACAGCGAGCCGTAAAACAACAAAAGTCCCATTAATTACGAATTTCTAACGAATCAATTAGATTTCCGTTTCAATTTTAGCATGCCTAGTGGCTAGTTTGTAACCACCGTTACTTTAGCAAACATCATACTGCTGCTTAAATTCTTTGTTTCTTTGTTCCGATGCTGGGATCTCCAATACGATGGCCACAGAATCATAGCACTTGCAAGTCATGCTGTGTATTGCACTTCAGGCCAGTAAACTCCTATGACCACCACACCACACAAGAATACAAGAATATAAGAAAACAGTTTATTGTAAAACACATAAAAAGCATATAAAGAAGCAGAAATAAGAAAGAACTATATATAACCCAAAAAGGTCTAGCAATAGGTGATAACAAAAAACAAAATCCAAATGTCTCATAAAGTTCCAGAGGTGACAAAGTCCAGGAACAGCCAGAAATCACAGATACAGGATAAGTTCACAAGCAAGAAGGTATAACTAGTAAAACTTGAACAGGAACATAGAAAACTTCCAGGATATTTAAATCCAAAATCAAAGCTTGACTTGAACCAGGAACAAGAGAACTCAGGTTTAGCTTCTCGCTCCAACACAGTGTTGCCTGAACTGCCCTTAAGGTAAACAACTTGTTGTTTAATAGATAGTCATGAAGGCATTACATCTCCGGTGAATTTTCTCCACAACTTTCCCACGTAATCTCTCAGACCAACACAACCTATTTTTGGCTGTGATTTGTAAACAAAGACTTTTGTTGATCTCTGTAGCTACAGGTAGTTTCTCTGGGAACCCTCCTTATCACTCAGCTTTTCATTCTATTCCTTATCTGCTGTTGCTCCTTCTGACTCCTCTAAGTGACCTTGTGGCCCTGCTCTTTCCAAACCAGTTTTCTCACAGAGAGAACCATCATTTCTCAGACCTGAATTTCCCAGACTTGAGGGCCCATCACTTTGTGCCACAGGAAAGCTCACAATCCTCTTTAAATCACCAGCCTCTGGCTGATCTACAACACTGTGGCTCTATCTACACTGCCATATAATCCAGATGATCAAAGCAGATAATCTAGATGAGTGATTCCCAACCACTGTTCTGTGGCACACTAGTGTGCCGTGAGCGATCGCCTGGTGTGCCACGGGAAAACGTCTCTTCCCTCCTTTCTTCCCCCTCCTGCTGAACTCCTACTGCTGCTGCTTGGGGGAGGAGGAGGAGGAGGAAAGACCAGGTGGCGGCGAAGAAGAAGGGGCTGGGGCACCGCCTCCTTCGGCCGTTTCCCCAGCCAGCCAGCCTTCAATCAAGGGAGGGGGGGACGAAGTGGAAGTGTGCTTGTCTGGGCGCATGTGCACTAGGTCCCGGGGGTGGCAGACGCATTCACCTTCCTCCTGCGGCGGTGAAGGAAGTGAAGGAGGTGCCCTAGCTCGGCCCTCCTGTGTCCCAGGTGAGGCCTCGGGGTGCCCTTCCCCTAGGCCCGCCCCCCTGAAGCCCCTCGGGTAGGAAGGGCCCCAAAGGGGAGAAGAGGTCTTCTTTTGCAGGGGAAAGGGTCGGGGCCTGGCAGGAGGGCCCTTGGAGGAAGGACAGCAGGTGGGATTCCATGAGGGACTCCCTCACCAGCCTTCCTCAGCCTTCCTCCCAAATGTCAAGGTCTATTTTTCCCAAACTCCATCTGTGTTCACATTTGGGCATATTGAGTATTCATGCCAAGTTTTGTCCTGATCTAACATTGTTTGAGTCCACAGTGCTCTCTGGATATAGGTGAACTACAACTCCAAAACTCAAGGTCAATGCCCACCAAACTCTTATAGAATTTTCTCTTGGTTATGGGAGTTCTGTGTGGGAAGTTTGTGTCTTTCTACCATTCCTGCCAGGATTTCTATGTTGTGTTCATCGAAACAGGCCCAGGTTTCACACAGAGTGTATAAATACATTTAAAACATATTAACTATATGTATTACTGTGTTAGAGTGTCAGTTTGTGTCATTTTGGTTGATGGTATGACCCAAGATTTTGTAAATGTAAAAAATGTGCCGCTGCTCAAAAAAGGTTGGGAAACACTGATCTAGATGATCTGATTTGAACTGAATTATTTGAGCCTACACTGCTACACAATCCAGTTCAAAGGAAATGATTTTATATGACAGTGTAGATGGGGTCTGAGAGATCCACCAGCCCTTTTCCCCATGAAAGAACATGGGACATCTCCTCAAACTGCATGGGATAAATCCCTATTGAAAATTGGAGAAAGGGTAGCAGCTCTTCACTCATGACCATAATTAAATATTCATAATTAGAATAGGATTCCACTCTACTCCATTATTGTTATGATACCCCATAATGTCTTCATTAACTTTCTTCAAATTAGTGAAGACATTTCTCCATCCACTTCAATATAGGGGGGGGGGGGGTCAGAGAAGGGAGTGTCCCAGCCATAAATTGCTGGCATATTTGCTCCATTTTCTTGGCTATGAGAAAAAGAGGTGTTATGGTACACAAACTAGAGGGAAATCTTCACTGCCACCAAAGGCATTTTGTGTAACAGTTCCCTTGAAGTTGGTCCCCCTACTTTTCAGCATGGCAGCAATCCCCTTCCTTCAAAAAGAAAATACACCCACCTATAACCTGAGAGGCAGTAAGATCTTTGGAGAAAGGGGCTTATCCCTTCAGCTGTTGTGGGCTTTTTGTTTTGGAAGGACGGGCTTGCCTCCTTCCATTATTCAAGTGAATAGAGACATTCTGCCATCTGGTTTTATCATAGAAAGGCAGTGTTCAAACATGTTTTTGAAAAATACATATTCAGCAGCCACTTCAAATATTATTCTAGAGACAACCAGTTTAATAGCAGCAGCAGCAGCAACATCACAACTGCAACAACAATAAAACACCTGTCACATTTTGGCATGATAGCTCTCTGAAATTCTTGAGTAGAATCTGAATCACTAGTGGGCCAAAAGTCCAGTTAGTAACATCTGGTACATTGTCAAGCTGAGAATAACAATAACCCCACCACAACAATTTCCTTGTCTCAGGGGTCATCTATACTGGAGAACTAACATGTTTAACACCACTTTAAATGCCTGGAAGTTGTAGCTTGGTGAGGCACCATCACTCTTTGGAAAAGAATGCTAAAGACCCAGTAAAACTACAACTCCCATGACATCTTTGCATTGAGCCATAGCAGCTAAAGTGGTGTCAAACTGCATTAAGTCTACAGTGTAGATGTACCCATATTACAGAGAGTTAGGGCCTTTCCACACAGCCATATAACCCAGAACATCAAGGCAGAATAATCCACAATATCTGCTTTGAACTGGGTTATTTGAGTTCACACTGCCATATAACCCAGTTCAAAGCAGATAATGTGGAATTTTATGCAGCTGTGTATAAAGGGCCTTAGTGCAGATACATAAAACATAAATAAGAATGAACAGCATTATGAGTTCATGTCCAGAACCCAACTTCCACCAGATCCAGTGTCATCTTTTAGGAGGATGCAAGGGATTTAAAACACACTGAAGCCCCTTCTACACTGCGATATAAAATCTCCTAGAGCCCAAAGGTCTGGAATGGTGCCCCCCGCCAAACTTCTGTGTAAAAATAAAGTTAAACTTACCTGGTTGCTATAACACCCTCCTTGCATGTGGAAATGATGCACCATGAGGAAAGTTATGGCAGCCAGGTAAATTTAACCATATTTTTACAGGGAATTGAGGGGGGTGCTTCAGCAGGGCTGCTTGCCATCCTGGGTGTAGATACCTCTCCAGGAAAGCCCAAAATTTTTGTCTGGTATGGGGACTTTAGTGCAGATTTAGGGCCTGTCTGGAAGTGCCCACAGTCTACATTACTCCCAGGTAGAAGACTACTGTTTTACTTCCTTCTACATTGTCATATAAAATCCAGATTGTCTGCTTTGTAATAGATTATCTGGCAGTGTACCTTCATATAATCCAGTTCAAAGCAGATAATGTGTATTATCTGTGTGGTGGAGGCTCCTTCTTTGGAGGCTTTTAAGAAGAGGCTAGGTGGCCATCTGTCAGGGGTGCTTTGAATGCGATTTTCCTGTTTCTTGGCAGGGGGTTGGACTGGATGGCCCACGAGGTCTCTTCCAACTATATGATTCTATGATCTGCTTTGATAATCTGGATTATATGGCAGTGTAGAAGGGGCCTGAATCTCTATTTATTGCCCTTCTATGAGCAAACGCATGTGCACACACATTTCATATATGAGGATTATATAGGGCTTCTGAAAAATGTTCTAGACTATCTGGAAACTGTCATTGTATGAGGATTCTAGAGATCATTTTTATTACAGTGTTCTTTATGCATTTATAACATGATAATTCCACTTTAACTTCCTTCATTTGATCTATAAGTTTGATGAGGCTCTCGAGCACTCTGCTTGAGAATTCTAGAGTCCCTTCTACACTTCCATATAATCCAGATTATCAAACCAGATCATGCACATAATCTGTTTTGAACTGGATTATATGAGGTTACACTGCCATATAATCCAGTTCAAAGCAGATAATTTTATATGGCAGTGTAGAAGGGGATTTTATATGCAGTGTAGAAGGGGTCTAATTGCTCCTCCCTAAATTTCCTGTCCCAGGATTTCATAGGATGAATCCAAAGCAGTTACAATGGAATAATGACACTATAATTCTGTGCTCTGAAAGGGACCCAGGAATCCCAGAACTTTTCTAAAATGGTCTCCACAACTCCTTGCCATAAACCATAGCAGACAGACAGGCAAGTTTGAAAAACAAACAATAATAAATGCCACTTAGGTTTATGATGATGATGATGTTCTATCTTCCTCTTCTCATGGTTCAACAGAGTTAAAATAGATACATTAAAACATACCATCACAAAATAAATATATTTAAATGCACAGTGCAAAGATTAAAATACAATACAAATATACTGTATATGGAATGTAAATTTAAAATTCACCGAAATAATAGTAATTTTTATTGCTACTGGTGGGCAAATCTTTACTTCCCAGCAGCCACCTCACTTTCCCAAGTCCTTTGCTGCAGCTTCTCTATCCCATGCCAGAGGTCGCTGCACATGATGGATGGTGGTGCTGTTCCAAGGCAGCTTGCCACATGAACAGCATTGAATCTGTTACGATCATGAATCTTGATCTATGAATAGTGACAGCCAACTGATTGGAGGACATTTCTGGCTGGCTGCATGGAATGAAGTGGGAGCTGTATTCTATAATGAGGATTAGGAATGTATTAAGAGGTAATGCCAGTAGAACTGAAGAATGTTTCATGATAATGCCCTCTTTTTCAGCCACACAAATTCCCAGGCAGTACCAAGACATTTCCCATTTTATCACATTCTATCACAATCCCTTCATTTGGGCTGCACTTAATGATAGATAATCATTGCAGCTGACAGGTGCCAGTATAGCAGAAATGACAGCTGCTCACTGGCCTTTTATTAAGGAACTGCTTTCAGACCATGCACAAAATTATTGTTGGCTTAATCTCACTAGATGAAGAATGTACCCATATCTTACTGCACCAGAAGCATGCATAAGTGGGCACCCCCCTTGGGAGACAAGGTGGGTTCTTGCCAAATGTATGGCTATATTTGGTTTGAACATTTGTTTCAGGAGGAAAGTAGCAAGCAATTTAGAAAGTAAGTTCTCTCTTTTGCTCATAGGCTGCCGCCCCCACCCCCAACACCGCCCTCCTTTCTGTTGTCCTTCCACCATAAAGACCTTATATTCAAGCATACTTTTGGCAGCAGATTGGCTACTGATGGGGGAAGGGCACTTTTAAACTGGAGGATGTGTTTTACTTTTTATGTTTTCTCCTGATTTGCCTTACAGTTCAGTTCTTATGTTGATAAAATCATCTATTTAAATATGTTGTCGAAGACTTTCATGGCCGAGATCACTAGGTTACTGTGAGTTTTCCCAGCTGTATGGCCATGTTCCAGAAGCATTCTCTCCTGATGTTTCACCCACATCTATGGCAGGCATCCTCAGAGGTTGTGGAGTCTGTTGGAAACTAAGCAAGTGGGGTTTATATATCTGTGGAATGTCCAGGGTGGGAGAAAGAACTCTTGTCTGCCTGAGGCAAGTGTGAATGTTGCAATTGGCCACCTTGACCAGCATTACATGGTCCTGTAGCTTCAAGCCTGGTTGTTTGCTGCCTGGGGGAATCCTTTGTTGGGAGATGTAAGATGGCCCTGATTGTGTTCCTGTCTGGAATTCCCCTGAGAGTGCACCTACACTGTAGATTTAAAAGGTCTTTGGCCTTATTTGGTAAGAGTGCTGATGCTTTACCAAACTGTTAAGTGATTTCAACTCTAAAAGACCATGGGTTCAGGGTCCTGGTATGCCAAACTCCAAAAACCAAATCAGGTTGAAGGCAAAGAAACAGAGCTGTTTATTCACCTTAGCCAAAGCAGATGCCAGCAGAATCTACACTCCAAAAACTGGCATAAAAGCCATTGCAAACCTATAGATTTTATTTATAACACTTTGACAGCAGTTTGAAACAAAGGACTTTGCTGCCTTGTATGCTGATTGATCCTGACTGGGGCTGGCTTGGTTCCACTCATTAGTTGGTTGAGAAGTAAGAACATAAGAACATAAGAAGAGCCATGCTGAATCGGGCCTCAGCCCATCTAGTCCAGCATTCTGTGTCACACAGTGGCCCACTAGTTGTACACAGGGATCTCTAGCAGAAAGGAGGGCAAAACCCTCACCTGCTCCCGACCCCCCACAACCAGTACCCGGGGAAAATCCTGCCTGCCTCCATCAACACAGAGGTGGCACTTGGATGTCCATTTCAGTAGCTACTGGTTCCCTTGGTATCCATGAATCTGTCTAATCCTGCCTTGAAGCTGTCCAGGCTGACAGCTGTCACAACCTCCTCTGGAAGTGAGTTCCATAACCCAATGACCCTCTGGGTGAAGAAATATTTCCCTTTATTAGTCCTAACTTTCCTACCTTGGAGCTTCAGGGAGTGCCCCCTAGTCCTAGTATTGTGTGACAGAGAAAATAATTTTTCTTTATTCACCTTTTCTATCCCATGCATGATTTTATACACTTCGATCAAGTCACCTCTTAAACGCCGTCTTTCAAGGCTGAAAAGACCAAGGCGTTGCAACCTGGTTTCATAAGGGAGCTGCTCCATCCCTTGGATCATATTTGTTGCCCTTCTTTGTACCTTTTCCAGTGATCTACTATCACTGGCTTGCAGGTCTGGCAGGAATTTTAATAAACTGTCATTGCTCAGTTTGAAATCTTGTGTCTATTTTCATGATCCACCAAAGGAGGAGTGCAGGAAGAAAGAAAAGTGGGGAGTGTCTATGTTAACACCATTCCTATCCATCTAGATTGAAACAATGGGGTTTGGCTGGCCAAACAATGGGCAGCAAGTGTGCTGGCATAGTCCCAATCGATTCCCAAGGTAGGGGGTCTAATTGGGTGACTGGGATTGGGAAATGTTCCTAGGGATAGCCTCTTGGGAGAACCCCAATGGCTCTGCTTAAACCCATTGTGAAACTCCCTGGGTATTGTAAAGGGATTACTGTAAATTCCTTCCTGGATCAAATGATGTAATATTTCCTGGGTTTTATTATTTATTTATTTATTTCAGGATTTTACCCCGCTCTTCTCAACCCCCGAGGGGGGACTCAGAGCGGCTTACAGTACGGCACAATTCGATGCCCACATCACAACAGCATAAAACCCAAAACCCCACAACAATTAAAATACATTAAGATACATTAAAATACAGTTTCAACAGCATCATACACAGTCATTCCAAGTTAAAACAATATTCAATCCAGAAAAACATTGACCCTCTTCATCCATTCCATTAAAATCCCCATCTAACATGCTGCCTAGTGCTGGTGTGCAAACGCCTGGTCCCAAAGCCAGGATTTTACCTTTTTCCTGAATGCCAGGAGGGATGAGGTGGACCGTACCTCAATAGGGAGCGCATTCCACAGGCAGGGAGCCACCACCGAGAAGGCCCTGTCCCTCGTCCCCACCAGCCGCATTTGAGAAGTCGGCTGGAGCGAGAGCAGGGCCTCCCCGGATGATCTTAGATTGCGAGGTGGGATGTAGCGGCTGATGCGTTCGGATAAGTAAGCTGGGCCAGAACCGTATAGAGCTTTAAAGGTCAAAACCAGCACTTTGAATTGAGCTCGGAATTGGACAGGCAGCCAGTGGAGCTGGCACAACAGGGGGGTGGTGTGGGTTGTGTATATGTAATTGTACAATTTTGCTGAGTTCATTTGGAAGTTGCCTGGAACTGGGGGGGAAGGTCATTTGCGGTTTCTGTTCCTGGCCATCCTTAAGAGTTTAGGGGCCTGTTTTAGAGTTCTGGTGTTTTGATAACAAAACTACAACTCCCAGTATTCCATAGCACTGAGTTATGTCAGTTAGGGAGGTGTTAAACTGCATTAATTTTACAGTGTAGATGCACCCTGAAACAAGGAATTTGTCATAATGGTGGCAGTTGTGGCACCATTATTTAGAAGGATATTAACAAGCTTTAATTATATTTAGAAAGATATTATTTGATTTATATTTAGAAGGATATTAACAAGCTTTATAAGAAACAACATAGGGAAGCTAAGCAGGTTTCATTTGGAGAAGAGAAGATTGAGGAGTGACATGATAGCCATCTTTAAATATTTGAAGTCATGTCATGTAGAAAAGAGAAGAAGTGTGTTTTCTGCTGCTCCAGAGACTGGAACACGAAGCAATGGTTTCAAATGCCAAGAAAAGAGACTGCACCCAAACATTAAGAAGAACATCTTTACTTGAAAGCTGTTGAATGGCACGGAGCATATTTGATGACTTACATTTTTGTCAATTTTATCCTTTTTTCCAAGGAGCTTGAAGTGACACGCTGGCAGCTCAAAGTAGTGTAACTGGTTAGCAGATATTTCACCAAACCCGAATCTGCTTAACCTCAAACAGTCTTCTCCAACTGAACACCCTCCAGATATTTTAGACTATAACGTCCATTATTCTGACGATTGGCCACACTATCTGAGCTTGATCAGAGTTTTATGATAACATTATTCCTGTCTTTTCTGTTTTCATTCACATGGATGAGTCACTTTTGTTGTTTGCAAATCAGTTTTGCATTGGGTAAAAATAGATCTGCAAGCAGTATCCATCAATTCACAAGAATTACATTTTTATAGTCCTCTGAGCCTTTGCGGCAATGAAAATCATTTGGAAACACAAACTATAACCACACTATCACCAGGCCTATAAATCCAGAAGTATTTCCTAATACCATTCACAAGAACACAAATACTGACTAGCAAGATCAATGTGTCTAGATCAGTGGTTCCCGACCTTTTTTTGACCAGAGACCACTTGACCAAGGACAACCTCCTGGGACCACTCTCCAACGTTAGTACCAAAAGGGTTAAAATCAGTTATTGGTCAACTTTAGATTTGGTTCAGTTATTTGGGGTGCTGATTCAGAAAATTGCATTGAATAGACCACATCAGCTCTAGTTTCTGATACAGAACATATGCCATCCAGTAGTCTCCATCTGTTCGCCCACAGCAAACCATGTTGAATAAGTCTCAACACTGTAAGAGAGTTTTGCAAGACCAGTCGCTCTTGTTGCAATGGTGAGACTGTGGACCATATTCCATGGACCACAGGTTGGGAACCACTGGTCTAGATCAACAATATCTTCAGTAATGATTAGATAGGTGTTTCGCACAGAGTGAGCTATGGAGATGATTGTCCCATGTGCCTTTCCAATAGCTAGGATGGAACCATAAAACCATATTGCTGAGCCAACTAATTCAATACTTCCATTCTTAAATCTCCTTGTTGATGGGAAGCTTTCCACCGGAGTGGAAATAATCTATCGGACCGATGGCAAGCTATTTAACCTCAGCAGACCGAAAGAAAAAACCAAAGTTATAACAACATATATTATAGAACTCCAGTATGCTGATGACAAAGTTGTCTGTGCGCATTCAGAAGAAGATCTACAAGCCACTCTAAACACTTTCGCAGAAGCATACGAGAAGCTTGGCCTGACATTGAACATCGAAAAAACCCAAGTGCTCTTCCAGCAATCACCAGCCAATCCCTCTCCAATGCCAGAAATACAACTTCATGGTGTAACATTAGAAAATGTTGACAATTTCCGCTACCTTGGCACTCCACAAAATTCTGAAATTCAACACCACCTGAGCTCAAACTTTGGGGGGGGGGGAGCACAAATGGCAAGCTGGCATACATGATGTATGTTTTCAGGTGCTGTGTTGTTGTTGGTTGGGTTGTTTTTGGTGCTCAGTCTTTCCCCCAAAATGTGAGACACAAGGTGGTTTTGATAACAAGAAAAACCACCCTGAGCCTCCCTACTCTTCTATTTTCCATGGATAATTTTGTGAGTTTCCACAAAGCTTTTTTTCTCTACTAGTAAGGACAACCCACTTAGAAAGAGCCCAACCCAGGCTTGCTGCTGGTTTATCTCTCAGGCACTGGTGGGTAGATCAATGCAAAATGTCAGAAATGGACAAAGAAACAACGGATTTTGAGGCAACTTGGTATCAATTTATTGTTTACTTCAATAATAAAAATTCTTCCCCATACTTTCTGCCTTCCCATCTGACTAAAGTTTGGAAGTCTTCCTTTTAGTTTTTCATCTTTAATAAACAAAACATACACAAAAACAAAAGGCGCCACTTGCTCCGCCTGAGGAATTAATGAAAAAATATTCTGTATTTGTTATCTTGTTTGCATTCACTTGCGTGTGTGTTGTAAAGTTACTTTTCCTTCTTTGTTATTATTCATTATATTAATATTAAATCTTATTTTAAAGGAGGGTGTATGAGCAATCTGAGGTATGGTTGCTTATTCATTTTACTCATTGCTGAGTTCATGTGTGTCTTTCCATACCTATTTTGTTGTATACATAATTGCATGGCGCAATCCAACAGTGTGAATTGAAATATACTGCCTGTAGATATCAATGTTCCATCTAGTTTTGGGGGCTAATATCCATGAATAGATATTTCCTCTGTGGGATTGTCTGATACTTTTCTTCAAGCCATCTAATCTATGGCTCATCATTGTATCTCATGCTAATGAATTCTATAAGTTAATTAGGTTCTGTGGGAAGAAAGGCATTCTTTTGATTCCTCTGAATATACTGCCAATCAATTTAGCTGAATGACCTGAATAATGTGTGTGGGCTAGGAAACAGAAATCTTTCCCTTCTCTGCTTCGGTGCTGCATGTAATTCCATACATCTCTGCCATGCCTCTCTTTGTCATACTTTCTCAGTCATAAAATGTCCTGAAACCTATTGGTGTCTTAGGAATTTAGACATTTCCTATGGGAATCAGGCAGATATTTTTGTTCAATTTGGAACATCAATTCAAGGAAGGGAAAGAGGAGTCACTCCATTTGGTATCCTCAAATGCACTTTTGGTGTTTTGTTCTGCCACCCGATGTGGTAATTCAATAGCTGTAGTGCAATTTATATGATAGGAAGAATGATGTATTGGTGTGAGTGTTTGACTAAGACTCCAAGTGACCAGGGTTCAAATCCCTGCTCAGGTCTGGAAACCCACTGTGTGACCTTGAGTGGGTCACGTTCTTTCAGCTTCGAAGGAAGGCAATGGAAGCTTCCTTCTGAACAAATCTTGACAAGAAATTATGAAGACACACGACAAAAGCAAAACAATTTAATATGTAACCAATCATGGAAAGATTTATACTTCTCACTGCTGATGCAAAATCTCAAACGAAGTCTTTAGGCATGACCACATGTAGATCTAGCCATTTCATTCAATTATATGTTGCAATTTCATATTCACACACATCCCTGAAGTCATATTCAAAAGAGTTTATGGATGTCCCAAGATGTCAAATTGTTGCCGATTGTTAGTCACTCTGAGTCCCTCTATGAGGGAGAGAAGGTGAGATATAAAACAAGGTAATAATAATAAACAAATAAATAAAATGTGGTGCTGCTCCCATTCCATTTACTTAACCCACTGAGATGAATATGAATCTCACCTCACACTTACAGAAGCAATGTGTCATCTAGCACTTCATTACTGCCTTCCACCTACTCCCCTTTGTCTTATAGTATGTCCAACTGTGGAAGGAGTGACACATTCACTCAAGGTAAGAGAGATGGCAAGCGAACTGGTCCCGTGCATAGTGTGAGCAGGCCTTCCCTTGGCATTATTACATATAGTATAAACATCTAAGAGGAGCATCTGCATATTCTGGGCACAATGGAAGACTTGCCATGGAAACATATGCATTGGAAGGCTCATTCCTTACAGATACCCAAGGGATTGGGTTGTTTAGACAGAGTGCCACTCAACTCGTCTCCAGCAACACATTGAGAAAATGAGTGAGTCCTTCTTCTGAATAGGATTTTATGAGACTTACTTTGAAGTAGGCATACTACAATGCACTATTTTATTTTCAACACGAGTATCTGGCTAGTGGAGACTATTGGCTACTATATCAGTGGAAGAGTGAAATCTGCTCTGGGTTTTAGTTTGAACTTTAAAGGGGTTTTCCAAGACACTGCATATCTTTAAAGATAGGGTTCAACAACTTGGATAGATATTGTAACAATTGGACTAAAGTCCAGAGTGGATCCAAAAACGTGGATGTCTCCACCAACCACTGCTCTATATGTGGTTGCACTACAACCCCTATCATCTCACAGATTTAACATGCTAGTTAGTGCTGATGAGGGTTGCAGTCAGACTACAAGGGGAAGTCATGAATTCCTCTAATGGGCATGCTTAGGATTACAGTTTTAGTGTGTGTTGCAGGGAAATGAAAAGGATTTCCCCCTCCCCTCTCATGCTGCCCTGCCATACATAGAAAAGGTCATCCTGCTGCAAGGCTCTGTATGGTGTAAAGTAAATAGATCTCACCTCACCGCACCTTGGCACTCTTGAAATTAACATCCCTCAGGCTGCTTGCTCTCAATCTCTGTTCATTGCTTTCTGGAGAGCAGCCAAAGCTAGGCAACCTGACCTGATTCTCAAATGACTGAAAGACAACCGTCCACAAAATGTCACCATCTCTCCCATGTACAAAGGGAGGCCCATGCTCTCTGAGCCTTTGACTTCTTCATCTAGATCTAAAGTGAACATGTTTCCTGTTAGCAGATTGCTCTAAGGGCTGCATAGCCAGGGGAGAGGTATTCTGAGGGGAAGCGGATTAATCTTATAATAATAAAACTTGCAAAAATAGAGATCGGGAAAATGTGTTAAAATATAATAATAAATAATAAATTTTATTTATACCCTGCCACCATCTCCCCCAACAGGGACTCGGGGCAGCTTACATGAGGCCAAGCCCAAACAACAAATTTCAATACAGTAAAATACAATAAAATAAAAACTGAAGCACGAACAACAACATAGTAAAATACAGAAATGTGTAAATATATATATTCATTGTATTATTGTATCCTATTTTTGTTGTCATTTGCTATTAAGTTGGCTTTGACTTGCAACCCCAAGATGTAACTATGAGGTGGGATGAGAACATTGCTCTCAGATAAAAATGTTGGCCACTACACGAGTCTCCTTCAGTTCCCAAATTTCTAGCACTCAAGAAGGGAGGGATGGAGTGGACCAGCTCAAGCTGAACAGCTGAGCCGGGGGTATGTGCCCGTGGGGGGCAGGCTCAAGGACTATGGAATGTGGACTGCTGCTGGTCCTTTGGAGGCTCAAGGAGGTTGGGGAGGGAGCATTTCCAGTACATCTGGCCTTCCATCTTTGGGAAACTATAATTTCCACAAAGGTCGAACTATGCTTCTTTTTTGTTAGGAGTGGGGTTAGGGATCCTCGATAACACTGAATGATCCCATGAATAATTGAATCATAGAAGAAACCACTAAGGTCATCTGCCATGAAGGAATACACAATTGAAGAATGAGAGATCTCAGAGGCGCTGTTGTGAACAAGCCTACTGAGGTCTTGCAAACTAGAGCTGATATGGTCTATCCAATGCAATTTTCAAAATCGGCACCCCAAACCAAATCTAAAGTTGACCAAAAACTGATTCATAACCTTTTTTGTACTAATGTTGGAGAGTGGTCCCTGGTCAAAGTGGTCCCTGGTCAAGTTAATAATAATAATAACAACAATAACAATAACAACTCTATACACAAATAAAATATATTTATTATATTGTAATAAACTGTTTTAGGGTTTACAAAATATTTTCCAAATATTTAGATAGAGGTGGGATTAGTGCAGCCTGCAGGCTCCAAGCAACTTCAAGGGTTTTTTCCTATCCCTCTCAAAAGACACACTCTGATTTTAAATATTTAACGGCATTTTTTTCACCTCAAAATGTATATACATCTCCGGGAGAAGAATGTTTAGTTTGAGGGTGAAAATCACTGCTTACAACAAGCTTCCAACAAACTCCAAAAACCTTCCAATGAAATTTGCAACCAGAAGGAAGTGCAGCCAGAAACAGGCTCTTCCTGGGCGTTACTTCCATGGTGTAACTCATACAGTACTATTGCATCCTCCATTTGTTCAATTTCAGGAGGGGTGCCTATGTGCTGTTTGTACCATTTTCATGGATCTTCTTTAGGACATTTCCAAATGGTTTTCAAAACTGGGGTGTGACCTGTAGAGGTGGCCCTGTATTTTGAAAAGCAGTGGTGATTCCTTGGAACATTTCTTTGGGTGATAAACCATAGTGCTCAAATGATGTTTTCCTAGTATGCTGTAGGATGAAAAAAGAAACCCACTAGAGGATGGAAAAGAAACATTGAACAGGTGCCAAGATTTCCAGAAAATTGTATGTGCCAGAAATGGCATCTAGATACTTTTTTTGAAAGCTTAAAAACTACGACGACGAATACCACCACCTCCAGAAATATTTGTTCTATCTTGTCTTGAGAATGTGACAAAGCAGAGCTGGAAACAGGACAGAAACATATTTTCCTTCCTTTGTAGATTTATCCTAGTAGCGAAAAAAGGTCAGGAAATGTCATGGAGAACCATAAAGAAGAAAGTCCCAGTTTCCAGTCTTTTCTGTGCATTTTCCAGAGGAATGGAGGAGGGGATATGCTTTTGTTTTCTGGCTCTGGGATTTCAGCCTCTACAATGGCATTTTGTGGTCACCTCCCACCTTTCCACCCCGTCCTCCAGCCACTGAGAGAAACCCTAATTGAGGTGCCCATCCTGCCGTGGAGCGGAGCTTATGGGCCTTCAAGGTCACTCTAATTGCTCCCTTGTGCCTCAAACAGTTTCTGTTTCAACCCATTTTTGCAAGAATGATAGAATTTCTCAGTTCACTGATTCAGATAATCCCTCCGGTCTCAGAAACAAACAGCCGTAATAAGGGGCTGTAATGCCTTGGAAACTTATTTCAGATTTCTCAAACTTTCAGCAGGTTTCTCATCTCAGGGAGAAGAAATGAGAAGCAAACCAACCTTGAAGGGCATTTCTTTCTGCATAATCCCTCCTGTGTTTTTGCTACCAGGGAGGTAACAAAGGCTGAGAGCGTGCCTACCAGTCAGAGCTGCAACTGGCAATAGCTGGAATAAGGCACCTCCATTCCAGTGTGAAACCAGTCCCCCCTGGGCTCAGTAAAAGAGTAAATTGGGGTGAGATGATCCAGAATCAAGATAGCAAAGGTAACAGAGGCAGCAGGGGATAAAAGAAAAAGGTCAATCAAAACCCAATGGGTCAGCTCCCCCAATGGCTGTGAAGACACTTCACCACCAATATAAATCATGAAATTATTTCTTTAATTGATTTCATGTATTTGTATTTAATTTATATCTTGCCTTTCTCCTAACATGGGAACCAAGGTAATTTATTACAAAGTTAAAGCAAGATACAAGCAAAAACTTGAAACAGGTTTTTTAAAAAACAAAATTACCAGAATCCTGCATTATCTTTTATGTAACATAACTTTATCACATGTACCTGCTATTCCACTGCAGTCATTGAAAGAAAATGCATACTGGATTGAGCACCTTCAATATCACACCTCTCTTTATTCCCACAATTTCGCTGATTCGGCAGATCATGGTCTTCCAATTGTACTTTTGCACACCCTCATAACCTTGACTTCCTGCACTTCCACTATTCTGTAATAGTTTTATTTATTTTTAGAGCTATTTGTTTTGGGAAACAAAAGGGCAAAAGAAATGTAACATATAAAATAAACAGAAAACAGACAGCTTGGGAATTGGGGGGAGGAAAATCTCACTTCCTGCCATCACTTTACTGCCAGCATGCCAAAGCTGTACAGACCCATTGCAACAGAGTAGGTAATAGGAACCTTGTGCGTTTGTGAGCTATCAATGGACTTTTCCTATCAATAGTGAGAGATGGGTGAATCATGAGGAGGATATAAGTAGACCAGCGGTGGGATGTGCATGGAATGAAGCAATACCAGCTTCAATGTCAGTTGCCTGCCTTGTATAATAAAATGCTCAGCTAAGTAGCAGAGGCATCCTGTTACTGAATTATGAAAATACACAATGGGACTGATGTGCTTTGGTGCCCACTACAATTCAATCCTGCTGTGTGAAGAAGCTGTTTTCTGGCTCTACTGGGTAGCAATGTCAACAGCATTCATCTACAACAGTGGTTCTCAACTTGTGGATTCCCAGATGTTTTGGCTTTCAACTCCCAGAAATACTAAGAGCTAGTAAACTGGCTGGGATTTCTTGGAGTTTTAGGCCAAAACACCTGGGAACCCACAGGTTGAGAACCATTGCTCTACAGCATACACATATCATGCATCTGCCTAATTCTAATTCCCATTCCCATATGGGAATATAACTTCCAAACAGGATTACAGTCAGTTAAATTAACTACCATGTTAAATTCCCTACAGTTTAAATCAGCATAAAATTGTGTGTGTGTGTGTGTGTGTGTGTGTGTGTGTGTGTATAGATAGATAGATAGATAGATAGATAGAGTGCTGCACATATAGATCATTAAAAAATACTTCTGCAAAGCAGTCAATCTCCAAATGTAACTCTTGTATCCAGAAGGGATATGTTCCTGAACTTAGAGTGAAAACCTGAAAACAGTGGATAATGGTAAACCCTATTGATACTATACTTATCTCTGATAAGTTCAAAGTATTGTGCACCTTTCCTTCATTCTGCTTTATGCAAATAATCACTCCATGAGGTAGGCCAATCTGAGAGAACCTGATGGGCCCAGGGTCTCTCAGTGAGACCCAGCCCATAATCTGAACCACCACCTGGTGCCAAATCACACATCTGAATGTATTTCCCAGACTAGTTTATTCCTGACTTCACTGGATTTTGAGGTATAGTATAAGAGAAATGCTACATTTGTTTGTTGTGAAAAATTGAATGGCACGGGACCCATTTGGTTCAGTTGTCATTTGTTCTGAAGCAAATGCACACAGATAGGAAAGGGTTTGAGCTATTGGTATATGGTGGGGCTTACTCATCCATAGCAACAATGACAGCAGAACTAGGTGGCCGCTCTTGATGTTGGGCACCTTTCTGTGAAAGGTGGCATATACATTAAATAAATAAATATTATACTATAAGTGTCCAAGCATCACATCAGCCTGAAGGATTTGGGTGAGTGGCAATGGAATGATATTTGCCATGGGTGGAGGTGGCATTTCTGCCTTTGAGCAACACAAATGATACAACAGAGAAGACATATGAGGTGTGGGAGTGGAATGGAAGCCAGCAAAGTAAGTCCTCCAATCCTTGTTTTGACAAGTACCATCAACCACAGCAGATGCCAATCAAATCAAAATTAAGAAAGAACAAAAGCCACACGTTGAAGTGAGTCATGAAACAACAGCATCATTAGCAAATGTTTATCAAACCAAATATGATCATAGCCAATGAGTGTTTAGACAAATGAGGGTTTGGATATGGAAACAAACAAAGTTTCTTGTACATATCTATTTATATATGGAAGCGCACTCAAACCTTCTTGGACTTCACCCACTCCTTCCAAAGCGGGGAATATATGATAGCTCCATCAGTTGCCAAGAAAAATTCCACCACACAAAAATTGTCATTGTGATAAATTAGAATATATAAAACCTTTGTTTATTTGTAACATTTATAGATACGAGTTCATTTTTTGTTCTCAAAATCATTTTGTGGATAAAGTAGCCATGTGAAAAAGAGAATAGGGTTCCTGCACTTCTAATAGCTGTATGAAAAAAGGAATTTCAGCCTCACTTGCTCCTGTCTTGCACAAATATTCAAGATATAGGAGTCTTGTCCTCTCAACTGGGTCAACCTACCTGTTCAGTAGGTAAGGCTGAGAAACAGAAATCAGTCCATGATCACTTACTCATATTACCACCTCATCAGACAGAGCTGAATTTGGTGGCATACATCGGTTCCTCTCCAGTTTAGCCACAGAGCCCACTGGCGCCCATTCAATGACATAATGCTACTTCCAGCAGGGCTCCGTGGCTAAACTAAAGCGGAACCAGCATATGTCACCATGGCGGCAACACAGAAGGCTCCCATTTTGCATTAGCAACAATAGGAGAAGCCGGGCAATTCATGGCAATTCCGGCAGCCAATGTGATAAGGTTGTAAGAGAAGAAAACTGCTGGGCCTACATTTCCTAGTACTAGTTGACCACCCGCTTACCATTGCATAGAGCAGTGGTTTTCAACCTGTGGGTCCCTAGATGTTTTGGCCTACAACTCCCAGAAATCCCAGCCAGTTTACCAGCTGTTAGGATTGCTGGGTGTTGAAGACCAAAACATCTGGGGACCCACAGGTTGAGAACCACTGGCATAGAGGCACCTGGTGATTTCCTTATCATTGGATGAACTGAGTCTACTCTAGGTTTTAGTCTGAACTTTAAATAAGTGTGCTATCCGGAATGCTACAACTAGTTTGAATACAGGTTTAACACCTTGAAGACCTCATTGAAAGTTCAGACAAAAAGCCAGACCACACCACTGACAACATGGAAGCCACAGGTCATGGCAAGGTGGGGATTAGACTCTCTAGAGTCATAGCCTAATGCTCAAAACACAACCATTGTGATCAGATTAGAGAGGAATTCACACAGTTCACAAAATGTTATTGGCATAATGTAGATCCTAGTTTTCATAATCACAGGTTCAAGAGGTCTCCTGAATATTCAGCTGAATAGAACAGCCATCTCTTTCCTGACTTCAAACCTCTTTGAAATCCCATTTGTTTTTAAAAGTGCAGTGATCTGTCCAAGTCTGCACATCACATGAGTGGCTGCTACAAAGCTGACTGTGTCGAGTTTTTAGGGCTGCTAACTTTATCCACACCTTTCCTACAAAATCCAGGTGCCATCATCATTATTATTATCGTACTTGCTGAGGCATGCAGAGTGTTTCATCTACATTCACTCTGGGATCTATGGCTGCAGAGCTATTGAGCACTGAAGCAAATAGAACTACTTCTTATGGTCTGCCTTCAAGTCATTTCCAGCCTATCACAAGGTTTGCGTGGGAAGACTTGTTTAGAACAGGTGTGTCATTGCCTTTCTTTAAGGCGAAGAGAGTGTAATTTGCTCAAGGTTGCCCAGTAGTTTTCATGGCAAGTTGGGAACTTGAATCCTAGACTCTAGAGTTGTAGTCTAATGCTCAAAACACTATACGACACTGGATAATTTACTTCTGAGTAAATGTGTATAGCTCTAGATTACTACTGCAAAAAGACACATATGCGGCCTCTTGACTGCAAATTCCTTAATCTGCTTCATGAGTGATATTGATGCCATCCTCCAGATGCTGTTGGGACTGCAATTCCCAGCATTCCTGACCATTGGCTAGCTGGCTAGGGCTGCTGAGATTTGCATATCAACAACATCTGCAAGGTTTCTGCTGATGGATTAGGGATACATCCAAGAAGTCCTTGCTGAACTCATTTCATTTCTGCATTATTCAGGACCACTACCTCCTCCCCGAGGCAGACACTCCAGAGTACTGTGGCTTAGGGTGGACTTGTGTAAACTCAGTTTTGGGTAAAAGAGCATCTAGGCAAAGTTGAAATCCTTCCCTTTCTCTGATGTGTCCCTTTGCATGAAGGGATCAGAAATCTTGGGGATAGACAATCCTTCTGCCATCAAACAGGGGCAAAGAGGCTGTGTCTCCCATGAGCTAGTTTCTCCAGCAAGACTGCCAAAAGAAGATTAATGATTCTGTGAAATAGAAATCATCTTCAGCCTGTCTGTGGTGGCACCTAGGTGAAACTCCAGCTGGTACTGCTGACAAGCTTGGGAGCTAATGCAGAACGGTAAAAAATTTAAATCTTCCCTACTCCCGCTCTCCTGCGTCATTTGTCCCACTGCCAGCCTGCTGGGCCACTATCCAGATCTTCCTACCCAGTGCTTTTTGGACTCCAACTCCTTGTGGCAATGACAGCTGAGTGACTGTGAGAGCTGTAATCCAAAAAGTAACTTCTTCAAGCCCTGCATCTATTGAATCACCAAGAACCCACTTGCTTTGCACCAGTTATATAACAAGTAAAATACCATCCCATGAATTTTCATTTACAATATGTATTATTCACTAGAAATGTGGCAAAATAGATTTATTTATTTATCTATTATGTCACTTTTATCCCGCCCTTTTCATCCCGAAGGCGACTCAGGGTGGCGTACCAATTGGCAACAATTAAATACTATATATAGTTACATACATCAGTTAAAAGCAATAAAATCACATCATAATACAGAGGGTCATTGGGTTATGGAATTTACTTCCAGAAGAGGTTGTGACAGCTGTCAGCCTGAACAACTTCAAGGCAGGATTAGACAAATTCATGGATACCAAGTGTATCGGTAGTTACTGAAAAGGACATTCAAGTGCCACCTCGGAGTTGGTTGAGGTAGGCAGGATTTCCCTGGGTACTGGCTGTGGGGGGTCGGGAGCAGGTTGGGGTTTTGCCCTCCCTTCTGCTCGAGATCCTCGTGTACAACTGGGGGCCACTGTGTGATACAGAATGCTGGACTAGATGGGCTGAGGTCCGATTTCAGCATGGCTCTTCTTATGTTCTTATGTTCTTATATAAAAACCATAACAGCAATAAAAACAATAAAACTATGTCTTCCAATTCAATTCCTCATTTGTTTACATCGTCTTAGCCGTTCCTTGTTCACATTTCTCTTTGAGTTTATTTGGTCATGCTGAAGTTCCAAATGCGTACTCGAAGAGCCAGGTTTTCACTCTTCTTACTTCTGTAAGAAGTAAAATGCTGTGATTTCCTGTCTAGACCTAGGAACCATAAAAGAAAAATGCTCCAGGTTTTCTCCAAAGCTGCATATGTAAACATCGTGCAGTAGGAAAACTTTCATTCATTGATTGATTAACTCATTCATTCAAACAATTCTGGGTTCCCCTCCCCTGATCCCAACCAGAATCTCAATCTAGGTAGGGCAGAGGTTTAGATACAAGGGGAGGTGAAGACATTCCCTCTCCCAAATATGGATTCTTTTCGAATGAGATTTTCCTTCAGTCCCCTAAAAAGTGCTGCTGAACACAGTTTAGCAATAACAGTTTAAGGATCTAAACAAACATGACAGGCAAACTTGTTGTTGCTGAGTACCTCCAAGACATTTCTGACCTATGCAACCCTAAGGCTTTCATGAGGTTTTCTTGGCAAAATTTGTTTAGCAACAGTAAGTCTTTGCCTTCTTCTCAGGAAGAATAAATGTGAGTTGCCCAAAGCTATCCAGCATGTTCCCACATCCAAGCAGAGATTTGAACCCTAGTCTCCAGAGTCCAGAGTCAAAGGCTCAAACCATTACACCACACTAGCTCCACAGGCAGGGGAATATAAACACAGCAAATGTAAGAGTTCTAAGTTCAAACATTTTCCCACATCTCACTTTGCCATGCTAGAAACTGGGGAATGGAGGGAAATTTCATTTGGGGTGGCAGAATTCTTGGGTTTTGGAGGGGAGGTATCAGTGCTCTTATTTTGCTCCTTTGTAGCGACACCCATGAGGATCGGAACCAAGGTTAAAGTTGTCATTAGGGTTTAATGTGCACTTCTTGTATATTCAATGTCCTCACTGAATGGAATCTATTGACAACCCGGGCATGGTGCTTCTAAGTTCTTGTATTATATTTCACTAGAAGAAGGGACATTTTTCGATCGAATATGCAATTGGGACAAAAAGGTACTCTGTCTAGAAACAGTGGATTTGTTGAGACAGTATGCCTGCTTCATTATTCAGTTGCTTGTTTTGTGTGTGTGTGTGTGGGGGGGGGGGGGAGACAGCAACAAATACTTATTTTGGGAGGATGCAAAAGGCACATGGTTTTCAACAATGCTACAGAATGTCTGTCTGGGATGCTGTGAGTTTTCCGGCTGTATGGTCATGTTCCAGAAGCATTCCCTCCTGATGATTCACAGGCATCCTCAGAGGTCGAGAGGTCTGTTGGAAGGGTGAGAAAAAGAACTCTTGTCTGTTTGAGGCAGGTGTGAAGGTTGCAATTAAATGCTAATCAAGGTGGCCAATTGCAACATTCACACTTGCCTCAAACAAACAGGAGTTCTTTCTCCAACCTTGGTCATTCCACAGATATATAAACCTCACTTGTCTAGTTTCCAACAGGCCTCACAACCTCTGAGGATGCCTGCCATAGATGCAGGTGAAACGTCAGGAGGGAACGCTTTGGAAACAGCCCGGAAAACTCACAGCAACCTAGTGATTCCAGCCATGAAAGCCTTCGACAATACATCATCTATTGTCGAAGGCTTTCATGGCTGGAATCACTGGGTTGTTGTAGGTTTTTTGGGCTATATGGCCACTGTCTAGAAGCATTCTCTCCTGATGTTTTGCCTGCATCTGTGGCAAGCATCCTCAAGACCTCACAACCTCTGGGGATGCTTGCCACAGATGCAGGCAAAACGTCGGGAGAGGATGCTTCTAGAACATGGCCATATAGCCCAAAAAACCTACAACAACCCAATACATCATCTGTCTGTCTGTCTGTCTATCTATCTCCATACACACACATCAATCTTAATATAGAGATACACTGAAAATCTAACTCTGTGCATATTCTGCAACACAATGAGATTCAGGGAGAATGAAATGTGTCAGCCTAGTGCATAATATTTGCTCAGCCAAAGCTTTAACTGATTAATAATTTTAATTGGCAGGGTTGAGAATTTAGGTGCATCTTGGCTGTGAGACTCTTTTGGTTTTGTAAAGATATTACCAGAGGCAACTTGTGGCTTCACTCATCATCATTATTGCCATCATCATCACCACCATCAGTTCATTTATATCCCATCCATCTCCTATTCAAGGTGACTTACAAAATTCTGAACAAATACTTAAAATATCTTCCATGTCAGCAAGGTGATGACTCCACTCCAGGTTTTAGTTGAAACATAGCTTGACTTTTGCAGGGGTAAGGTTCAGCACTTTGGAGAGCTCTTTAAAGTTTGGATTGCAGCCTTGAGCCAGTTCATCAGGCAACTGGTGTAGAAGCCACCTATTCTGTATTCTGTAACTCTAATAATAAAGAAAAATAAATTGTGAAAAAAGAGTCTTTAGTTTAAACATTGAGTTTAGAAAGACTACAAATTAAATTGGTACATTATCTTAACAATTATTTTCTTATCCCAAAAGGCTTTGGTGACATGAACATTCATTTAAATATAATTGATTGGTTAAAAGGTAGGGTATTAATCATTTTAAACCACT
This sequence comes from Anolis apletophallus, assembly GCA_030556195.1. Lineage (NCBI taxonomy): Eukaryota > Metazoa > Chordata > Lepidosauria > Squamata > Anolidae > Anolis > Anolis apletophallus. Next base: position 74,654,786 of record JARBWK010000005.1, read on the forward strand.
TTGACATTAATATTACTTTTATTATATGCAACACAGGGGCTCTAGGTAAGTATCTAAGAGTGGTACAATTTATGTGTAGAAACAAGAAAAATATTATTGCATTGCATAGGTGAGAGTTCTTTTTTGCGTACAAATAAGAAGCTGCAGGCTGCAATACAAAACACATTTATTAGAGATAAACCCCATGTAACACAGTGGGATTGCCTCTGAAAAATATGCAGAGAGTTGCAGTTGACAATGGCCTCAAAAATAAAAGGAGAGTGGTTTAAAACAGCCCAGACTCTGAGTCAGGCTCCAAATCCTTGTGGGGCTTGAAATATATGAAGAATAACATAATATTCTAGAACATGTGCAAAGTGCTTTCTAGCCACATGTACACAGGATCAAATGATTTTTATGCCAGAGATCAACTTAGAAAAGGCTTCAGCTTCCCTTCACATCATTTGAACAGATGCAGTGCTTATTTGCCAGGACAAGTAATAAACTCATTTTCCCTTCTGGCTTTTAAATTAATTCAGGGATGGGAATCATATATTGCTAGACTGTAACTCCCAGCATTCCTCACCATGGGTCATACTTTCAGGGGCTTCTGGGAGCCTATACAATCTGGAAACAGCCCCTTGCCTTAATTTTTTTTCATATTTTCCTCCCTATACAGTATATTGCTTCACCTGCCCAGAGAATGCATGTTATTGAAAATAGTGGTATCTAATCCACTGCTAGTCAGATACCAAAGCCTTCCACCTATGCAGGGGGTTCTTGATATTCCAGGACAATTCTTTCTTGAATACCAAAGTCCTTGGATTTTTTAAATTTCTTTTGTATCAGGAGCAACTTGAGAAGCTGCAAGCGGCTTCTGGTGTGAGAGAATTGGCCATCTGCAAGGATGCTGCCGAGGGGATGCCTGGATGTTTACCATCCTGTGGGAGGCTTCTCTCATGTCCCCACATGAGAAGCCGGAGCTGACAGACAAGAGCTCATGCGATTCTCTGGATTTGAACCGCCAACCTTTCAGTCAACAGTTCCTTCAGGATCCACTTTTCAAGAATACTGTCAGTAGACCACTTGCCTCAAATGTTGAGCTTTTTTGATAAACGAGTAAGTAGTGTGTGTATATATACTTACAAACTTGATGTCTCCAGTTGATAAACTATATGTGTGTATTAACAATATGCATTGTTAATAAACCCAACTACCTGATGAAGTGAAACCAGTTGAATGTTGAAGCCTACTCTTGTGTAATAGAGAAAATAGGACATTTACTGTGCAAGGATTTGGAGTCTACTCATCTGTAGTAAAGATAAAAGGACTATTTCCACACACACGAGAAAATTTGTTTCATCTTTCAAGAAAAGAACAAATTATTTGTTAAATGTGAATATAACAGTCATATGTTTTATTGACATTTGAATTTGTATACATACATTGAGTTTCTATGTGTTTAGATACATTTGCATTACTGCAATTAGTGGATACTGGTCTCTTTAGTTCCAAGGGAACCCACTTTTCTTTTCAATTTTTCTTTTTGGCATAAGGGTTTAACCCATTGTGCTGCCAGGGGTTCCAATCTTGGATTCTCAAGTCCCATTATATGCTATGACATAGTAAAGTATTGCCCTTTATATGAAAGAGCAAAATCAAGGTCTGTTTTTTAAATGTTTTATTTATATTTGCAAGCCACAAATGATTGAATCTGTGGATACAGAGAACTGGCTGTTCTCTTCAGTGGTTCTCAACCTGTGGGTCTCCGTGTGTTTTGGCCTACAGCTCCCAGAAATCCCAGCGAGTTTACCAGCAGTTAGGATTTCTGGGAGTTGAAGGTCAAAACATCTGGGGACTCACAGCTTGAGAACCACTGCCTTAGATGACCATCTTTTAACATAAATTCTCTTGGCTGATGACTACTACGCATAACCAGGTGATGAGCTTACCTGGCCTATAAACTGCATCATTGTATATAATGAGACTGAACCATCCACCTATTTTGGTATCATGGGGGGTCCAGCAGATACACAGGGCCACTGTATAGGCTACATAATATTAAAAGTAATCAATAAATAGAGAATCCTCTCCCCAGTGTCACTTTTGCATAACATAAAAAATCTCAAGTCATTCACCCATCAGCTACCTACATCTATTTTGTTGTTGTTGTTGTCTTACTTTTCTCCCCTCCAAATTGAATCTCAAAGAGGCTCATAATAAAAAAAACATTAAAATTATTAAAATGTACAAAAAGCAAATATTAAAATAGAATTAACATATTTATTTAATCAAATGAATGCACACCTGAGTAAAAGGAAAAATACAATGAAAAAGGATGAAAACTCTTTAAAATTTATTTACTATACAGCCATGGCAAGATACTCCTTTAACAACCTAAAATCTATGCATCCATCCCAATTTGTACAATGACTAAAGAAGCCTGTTCACATCATCCTTTTTCAATACAGCTGCTGGAATTGCAGAGTCTTAATTACACAACATCTGCTTAGCATTAAATCAATGCACTCATTTAATCAGAATCAGTCAGAAACTTTGGTCCTGGAGGAATACTGGAAATAACACTTGCAAGTGCCTCCAGGCTGGAAGAGGAGTCAGTATTTTAAAAGGCTTTTGCTTGTTCTGGATGTCGCCAGGGGTTTGATGCCTTGTCAGAGGAACTGGCTGAAGACAGCTTTCCTTGTTAGAAAATCCAGATGTTCATGCTGACAGATCCTTTTCATTAGTATTAATGGAATAGTATTAGAAGAAGAAATCTCCCTCTACATGTTGTTAAATGAATTTGGAAACCAAGTTGGTAATCCAAAGTGCCCTTGGATAGCATCCATGTAAGCAAGGCGCCAGGCTTCCAAAATAAATTCAGTACCTTGGATAGGTAACTTTCAGACTAAAACCCAGAACTATTAACTCTTTTCACCAGAGCCCAACATTTTAACTTTTTAAAACTGTAACTTGTGGAATTTCTCAGCCAGCAGCAATCCAAATAAGAAATGTTTCCAAGTAATGTTTTGGGAAGAGAAGGTATCTTTGTAGCACTTCTTGTGAACATAGTGCTCCAAGAAGAAGTAGAGTAGATCTCTGCCCAATGGACTTCCAGCCTAAACTAGACCCAGAGAAGGAGGAGATCAAGGACAAATGAAGGCAGCCAAAGAGTACGTGATTTTAGCATATATAATTCTTACAATTCATGCTCAATTTATTGATTTCCACTTTGTTCTCATGTCCTTTGCTTTGACTAGATGAAAACCCCACATGGACCTCTCATATGAGCATGCCTCTGGGTTATGGGAATGCGAAGCCCTTTAAGAGGCACTTACAGTCTTAATCTCTGAGTGTTACAGGTAATTGAAAAAGACAAAAGCAACCAGTGAATCCAATCAACTGCTTGTAAGAATGACAACTGGGAGTTAGGACAAAATTTGCAGAAGGAGAGCACCTCCGGTGAATCTCTGCAAATGCAATAACCTCTTCTGAAAACAATGGACTTGCAGCCTTATTTAACCATATTTATCTCCAGTCGGGTACATTTATTTCAACAAGACTGAGTTTCGGGTGTTTACAATGCTTGCATGTTTTCTTTGGGAAACCTTTCCCCGGCTCTCTCTCTTTCGTGCATTAAAAAGGAATGTTATAAATTTCACTTTAAAAAATGAAATCCAAAAAGAACTCTTCCCTCTCACTTATATAATCAGAAGATACATTCAATGCAATGCTAAGGAGGAAACCTTTCCATCTTTGCTGCTGATGCTAAGAAAAGCGTGTCTTCGTATTTGCTAACGTTGTTTGAAGAATTGGATCAGAAATAGGAAATTGTGGCTCTAAAAAGACTACTGAACTGCAGCCCCCATCCCCCAAGAAAATTGAACTGCAGCCCCCACCCCCTCAAGAGAGCTGAGCAATGACATGGACAGCAGCACATGAACATCTGGAGGGCCACTCACTATTTGTTTATAGTTGAGATAAAAATGAGCATGCAACTAACAATCTTGTTGTTAATTAATTAAAAGATACCCAAAGGTATGGGCATGACAAGAAGAAACCATGTTGTCTATCACAGATGACAACTTAACTTTTGACCATAGTGGTTGATGTTGTTGTTTATTTGTTCAGTCGCTTCCGACTCTTCATGACCTCATGGAACAGTCCATGCCAGAGCTCACTGTCAGCCATCACCAGCCCCAGCTCCTTCAAGGTCAAGCCAATCACTTCAAAGATAACATCCATCCATCTTGCCCTTAGCCGGACCTTTCTCCTTTATTCTACCATTTTCCCCAGCATCATTATCGTCTCCAAGGTATCCTGTCTTCTCATTATGTGGCCAAAGTACTTCATCTTTGCCTCTAATATCATTTCCTCCAATGAACAGTCAGTCATTATTTCCTGGAGAATGGACTGGTTTTATCTCATTGCGGTCCAAGGCACTCAGAATTTTCCTCCAACACCGCATTTCACAGTGGTTGATACTTTGGCCCAAACATCTAATCAGTGGTTCCCAAACTTTGCTTCTCTAGGTATTTTGGACATCAGCTCTCTGAAGCTCCAGCCACTTTAGCGACAGATAGGAATGATGGGAGATGAAGTCCAAAACATCAGAAGATCAAAGTTTGAGAAACACTCATCTTTAGAACCAAATACTGAGAAGCATTGAACCAGAGTTTCTCTAATGGATAATTTTAAAGTACCTTACTAAACAAAACATTTTTGGATTCTGTAGGATAGAGCAATCACAGTTAAAATGACATAACTGTGCAAATACACTTCATGTGGAGATGAGTGTGTATAGCACAGTTGTGGCGCTTTTTTCCTGAGGTTTAATGGCTGTACATGCAGTTACAGCTTTCATATGTGTTCTATCTCTGTGCAGTTGCCACTTTGTAAATGTTGATGAATACATGTGTTAGCTCGGATGTACATACACAGATTTGAAGGTGTGTGTGTGTGTGGATCACTTGTCAGATAAATAGTGTCTATCCATCAGCGTAGAGCTTTTGTATGCCTGGAGACCAGGACTGAAGGCTTTCATCTGATTGGATGCTGTGAATATTGATCACTGCTTGATGAATCTGCACTGTCCTACTGAGTAATTACAGGCCATTTCACAGTGTACTATCATCCATCAAACTCCTGGTAAGACTAAAGAAAAAAAATAGCCAGATATTTGGAAAGTGTTTCCCTTTCCTTTCCCACTTCTTTCTCACTCTTACTCTCTTCTCATCCACACCAATGTTACTCAAAGTTGTGGGAGCAGCATTGCCAGTTCCTGCTGAGTTTCCAGAAAGAAACAATAGTCATCACTCAGCACAAATATGATACCAATTATTGGAACATGGGGGAAAGTTGCCAGTCCCCACATCAGATAGAAGCGCCAATCTAGACACCACTCAGCATAGACTATATTTACACTCTTATATCCATTACTCCTAAAGGTAAAATATTCCTGGAAACGTCTTCTCTCTATCTGAAGAAGTACACGAAACAATGTGCATGAATTGCAGCAGTTTGGCACTACTTTAATTGCCATAACTCCATCCTATGGAATCCTGAGATCTGTAGTTTGTTTCAGCAATGGAGCTCTCTGACGGAGAAAAATAAATATCTCACAAAACTACAAATTCCAGAATTCCACAGCATGGAGTCATGGCAGTTAATGTGAGGTCAAATTGGTATAATTCTGCAGTGTGGATATAAGCTCGATCTGCAAAAAAAAATTGCTACAAATTTCATTCTCTCAGTCTCTAAGGTGCACATAGAAGATCCCTTTGCATAACGATATTCCAGACTAACATGGATATGACTCTGAATTCCTAGAGGTCTCATTCATGTCACTAGAAACAATTTTGTTGACTCATTGTAAGTAAGCTGTAAATGCCATGCTGATTTATACAGTGACCCATTTAAAACAGGGTTCTTGGGAGAAAAGAAACAGAGGCAAAATATTAGAGGCCAGATTTCTGAAGGAACCATAGCTTTTTGAGGACTAGCCAATGAAAAAGTCAAACGATGAATTGCAAAATAATTATTGCTCCCTCAACTGTAATGTTAATTGTTACATTTTGGGAGGCAGGCCTAGAAAACTCTCGTGGGCTCGATTCAAAAGAAAATAAGTGCTGTGGTAGATCAGACCAAGGCCTCTCTACTTCAGCATCCTATTCCTACCATGACCAACCAGTTGCTCCTTGGGAAGCTCACAAGGAGGACATGAGCTCAAAGTAACCTCCCAGGAAATGTATTCCATAGCAAATGTTTTTCAGAAACATATTGCCTCTGATACTATATGATGTCTAGCAGCTTGATACAGAAAGGGGCTTCTCTTTCTTGGAACTGCTCGGGAACTCCAACCATCATAACCTGGTCTTGAATATAGTACAAAGGCAATACCCATCTTGTGGTAGTAACCTCTGCAACCTGGATAATAGAAACCTACTGCTTCCAAGCAGAGTTTCATTTTGGATTGTCACGTTGCAGCTTCCACTAGGTCTGTCCCTCTATGTATTTACCTAATCATTTCATGTGACAGCCACATCTACAATTGCAGCCTTCTGATCTGCTTTCAGCAGTACTTGAAGTTAGCTTTGGAACCCAGGCGAGTAATCACATTGTCAGAGCTCACCACAGGAGCAAATTGGTGTGTCTGGAAACAATAGACAAGAGTCTTAGGTAAAACCCTGTGGTGCCTATTGGAAAGTTGTGCCTAAAATTTACTGGATTAGCAAAAGAATCAGGGCAATATCTGAGCTTGAGACACTGCTAACTATTTGATGATGTGCTCCCAAACAATCTATGTGACAGATGTAACCTATATATGGCAGACACAGTATATGAACTTTCTGGTTTTCTGGCAAACTTGGTGTCTCTGCCCTGAAAAGCATTCAGAACCATACAGATGATATAAGCATAAAACAAGATGGTAGTAGAATTCTAGATGCGAAGCAGAATTGCGTAGTGGTTTGAATGCTGAACTAGGACTCTGAGAGGCCAGGATTCAAATCCCTATTAAATCATTATCTCGGGCAAGTCATGTTCTCAGCCCCAGAGGAATGCATTGAGAAACTTCCTCTGAACAAATCTTGCAAAAAAACAAACTCAAGTTCATGTTATGGTCTCCATAAGTTGGAAGTGGCTTGAAGGCACACACAAAAAGAACAAATCGCTTTAGATTGCAAAGTGGTGTTATATCCTTTAATGCATTCCCTTGTAAAGGAAGCACAGATCTGAATCCTTGTTGTTTCTTTCAACTATAAACCAGGACCACTGAATTAATGGAGCTCCTTAAGTGTTGACTTATCAATCTACCATTGACTCAATGGATCTTCATTAGTTGGAATTAACAATGAGATTTAGGATACAAAATCTTCCTAACATGTAAAAAGTAGTTTATCATCAGCACAGGGGAAGCCAATGGGTTGTGGTCATGTAGCGACTGTTGTCACCACTCCTAGCTACACAAAGAGCATTGTGCGAGCTTTAGCTATGACTTGCTTCCCTCCTTCCTGATTACACGGATTTCCCATTCTGACATTGACAGAAGTGCTCACATGACCAGGTAATTCCTTCTCCTTCTTCCTGATCATACTGGAGGACCACCTCCTTCATGCTGGTTGATGTTCTGTTCTGATGTCAGCAGATGTGCATGCAATGGCTAGAAGCTTGCACAGAGCTCTGTGGCCAGATAGGAGTAGTGGCAACATGCAGGAGGTAAGATGCTCAGCACCCCAGTGAAGCAGCTTCAATGTGATCCTATTGCAGGAAACCTGGGCAAGGCAGTAGTGTAGATCAGGAAGTGATGGCCCTGTGAGTCATTCTCTCTGTCGGAGGACATAGATGTGTGTTCTAGGTTCTAGAAAGCCTGTCACTTATCTCCAAAAGTGGAAAATTTTGTCTCATTGTCAGTGTCGAAGTAAGATCATTCAACTTCTGTAGAGGAAAAGAAGAAAGGATGCCATCTTATGCTTTACCAGTGGTAGAAAAATATTTTGGGTTAGAGCCCATAGGTGAATAAAGGGTTATTTGTCCATTTTCTCTTTCATAACAACAACAACAAACCAACATTTGGAAAGCAAAAATGGGCAAGCAGGCAGAAGGAAAGTTGTTGTGGTGAAAAAGAATGCTCAAATATTTGTTCAGAGTATCATAGTTCTAGCAAGAGATTATTATAAATGTTATATAAATCCAAAATTATACATAATTGCTAAATAATCACTTTAAAATATACATCTAAGGATGAGCAATTAAAATTAATCCAAGCAAAACTGTTACTAAAATGCAGATTGAAAGTAAAGCATCTTTAATATGTTGCTTTGTTTTGTTTTATTTTTAAAAGAACATAAGAAACCTATTGTATGAACTCGAGGAAGTCCTACTCTCTCAACCTCAGAGTAAGGCAATAGCAAATCCATTCTGAACAAATCTTGCCAGGAAAGCCTTGTGCTGTGTTGGAAATGATTTAAAGGCATACATCACAAACATAAGTAATGATAATGGAGTTGCATGGGGTTCTAGGGGTAGTTAATTCTATTTTTAAAACACCAAATTCATACATGCACATGCAGATAGTACCTGTCAACCTAGCATCTTTTAATGATGGGTCAGAGACTGGACCTGAAACATCTTAAATGCACAGACAGTCTGATCCAAGTACACCCTGTCCTTGAGACATGCTTTCTATCCCTGCATTGTTATTAACAACCCAGCACTATTTTGGAAACATGTTTGCTGAAAGAAATGTAGTTTAATACTGAGTGTGTCTTTGCTCAGATTACAGTGGCAAGGAAGCCCAAGCAAAGGATAGTTTACAATTATTTATTATCCCTTCTTTTCATGCACCAGCAGATGAATGGTAGGTATTACAGTTCCCATGATGTGAAGTTAGCACAGATATTACTCATCCCACCACACCTGCCTGGAGCATTCCCAGATTTATGGAGCTTAGAGAAAGGTTGTTTGATGTTGGAGAGCCCTGCATCCCTTTATCATTTCACCATATTTATTTTCTTATTTTTCTTAAGTTATTAGTTCCCATATATTTCACATATAGTGCAGGCTGAAAAATTGCACATAAAGTATCTACAGTCTGTACCAGGGGAAGAAAGAGAGAAAACACAAAGCTGACTCCATGAGGTGACAAACAGGATTGTAGCTGTTACAGATGGAGGGGAAAAAGTCATGCCAAGGTATCTGTCTTTCATCAATACTTCAAAATGGACAGCACACCTGTTAATCCAACTTTTGATACTGAGTTCATGCATCTGCCAATAAAGCTAGTGGAGGTGATGTTAATTTGTGGGCTTAGCTGTATACCTTTTGGGTGTGATTTGTTCCTTTGTTTAGTTAAAAAAGAAAACACCAGGCTATTCAAATGGAGTTTGAGGTGAGCTCTCTTTTCACAGCCAGATTGTCATTGATAAAAGGGGAAGTGACAGGGATATGAAGGCAACACAGCAACATCTTTCTGGAGAGCAATGGCCTCAATATTTGTTCATTTTTCCATGGGCCATAGTGTAGTTAACAGGACTGAGAAGGAACTTGCTCTCTCTTATTGTTTGTTTGTTGTTGTTGTTGTTTTGTGTCTTCAACCCTCTTGTTGGGGTTTCTGGGAGTGAGAGTGTGTGGTTCACTCACAGTCACTCAGTGGGTCTCCATGGCCAAGTGTGGAATCGAATCCTGGCCTCCAGAGACGGAGTCTAGTGCTCAAACCACTGCACCACACGGACTTTCCCCTCTCTCTAATCTGCCTTGTTTATGCCATCCACCGCCGCCGCCAGCCAAAAAAGACTTTGGATTGTTTGGATCTTTCAGAAAGATTTCATTCGCCAGTTCACACTGTACATTAACCTCTTGGACATGTAGGGCCAAATAGCTGGAGCTGGATGCAGTTGTTCTGTACCAGTTTCAATTTCCGGATCAATATGACTCACTATGATTTTTTCCCCAGATTTTGGAATACTTATTATTTTTTTTTAATTAATTTTTATTAGGTTTTTGTAATACAGAAAAAGACTACAAAAGGTAAAGATGGGGATGGGATTTGGATTGGGTGGAAGGGAGAGAGGGCAAGGGGGTTACAGGGGGAAAAAAGGGGAGGTAGGGGGAGAAACCAGGGAAAAGTTTAAAAAAACAGCATGGAAAAGACATACATTGTGCACTAAAGAAAAGATTTTTGGGAGTTTGCGGCATATCTGTTCCCATTCTAGTCCAACAGTGCGCCCTGTACATATAACTTCAGAACAGCTATTTCTTCCCATTGAATTCGCTCCTCCTGGAGCAAATTATCTGCATGATATTCTATCTAAGAAACAGAGAGAGAGAAATGGAATCAAAGTTTACTTTCACGTAACCGACTCTACCCTCCCTCCTATCTTTCACAATTCTAGATCTATCTTCCATAACTTTTTGCAATAATTCTGGAGAGGGGACCAGTTCCACTTGGGGTTGGGCCCTTCTTTACTGTATGTTTTTTCCTTCAACCTTTCTGTTAATAGCTCCATTTGGTATACGTCAATTACTTTGTTTAGCCACTCTTCCTGGGGGAGTCTTTAGATTTCCAATATTTGGCGAAGGCAAGCTTTGCTGCCGTGGTCAACAAAATAAATAACTTCTTTTCATTTAGGGAGTATTCTGTGTCTAATATCCCTAACAGAAAGCTTTCTGGTTTTAGTGTGATCCTTTTCTTAAAGATTTTTTCTATTTCTTTCTGAATCATCTGCCAGTAGTTCTTAGCTCTCTGGCATATCCACCATGCATGAAAAAACGTTCCAAGCACCCCATTGAAGCTCCAGCAGTTCGGTTAAGTTTTTTGTAAATTTTTGCCAGCTTTGCGGGTGTCAAGTACCAGCGGTACAATAACTTTAGCCAGTTTTCCCTATATTTGTATGAGTATGACACGTTTATATTATATTTCCATATATTTTTCCAGGTCTCCGCTGTAATTTTGAAGCCCACATTTCTTGACCATTCCCTCATATAGTTTTTTGTATGGTGGTTTTTGTTTTCTGAATTTAGTAATATTCTATAGATTTTTGTCACCATTTTTTCATTCTTTCCCATGAGTACCTGTTCTATTTCTCCCAATTGCGGCTCAAACCCGATTTTCTCATCTAGTCTAGATTTTTCTCTTATCTGAAAATACGTGAACCATCCCATTTCTCTACCTTCTTCTTTNAGTTGTTGTCTAGTTTTGAGTGAGTAGTTGGTATCGGTTCTGGTTAGAAGATCTTTATAGGTAAACCAGTTATTTTCACCCAGTTGTCGGATTTGGAAGGCCTCATTTGGGGAGATCCACATGGGGGTTTTCCTTTGGAGTTTGTTTCTGTATTTATTCCATACCTTTAATAATGGTTTTCTTATGGAGTGGTCATTAAAATTTCTATCTGTTCTAACTTTTTCGTACCACAGGTAGCCATGGAGGCCGAATTTTAAATCATGTCCTTCTAAGTTTATAATTTTGTCATTATCCAGTTTACACCACTCTCTAAGCCATACAAAGCAATTTGCCTCAAAATAAAGTTTAAGATTTGGGAGGCCTATGCCCCCTCTTTCTTTAGGCTCCTGCAATACTTTCATTTTCACCCTCGGTTTCTTTCCGCTCCATATAAATTTGGAGATATCTCTATTCCAGTTGTCGATGTTGGAGAATTTGGATATTATCGGGAGGGTTGAAAAGAAAATTGAGCTTGGGTAGGACGTTCATCTTTATTGTAGCTATCCTGCCAAGGAAGGAGAGGTTTAGTTTGGTCCATCTTTCTAAATCTCTTTTGATTTCTCTCCATTTTAATTGGTAATTGTTTTTAAACAGATGTGAGTTTTTGGTTGTTAGATAGACTCCCAAGTATTTAGCCTTATCCACTATCTTCATACCCGACTTTTTTATTAAGTCTAGTTTGCTCGTTTCGCTCATATTTTTTGTCATCATTTGAGTTTTTTCTTTATTAATTTTAAAACCTGCCATTTCCCCAAAATTTTCAATTTTTTCGATCCATTTTACTAGAGTTTTATTTGGGTCTTCCACTACCAGGGCTAGGTCGTCTGCGTATGCTAAGACTTTGATCTTTTCATTTTTAATACTTAGCCCCTTTAAGTTTGTATCTCCCCTAATATCCTCTAGCAGTATTTCCAGGATAAAAATAAATAACAGTGGGGAGAGTGGACAACCTTGTCTCACACCCTTATGGATTTTAATGGCTTCCGTTTTCTTTTTGGTTTATTATCACTTTCGCCAGTTGTTCCTTATATATTGCGTGGATGGCATTGATTATCTGATGGCCTACGCCTAGTTCTCTCATCAAGATATCCAGGAAGTCCCAATTAGTCCTGTCGAACGCCTTCTCTCGCGTCGACAAGCACTAATGCGACCTCTTTGTCTATGTTCTTATTATAGTACTCGATGGAGTCTATTATCAATCTTACATTGGTTTTTAGGTACCTATTTGGCAAGAAGCCGTTTTGATCTTTTAATCCAGTCACCCAAAAATCTTTTAAACCTATTTGCCAAAATACTTGTAAAGATTTTGTAGTCGCTATTCAGCAACGAAATGGGCCTGTAGCTCGACGGGCTGTCTGGGTCCTTGCCTGGTTTACCTATTACGATAATATTTGATTCTTGCCATGAAACCGGTATTATTCCCCTAGTCATCACGTTGTTAAACAGTTCTACCATTATGTCGACCATCTGTTCTTTGTATTCCTTATAATATTCCAGGGGATAGCCGTCAGGACCTGAGGCTTTCCCCTGCTTTCCCTTCTGTATGGCCTTAATAATTTCCTCTTTTGAAATTTCCTCATTTAGCAGTTCTCTTTCTTTTTCAGTTATTTTGTTTAATTTTTTGTTACTAATGTATTTTTGAATATCAGAAGTTCTTGTTTCATCTTTTTTATATAGCTCCGAGTAGTATATTTCGAAGCCTTTTCTTATCTCTGCCTCCGAGGTATATTCTTTTTGATCTATTACTAATTTGGGGATTATGTTCCGTTTCCTCTTTTCCTTTAATTGCCAAGCTAGGAGTCTCCCCGGCCTATTGGCCGACTCAAAATATTTTTGGTTAAGGTATTTCAGGTTTTTTCTATTTTTCTAGCTCCAATATCTCTAACTGTTTGTTGAGGAGATCCAACTTGTTCTTTATTTCTTAAATTTTTGGGTCCTATTATAATTACTTTTCCTGATCTACTATTTTCCTATGCATATCATCTGAGGCCTTTTGGGCTAATTGATTTTTTTTCCTAATTGATTGTTGTTTTAAATAAAAGCCCTCATATACGCTTTACCAGCGTCCCAGATTACCTCTGTTTTGTTATTATTCCTGCAGTTAATCTCAAGTACTCTTTTAGTAACTTTTTGCTTTCCTCCAAAATTTTGGGTCCCTTAAAAGCCACATTGGGAATTTCCAATGAAATTCTGCAGGTGATTTCTTGAGTTGAACTACCATCGGACAATGGTCAGATACAGTTCTAGCTAATATCTTGTTTTCTTCAATCATATGCGACAGGTTGCTTGATACTAGAATATAGTCTATTCTAGACCAGGATCTATGCCTGTTTGAAAAAAAAGTATAGTCTTTTTCTCTCGGGTGACTCTCCCTCCAGCTGTCTCTCAAATCAAACATTTCTTTAAGCTCAAAAAAAGATTTTGGTAATCTACCCTTTTGTTGATTACCTTTCTTGTCTGCTGCCGATCTGTCTATGGCTGGGTTTATTACCCCGTTTAGGTCCCCCAAAATTATAATACTATCATACTCTGTTTGCTGCTCCATATAGTTCTTTTCTAACTCTTTAAAACAAGGTGTTTTTGTATCTTTCGGGGCGTATACATTACAAATTAATATTCTATCCTGGTCACTTAAAATGGATATCCCGATGTATCTGCCTTCCTTATCTCCAAATAACAATTTGGGTTTCAAATAACTTCCTGCATATATCACAACCCCCCTACGTTTGTTTTCTGCCGAAGCTACAAATGCTTCTCCAAAATCATCTCTCTTTAGGAACCGTTCGTCCGATTGCCTTATGTGTTTCCTGTAACGCTATGATATTAGCCTTTTTTCTTTTAAGTTATTAAATACTCTTTTCTTTTATTCCCACTGTTAAGTCCATTTACGTTCCAAGTAATGCACCTCAACATTCTTTAGTCTGAGTTTTGAAAGTCCTCCTCCTCTTCTTTTTGATCGTCCTCTTCCTCGTCAGGGTCCTCTTCCTCTCTTTCCTTATCACTTAGTTGGTCATCCGTTTTTTCCTCTTGATTTCTATCCGGCGTATTTGGTGTTGGTATCTGGGGTGGGCTTTGCTTTGTCCATCTGTCCTTTCTCGGTTTTTCCTCTCTTTTTTCCTCTTTCTGTAGGTCCTCTCCATGTCTTCTTAGAAACTCTTTGGCCTTATCTATGGACGTAAGCCAATGTTGTCTGCCTTTAAATGTCGTCATAAGACCTTCCGTCCTTTGCCACCTAAATCTGACATTGTACTTTTTAAAAATATCTGTCAAAAAAAATATTTTTTTCGTTTTTCGAGGACTTCACTGGGGTTTCTTTCAGAATTAGAACTTTTTACCCTTGTAGGTGCCTTGTCTATTTGGTTGTCTTCCCAGAACCTCATCTCGGATGCACTTTTTGTATACTGCACTACAATGTCTCTGGGGCCTTGTTTCTTCTTGCATACTCTGAGTTGACTCTATATGCTCTATCGATCTTATCTAAAGTATATACTTCCGGCAGGTTGAGGATTTTGGACGTGATGGCGGCAATTAACTCCTTCGGGTTCTGTTGAACTTCCTCTTCAATCCCCCGAAAGCGCAGCCAGTGTTCTTTTTGGGAGTAGTCTAGCTTCAGATGTTTATCCTCCAGTATTGCATTTTGGTATTCTAGTTCTTTTATTCTTTCTCGGTTCCTTTCTTGTATTTCTTTAAGTTCAGCGTTCTCCTTCCGGAGTTCCCCTAACTCCTCTTTCATATCGGACATATTCACGTTGAGACTTTGCATTTCTTTCCTCATTTCCAGAAAAAGAACGGATGATAGCTTGAAAGGGGACATAAAAGAACTCAAAGGAGATACAATGGAATACTTATTATTGGCATATTAATAATAATAAGATCTTGGAGAAGAAAATGAAGACTAAATACAGAATTGGCTTATGTTTCATATACACTTTTTACACATAGCCTGAAAGTAATTTTATACAATACTTTAAGTAATGAATAAAACAAAGTTTGTGTACATTGGATCATCAGAAAGCAAAGGTGTTACTATCTCTGCCACCCATGCGGACAATTTCAGATTTTGGAGTATTTCAGATTTTGAAATTCTGGATAAGGACTGTGCCACATGTATAGCACTTATACTTCCTAGTTTAGATAGAAAAAGTGACTGCTAGAAGTGGGACTTGAAGTAGGTAGAGAAAGGTTTTACTGCCTCTCTCATATAGCTTAAATTTTGCTGTACAGCAAATGCCCAGAGAGAGACAGTCTATCAGAGGAGAAGCAGCTAGAAGTAAATTAAGCCAATTCAGCTCACGCATAAGTTAATTCAAGATGTTCATGGAAGTTGAAGGGAGGCACAGGGCAACATCTCCTCTGGTCCAGAAGTTGGTACAATAAACCAGTAG
The DNA here is from genome assembly GCA_030556195.1 of Anolis apletophallus. Classification (NCBI taxonomy): domain Eukaryota; kingdom Metazoa; phylum Chordata; class Lepidosauria; order Squamata; family Anolidae; genus Anolis; species Anolis apletophallus. The sequence goes on from JARBWK010000005.1 coordinate 74,670,368, forward strand.
TCTAGATAACCAGAGCCAAAGTGGATAATAGGTTAGGAATTCCAATAAATACACAAACACCAAGAGGACCATCATTTGGATAATCTGAATGTTTGGGAACAACAAGCATCTTTAGGGAGATTTATAGATGGCTGATTCTGGGTGTCAGGTACTTGATTAATCAGTATTTCCTATTTAATAGATGTTGGCAGTTCTCTTGCTTGTCTCTTCAAAGGATGTGGACATTTCCTCAACAGCTTCAGCCACCAGAGTTAGAAACCTGTCATGATCCAGCTCCTGTGCGTCAAATTCCTAACCATAGTGAGTTATGGTAATTAGGAACTAGAACTCCCTGCGTATCCCCATTGTCCATGCTATCTGGGGGATTCTGAGAACTGCAGTAAAACAGAGATTTTCCTGACTCTGTTCTTAATAAAAATAGAACCCTAAATATTTTCTGAAGCTGAATTGTGAGCAGAGGAGGTTGGTGGCTGTTAGTGTAGGACAAAAAAATTCTCTTTTTCAATGACAGCACCTCTGCACTTTTTCTGGTTGTATGGAACCCATCCAAGCTTAATTTTTAGCACTTGGATAGTTCAAGTACAACCTGAAGTACTGTAAAGAGGCTGCTGTGAAAATTGAGAATTACTTTAAACCAAAGGTAGATTTCAACTCTCTCTCTCTCTCTCTCTCACACACACACACACACACACACACACACACAATCATGGAGCTATACAATCATGTTCAGCTGGTTCTGACTGTGGAAGATTCAGAGAAATGAAAGGAAATACATCTTAACACAACACTTAAATAAATTATGTAAATTCCTATTTTGTTGGAGTCAAGATTCTTGATAAAAAAACCCCCAATTATGTGCCTCCTACAATTTGTTGAAAAACAAGACATAACTTGCCTTGAAAAATCACATCTTTTTGAGACTTATGGTGCTTTCTCATAGTTAAATCAAATATTCTTCTTATGGAATATGGCAATCTGCATTTTGGACTCAGATGACTTTCAGAAGACATTGTTGATATAGATGTGTGAGAGGACCTGGTTTTTTTTTAAAGTGATAAATTCCATTAGAAATGCTCAAAGCGTTGGATAAACCTGGGTCACAACCTTTTATATATTCTGTTGTGGTGGTGGTGGTGAGGTTTTAAGTTGTTTCCAATATATGGTGACTCCACACTGACCCTATCATGGGGCATTTCTGGGAATGAGAGTGTGCGACTCACCCAAGATTATTCAATTGATTTCCTTTGCAAAAATATTTTATTGAGCATATTTGAGTTATTTACAGTATAATAAAAATAGTTACTAAAAAAAGGAAGAAAGGAGGTGCTATATAAAGTGCACTAAGAAAAAACACAAAAACACACCAAAAACAAAAAAAAAAAGAAAGGCGAAGAAAGAGGGAATGTTAAGGGAGTATTGTAACTTCCAATTTTCTTCATTGTGGTAAAAAAATATTGGTCTTTTTGTTTAAGATTTCTTATTTTCATCTTCCCCTTTCTATTCATCAATTCAGTGAATCAATTGTCTCTTTAATTTTTCTTTCTTTAGCTATATAATTATTTTCATATTTTCTGATTTCAAATATTCTTTAACAAGTAGCCAATCCGCATGCTTTTTAGGTTTTCCTTGGTGTTTTGATAAGAGTTTAGTTAACCTATCCATATTCATAATCACCTTTATTTTTATTATCCATTGTTCTATTGAAGGTGTTTCTTTTACTCTCCAATTTTTCCCATATACTATTCTTGCTGCTGTTACTAAATAGTTGAAAAGTATTTCTTTGTTCTTCTCCTTCTCCATATCAATTAATCCCAATAACAAATGTTCTGGTTTCAACTGCACTTTTATATCTAACATTTTCTGTATTATTTCCTGTATTTCTCTTCAGTATTTTCTTGGAGCTCCGCATGTCCACCACATATGGTAGTACATGCCTATTTGAAAATTGCACTTTCAACATTTCTTTTGTAATTTTTTGTAGCATTTTGTCAATTTTGAGGGGCCTTATACCATTTATACATCATTTTGTACCGATCTTCCTTTAAGTCATAAGCATGGGTAAGTTTTAGTTCCAAATTTTAGTTCCAAATTTTTTCCCAATGGATTTTTATGGCTGAGCAGGGAATTGAACCCTGATCGCCAGAGTCGTAGCCCAGTGTTCAAACCATTGCACCATGATGGTTCCCCACTTGAAGATCCTCCGAGGAGGTCCTGCTCTCAGTCTCACCACCATCACAGGTGCAATTGGTGGCGATGAAAGAGAGGGCCTTCTCAGTGATCACCCCATTGGTTATGGAACTCCCTCCCTGGCAAGATTAGATCAGCACCTTCCCTTCTGTCCTTCAGAGAGATGGTAAAAA